>CP139504.1:250569883-251169883 GCA_021014915.2 Artemisia tridentata subsp. tridentata
GATAGACAGATGCACGGTACCTTTAAATACCCCATGGTACCGTTAAATATAACGGTATCGTCCTATATTTAGTGGTACCGTGACCTGTTTCCTGATTCAGTTTATTATTTTAGTACGGCGATACGACGGAAAGATGTAAAATTTAATAAAATAGATACCGAACATATAAAATATATATTAAGCATCATTTCCACGTTTATGACTAAGAAAGACATTTACGATAATACTTTTACTACAAAATAATGGTTTGTCCCAAACACTCCTTTCAAAACCGCATGACTTTACGACTCGTTCTAAAGACATGACCGGACACTTACAAACTCTATTCTTTTATTGGTTTAAGAAAACCTTCAAGCTAGTATGACAAAGTATACTTAACAACAAAACTTGTAAGTATTAAGCACATAAATACTTTTCATATTATATTCCCCTTCATGGGTAATTTGATACATGGATCGTACTCAATTTTGAAAACCATTTGTTTTAAAAATTTGAGCGACGTGGCTCTGGTACCAATTGTGGAAACCGTAGAGGAGGGGGGGGGGTGAATATGTTTCCGTTTAAAAACTTAAAAGCTTTTGTATCAAACACCCGATCAAGTGTGACATAATATGAAAAGTGTCAACACTAGTCTTATATGAATTAGAGATAATATAAAACAACATGTAATGCATGTCACAATGACACAAACTTAGACATATAATACCTAGCAAGCCATGACATAAACACAACTAACACAACATAAGCAACAAACCACACAAATATAAACGCAATGCAAAACATAAATGTAAAGCGGTAAATGCAAAAATAAAAAGTAAAGAGATGAGTAAAGAAAGCGCAAACCGGACACGATGATTTATAGTGGTTCGGTCACGAAGCTCCTCTTCGCCCTACTCCACTCCCCGAGTACCCAACTCGAGAGTTACTTCACTAATCAACAAGCTCCCTTCTTGGCGGAGAAAATCATACAACGTCGCTTACAATATTTTCCGACACTAAGCTAGATGTTGAGTTCTTCTTCGGGTACAACCAAACCCGTTATGTTTTATGGCCCAACATAACAAACCTTGTGTTTTAAGGCCTAAACACATAAACCGCGTCGCTTACATTATTTTCCGACACTAAGCTAGATGTCGAGTACTAATCTAGCTAGTACCAATCTCACTCACGATCTACCTGATCATCACAAATCACATAAGCTACAAGATCCACATGATCTACACTCGATCTACCCGATCTACTCACGATCTACCCGATGTACTCACGATCTACCCGATCTACCTTATCTTCACACGATCTACCCGATCTACTCACAATCAACACTAGCTACACAAGATCTCTCCGATCTCTACAAGATCACAATGATCCACATGAACTAACTAAACAAGATGATAGACAACTTGATGTATATCAAGATACAACAAGTACGTAACGAATGTTACTAGTGCACTACACTAACACTATAACACTTTGTATCTTTGTGATACGATGTGTTCTTCTCTTGCACTAATAGAGGAATGAAGGTGATCACTTGAATGGATGATTGGATCACTCTTAAACAAAGAAAAACTAACTACATGATCAAAGGAGAGTATATGTGATAGGAGATTTGAACTCAGAAAATTGTGTGTGAAAAAGGATACCCAAAAACTGTGAAGTGGACTGGTATTTATAGGCAAAAGAAATCTGACCGTTACAGTGGGCACGGTACCACTAAATGCCCAACGGTACCACTAAATTTAGTGAAACCATGGTACCGTCCCAGACAGGGACGCTCCGATTTTTATTTTTTTTTAGTGGTGAAAGTTTATTTGAGGAACTTTGGGGCTGATTTGGGGGGAAAAATAGCTGTTGGTGATTTTAAACTTATTTTTCAAATTAAAACATTTCTTTTTAATTCAAAAATAATTTGTAAAATGTATTTTTGAAAAAAATGTTTTGTCACGTTAAAAATGTGAAGTTTAGAGAAAAATATAATCCTTTGATCATTAGTCAAGTTATAGATTTGTTTGTTCATACCTTGAGTGATTTACACCAGGATGGAAATCTACGACTTTGTTAAAGCATACCTGAGATGTCGAAAGATGTTGATGTAAGTATGTGTTGGTCCCAATCTGATTGGATCCTTCTAGCCTATTAAGGGTGGTAGCTAATTTGGATAGGAAGAGTTGGGCTTAGATTTCTAACCTATTTCAGATAGTGAATGTGAAAATGGGAATAATAAAATCGTACAACGATTTGATTTGTGATGTGAGTTTGATGTGCTTAAAATGCCTCAAGTTTAAAAATAATATTATATAAAATATTATTTTATTCTTATGTCCTATAAATCCAATAATATCGTCTCGCTATTATTCCTTGGTTATATCTTTGGCCTAAAAAGGGTTGTCTAGGAATTTCCATTTGTTACTTAAGGGAACGTAATTTCGTTAGTTTTATTCCTACTAGATGAAATAAATTTGAATGTTTTACCACCTAATAAATTCAAAGGCTGTGAACAGTGATTCCTAACGGTTAGGAATAGTACAAACTAACGGCTATGAACATTAATCTATAACGATCGTGAATAGTAAATTTGCAACAGCTAGGAATAGTGATTAACGACTAGTTTTCCACCTATAAATACCCCATTTTTAATCCTCATTCTTTCACCACTAAATTCTCTCATAAAAACCTCAGAATGTCGCACCTTATTACATTCCTAGCAATCGTTTATGTGGTTCTTGCGGTTACTTATTTGGTGTAACACCCCCTAATTTGGTTTGTGGCAGCGGAAAAGTAATTAGGGTGTTACGGTGAGGATCGAGGTTTAAATTTCAGAAAACGGCCCGGAAGGGGCGTTTTGAAAGTTATATGTCATTCAAAAGAATATTTTTGATACAAAAGTGAATTATTCGATTTGAAAATCCCATGAGAAAATGTGATAATTTGGAAAGAATGACATATTTGATTTTACACCATTTTATTTATCAGAGTATAAGATGCCCGCTCCGTGTCTTGTCCTGCTCCGTTAATTACCTGAGATAAACATGCTTAAAACGTCAACACAATGGTTGGTGAGTTCGTGGAGTTTAATAGAAAATAACTTTCTTTCAATAGATTTTAAGAGGTGTACAGTGATTGTCGAAATAAATAATAGTTCTTCATGAAATAACTAACAAGTTGTGTTGGATAAAAATCCACAAGTAAATCATGTATGATATCCAAAATCATAAGTTTCAAGCTTTTAAATGAAAATGAGCTACGTTGTTATATGCTCGAAATGATGTGTTGGGTCAACTTTTAGGAGTAACAATATACCAAGCATTTTGGATTGTCTTTTGTAGAATTCACAATTAAGTCACATATGATAACAACTAAGGTTCAAGTACATGATTCATAATTATAACACATAGTAAAAATATTAATCTAGTGTCTGAAATCTATCAGTGTGGAGTGGTGTTTACTAAATACAGTTGTATCCTAATATATATATATATATATATATATATATATATATATATATATATATATATATTATATATATATATATATATATATATATATATATGAAACATTCATATATTCATAAAGTTATATTGCCCTAAGCCTCATGATACGCAAACGTTAACAATGTATCGCACAAACGACATGTATTATACCGCACAAACGATATGAATATATCGCACAAACGACATGTATTATACTGCACAAACAGCATGAACTATACCACACAAAGCAGTATGAAATGTATCGCACAAACGACATGTATTCAATGAAAATCAGTGTCATGTTATGACAAGTAGTTTAGAGTGCTTTTATCCAAGTTCAGCATGTAAGGTACGCAAGTAAATTGCAAGTAAAATGAGCATATAACTCTACTAGGGAGTTTATCGTAACAGGTAACCAGGAGTAGTAATTCATAGAAATCTTCCAAGTATAAAGTAATTGAAAATCATTTGAGCATGTATCTCCCCCAAAAACACATAACTTGTAAATAAATAAAAGTGGGGCTACGACTCACGGTAAAACGTGAAAGTTTCTTAAAGTGTTTGTTCAAGTAATTAAATATAGTTTGAAGCATGTATCTCCCCCAAAGAGTTATTAAAACAAGCATTAAAAGAGTAGGGGCCACGACTCACCTTAGCCATAGCAAAGCAAAGATCACACTGACACGACTGGCATCTAGAACATATCGCAACGGTCTCAAAACATATAGCACGACGATACACAACGGTCTAGGATCGGCACAACCTAGTACGTATACAGTTATCTCAAAACACGTCTCGCAAAATAATAAAGTCTATAAAAGACAATGTGTCGTAGTTTTCGTGGATTACTCAGTTTTCAAAACTTATCAAAAGCTTAGTTTCAACGTTTCGTGTGGTGTGGTAAGAAGACATAGACTCGACATACAACTCACGCCAAGGAGAAAAGACATCGACATAGTCGAGAGTATATTGAAGAGAACTCAAACCAAGGAAGACAACTCTAGAAGTTTACGACAACCAAACACTTCAAATAAAATAACTCAGTTTGTACGTTTCGACATTTACCCCGTTATCCCAAATAGTTTGTATAAAACATAAATGTTTTATAATAAAAATAAGTTTAACTAATAAAATTAGTTTTTCTCGAGTCGTCGAGACTTGGGTTAAATCAAATATGAAATTTCAATATTTAATAAATTTATGTCTCGCTATTGTTATTGTAAATATTAGTTTTGGTTTTATTGAAGATTTTGTGTCCGTTTCGTGTTTAATATATTAAGTTCATTTCGAAGGTAATATATTATACCGTCTCGCGTCTCAAAATACTCAATAAGTCCAATGTCTAATGTTGTAAGTCCGATAGCGATCCATATTTGCCCAATGTCCAAGTACAATAATCAACATCCGTATTCAAATTCAATTCACAATTCCAAATGTAATCCGAAACGCACCATTTAGTATCCATGTCGAAATAATTGATACCCGTAAAATTATTACCAGTTAAACAACATTTTTGTTTCATTGGGCTTAGCCCATGGTTAAGACCAATCATACTATCAATAACTTTATGGGCTTCGGCCTAAGTTAGAGCAAATCAAACCAACCCCTAATCATAAAACTTATTCACAACCCAAAAAAAATACAACATCAAACGCACCATGTATGTGTTGTCGAACCAAAAACATATCACCACCCTAAGTTACTTTTGTTTCACTAAATTATACCACCACTTATGACCAAATATTTAATCCAGATCGCGACACACCCAAAATGAATCCAAACCAAAAACAAACCACCCTAGTGGCTTTTGTGACTGACCCGAGACGAGACACACCCAAACACAATTAACACTAACTCTACCACTATCAAAAGCAGGTCCAACCTCAAATGCTCAAAACTAGAAAAATAAGCAAACCCAAGTAGCAAGTCGAGAACCAACATACAACAGTAACATCACTCCTAATGAAAAACCAAATCGAAGTAAACCAACTATCAAACTAAACGGGCCCTTATGGGTTTTACCTCACGACTAGTGACCGAACCGGGTCACAACCAAAACAAGTGGGTCTCATCCCGATTCAAACCAAACACAGCTTCATCATAATTCTTACCACATGACTTATACAATCATTTTTCTTACCACACTATTAGATTTTTAACATGTTTTAATCCGTCTTTAACATCCACAAAAATCTGTAAAACTCGTTTATAAATCCACGAAAACAAGAACAATAATAACCGGTAAATAATAAAAAGTAAATATAGAGACGGATCTCTCAGTTTTACCATGACGAGAAAGAGAGAGATAGCAACCGGCGAAGATGGTGGCTGAAGACTCGAACCATAACAACCCAAATAATATATACTTGATCTATACTTCGAATGGTTAGAAGTCGTTGTTGCCGAAAAAACCTCGCCGGAAAAACTATAATTACCGAGAGAGGAAAAAAATGGTGAGGGTGAGTTAAAGGCGCGTGAAGTATAGGGAAATGATGAGGAGATTGAGGAGATTAAAATGGTGGTGGCGGTGAGAAGTGGTGACTGGCGGTGACGGCTCAGATGGCCGGATTTGAGACCGAAAACTGTTAGAGAGGGAGGGAGAGGTGAGTAGTGTGTGTAGAAGGTGATAAGTTAGGTATAATATAGAGGAAATGTCACATGTTTCTTATTGACCATAAAGACTTCAATGATTGATAGTTACTGTTCGTGACCAGGTGGCATGTTTTGCTGGTAAAAAAAATATCTTAGGTAGGTATATGTAAGAGTAGATAAGATTTATCTTAGGTAGGTGTAGGAAATCTAGCATGGACGAATGGTGTATATATATGGTAGATTCTTGGTAGATTTTTGATGTCCTATGTATACGTGGAATGAGAAGATATAAAACATGAGGGTATGATATGTCAGGGAATATGTATGGGTTAAGATAATATATTGCTCAAGTGGTTATAGTAGGTATAGATTGATTATATATTTTTATAAAAAGGGTCGGTTTGGTTTGTGTCATCCGAAAGATCTATGTAATATTTCTATATCAAGAAGAAAAATAAAAGGGTAGATTGTATATAAAAGTTATAGAACCAAGTGGACACATTTTGCTTGTGAAAAAGAAATAGATCGATTTATTATGGAGTAGGATTTGCATGATCTACGTATTTCATATAAGAAGAGTTTGCATACATAACTTCGTATGGTAAAATGAAGGTAAGTTGGAATTGAGTTAAATATTCAAATTGTAGAAAAGCTTGTCATTATTTGGGACGTTTGAATTTAGTGAAAATAGGGTGTCGTGGTTTATTCGTGTCTCGTAGTATGTCTCGCGAAAATGTAACGTGGTAATGTTAGCAATAAGAGAAAAATTTTAATTTCCCCGTAAAAATGGGATTTGTTAAATGGTAACACCAGATTATTATTAATCAATGAGATTTATCACAGTGGATTTTTACGGTATCTTACATTTGGCATACGTTCCTAACGAAGATTATGCGTTTTTGGTTTGCGTCCTAGCGGTCCTTATGCCTATCGTGGTTCTCGCTATTGGTGTAGACAAGATATGGGGGTAATGGTTGTTTTTCTATGAAATCCTTAGTGAAATAAAGCTTATTTGTTCTTATGCCTAATATCTAGTTCTCGTGGTATCTATTGCGCAGGATAGTCAAGGTAATTCATCCCGTCATGGCTCTAGTTATTGTGTTGTTGGTGGCGGTCCTCGTCGTCATGGCGGGTCAACCTATTAGTGATTCTATTCCTTATCTTGTAATCATTGTAATCTTAGTACTTCCGTTCTTAATCATTTCGCTATGTATGAATTTTTGGGGTTTCTAATAAAATTTGTACTATTTGCGTTTGTTATAAATCCTTGTGAATTCTTAGGGTTTTCTATCCATAATTTTTGTCGAATTCCTATCTTAGAGGTAATGGGTAGTAGTTGTAGACTTCTATTGTATTAAATCAAAAGTGATATATTATGAACAGTTTATTTTGTTTCAATATTTTGCTTTTGAATGAAAATTGTTATTAGAAAATCTGAAAAGATAACTGTCCAATTCATTACATGATTCTTCTTAAATTATACATAGTTGATCAGGCTTTGTATAATTGAGGACCAAATGATGTGATGTTTGGCTCAGTCATGTGGTATTTATTCTTTTTCAAAAAGTTTTAGATGGTGTACAACGTTTTATTTCTGTAAAATAACTTCATAATTATTTTTCAAAAAGATAAGAAAATTTTAGTCCACACTACAGTGATAAGTTAGGGATTTCCTAGGGTATTAATGGGATATCCTCGAAATAACTCTTAGGGTTCGTCTAAGGATCCTACAGGGTAGTGATAGTCTACTGTTCGGTCAGAAATAGTATTCACCAAATTTCCTAATGGTATAACAGAGTATTGCTACGTAATGACTATGAACAGGGTAAAGGGGAATAGAATAGATATTGAAACTAAACGCAGATCGTGATTATTACAAGATGAGGGCTTCATATTGTAGAAAGGTAGTTTATTACACATAGGTTACATCCATCGTAACTAAGGTAAAGATTTGAAAGGAAATACAACTTAGGAAGTTCTAAACCTCAATTTATTTATCTACTACAGGGATTTATCTTCTGCTTAAATTCTAAAGTCATCTTTTGACATGGTTGGGATCTTAATGAGTTCTTATTCTTTTGCACTAGGTTTGGCTTTGTGGTTTTTCTATCATCGAGTTTTCGCTTTTGGTTATTTTGTTTAATTCCTAGGGCACGAGTGATGGTAGGTTTAATCATGATATGTTGGTCTAATATCCGTGAAGCTTTCATCCTAATTTAAGTTTACTTAGTCCTAGTAGATGGTCACAATGCGAAGTTATAACCAATTGAGAATCATAATATTACGATGTGTCTGGTTAATATCGTAAATAAATGATTAACTCCTGGTATGAAACTGCTTGAAGACATACTAATTCATTTGAAGTCCAGCAACTTTCTCTTCATTCATCAAGTTTTCTTCCGAAATTTATCTTAGAGAAATCTAGGGTTATAGCCTAGTTATGGTAGGTATATGGAATCATAATAATCTTAGGTAATGTCATGGTAGGTCTGGATTTAATCACTAAAAATAATATGATATTAATAACTTGATCAATTGTTTTTACAAAACAATTAATACAAGGTCTTTTATTAATATTGCATGTAGTAGGTTAAGGATTTTCTGTCTCTAGTATGAATATTTGGGTTCCTTGTTAGCAATAGTGATCCTAGTTTCTGTTACTTATTGTGCTACAAGTTGGTCGGTTTCCTAGGTTTGGAAAGAAGGAAAGTGATATGTATTGTGTTCTAAGTATGGTTTGGTTTATGTGGAGCCATTTATCTATTAAGGATAGTGACAAATGGTGAGATTTTGTATAAGGTCATGAGAAGTCGTTACATGTATGCACAGCATCATAGTAAGACATAATAGAATGAGTTTGTTCACAACAGAAAATATATAACAAAAGTAGATTGTTATAGATTTATAGGTTGATTACAACTCTGAAAGTTTCAGGCTTATTTAGAAAATACAGGAAATACTAACCAAATACTATTCGGTTTAGTGGACACAAAAATGATACAAGTGAATTTAAGATCAGTTACGTCCTTGACGTAGATGCTTAATTTCAGTCTCAAGTTTCAGTTGTGTAGTTTCCATTTCTGAGAAACGTTCCTGAAATTCCTGGTACAGTCGCGATGTTTTCAGTATCCGAGTCCGACATAAGAGTAATAGAATGAGTAAGGGAAACCATAACCCTGTAACCACCCGGTAATTATAAATATTTTTCTATGTAACTAAATAACTAGAAATAAACATGTATAAGTAGTGTTTCAGTAGCGTTGTGGCACGGAGGACTTTGGTTAAGTTTGTAAAAATCGGTTATAGTCCAATGTTTGAAAACATTTGGTTCTCTATAACCATGAGCTCTGATACCAATCTGTAACACCCCCGTTTTTGATATACGTAGCGGAATATAAGTTTGGGGTGTTACTTCAAGTATCACAGTCATGAGAATAGAAAACGACTCAAAAAGAGACGTTGTAAATAAATTGTTATCATTCATTTATTTAAATCAGAGTACATAATATAGGTCCCAGAGGGAAGTTCGGAAATACGTTATAAAAGTTACATTATTCAGTTGAATGATAACAAAATGGACACTCTTTTTATAAGAAGAAAGTCCACAGCCACTCCGTACCAAGTTCAGTCTTTTTAATTACCTGAGATAAGCATGCTAAAAAGTCAACACAAAGGTTGAGTGAATCCATAGCGTTTAAAGTTATAATCAGTTGAACACAAGCTAAATAAAGAAAATCAGTTATATCACAGTTCGGTATATTGCACTAAACCTCATGACACGCAATGCGTTGACAGTTTCCAGTCTCACTAACATAATAAAAATGAAAGTGGTTTGCCCCCAAATTTAGATTTCAAATATAATGCATCTGTCTAACCGGCTACCACAAAGATATCCATCCGACTAGTACAAATGGGTCGTCAGGCCAATAGATCTATTCACTATATTCGCGCTCACCCAGCAGGTGACTAATGGTGCATGATATGAAGGACTTTTTAAACATAAATAATAATAGGCGACAGTTAACTTAGTGCAATAACAATCAGGAAAAATACTTGTGTTCGGTTTGGTAGCATGTATCTCCCCACAAGTTTAGAAAACATATAAAGAAAAGTGGGACTATGAACTCACCTTGACAGTCTAGATGGAAAACAAAGTTAAACAGATTTGATAAACGTCTCCGGCACGCAACCTGGTTTGGTATGTCAAGTTTCAGTAATCGTATTCCAGTATATTTATATAAGTTTTAAATGTTCGTTTCGTAACATTTTGGTTGATGGTTAAATGTTTCATTGAGACAACATGAAGTCTCTTCAAAAGTTGAATAAGATTTTATCTTATTTCATGTTTTATGTTTTTGTTTTGTTTGTTCGTTAAATATTTCTCGTTTGTTTGTTATCGAAATAAACGTATTTTGTTTATTAAAGTTTTCTATTATATTTAAGAATATATTTCTAATAATAATAATAATTGTATAAAGTTACGCTTTTTACCCTATAGTTTCATATATTGACAGTTTATACCCCTGAACTTTCATAAAATGACAATTTTTACCCCTCAACTTTTATAAAATTATAATTTTTACCCCTCAACTTTGGTGAAATGACAGTTTCTACCCTATAGTTTCAAAAATGACACTTTTTACCCCTGAGCTGCATGTCGACAACAATCTAAGTCCAAATTATAAAACTAATTAGTGCTTTGGCAGAAAATACCCTTGAGACTCCTAGGTCGTTACACCCGACGTCCTTATTTCAATAAAATACGTTATAAGTTACGGGAAAAGGCGAGACTTTTTACGACTCTTTTGTACACTTTATTTTCAACTTATGAATAGCTTATTTACAGATTATAGGCTTGTGATTCGAGCTTATAAGCTCGAACCAATTTATTTATTTATGTTCGAATGGGTAAAAATGGGGCAGAATTGGGACGCGAATAACTTTGTGATATATTAACCATTTTATAACGTTCTTTTTCCTACAGTTAGACAGCTGGGTGGTCTTTAGGTGTGCAAAAATCTAGAATTTTTAAAGGTCATTTAGGGATCGAAAAAAGTCCAAAGTTAGGCGTTTTTATTAAAGTGCTGTTAGGATTTTGAAGAAAAACACCATCTGTTACGCGTTTTCAGGACTCGAGCTCTAAAGATTTTTTGAAGGAAACGTCGTTCCGGACAACTTTCATGTTTTAACTTTTTGACGAAATGGACCAGAAATGCCTCGTTTTGCGTGATTTAGCATTCTGTAACAGAATGTTTCGTTTCAGGTTTTGGAAATTTCGATTTGCCATAACTTTTGACTCGTTTACTCATTTTAGGTGATTCAAATTGCTAAATTTTCGTTTTAATTTTGTCTATAAGAATATGTAAACTACTAAATCTATACGTGTTCGGTTTAATAGAAAATTTGGATAGAAAGTCTATTATTTTGACATATATTAATCCTAAGTTACTATGTAACTTACATTTTAAAGATTTTTGACCTTAGCTTTCTATTAGGGATTATTTTATAGCATGTTTTAAGAGTATTGAAGCTTATAAAATATATGAAAAAGAGTTGGTTACACTTACTTGATTGGTTAGTCGATTATGTGGAGATATGTGTCGATTTGGCTTCTAAATGGAATACCAAAATTTCCCTTCCTCCTTAGGCTCCTTAAAATCTTTTCTTGGCTATATGTGGGCTGTTTGATCAGTAGGGAAATGGTGATGAGGCTGTTATTGAGTGAGGATCGAAATATGGGAATAAGATGGGGCGTTTTGGTTTGCTATTTATAGAAGGAAATAGGTTAGGGTTTCTAGAGACATGTTGATGTGTTTATATATAAACCATAGTTTAAGTAGGTGAGTTGGTTGGTTGAGAGAAAGCCATGTAAGGGGGGGGGGTGGCGTGTGGTGTTGGTAAATGGTGGTGATGTGTTTCGTTTTTAAACCATATAAACTAACTACCATGGTATAAGTATGAGGGACATGATGTGTTGGTAAGTTTTGATCACATAAAAGGGCTTGTGGTGAGGAGAGTTGCTTAGAATAGTTATAATCGAACTAGAATTTACATGTATGGATTGAACTAGGAAAATAGTTAGTGGATCGGATGGCTTTAATTACTTGTACATACGGTATGGAATGTTGTATCTTAAGTTTAAATGTAGTAACTAGTTAATTTCTAGGGTCTTGTTTGAGTAAAAATTAGTTAGAAATTTATGTAGGATTTTCTTATTAGTATACATGTCGAATTATATAGAAAAAGAAAAGAAAATGGTTTTTGCTTAAAAGGGTTGTACTATGGGCTTATTTGGGTGGTACTAAGGTTTAAGAAACATGAAAAGTACATTTTTAAAGTTTGCTTATGTTATATTAATTACATGTTACTTTTATTAAGTTTAAAAGTATATAAATAAGATTTTAGGTTTTTATGCATTAAGCACTTGTACATTAGGTTTAGAGACTTGTACTTATAATTAGTGAGTGTAAGAAAATATATTTTTAAAGTTAATGCATGAAATACTAGAAAAATGGGCTTTAAAATGAATACATTTAAGGTTATAATGAGATTCTTATTAATATTTAGCTTTTATGCATAAATGACTTGTACCTTAGCTTGAAAGACTTGTACATTTATAATTTTGTAAAAATTATATATATATTAATTAGGATTTGTGAATTCAGTACATAAAATCATAGTTTAATGAAATTAGGGTTTGTATCGGGAGTTAAAGTAAATTTAAGGTTTTTGTGCTTTAGTAACTTGTACATTGGTATTTTAGGGTTTTGTTGTTCATAAATGTTGTTATAATAAGTTAGGGTTTCATAGAAATTTTTAATAGGTAAGATATGTTTAGTTTTAAACGCACGTTATCGAATTATCGTAAAGTGGTAGATGGGATATCTTAAAGTTTTCATACTTGACATATGGGAATGTTCGTATGAATAAACATTAAATAGGTTAGGATTGGGTTGCATGCGAGCACGTTTATCGAGGATGTGAGCTACGTCACATGAGATAATAGTTATAATCAGATAATAATAAATAAAGAAAAAAGAAAAAAAAATACACATAGAAAATGGATGAGTATAGTTTATTACAAGGTGAAATTTTACCAGTGGTTACATGAACTCTTTAGCTTTCTTTAGGAGGATGTGTCCAAACACTTGTTCTTCAAATATCTTCTTGATGATTTTGAACTCTTTTGTCTTTATCAGCTATCCAGATGATCTTCATAAACAGCAACACAGCAACAATAATCTGTTCACAGCAATACCAACTAAGTTGGCTTTGTAGTTTTTGGCAAACTACCAGCCATAAACAGATTTGATATTTCTTTACCAGTAGCCGTTTGCTCTGGAATAACCAATGCTTCATTATAGTAACATGGTGCATTGATTACCATATAGTTTTTGGTAAACTATCAACCATTAACGGATTTGAGAAGTCTTTACCAAGAGCCGTTAGCTTTGGACTAGCCAACTCTTCACTGTTAAGCATGATGAGTTGATAACCATATCGTTTTTGGCAAACTATCAGCCATCAACCTTTTCACTTGAATTCTTGACATTTGGATAGCAATTGGACAAGAAGGGCAGTACAAAAGATTCCTTAGAAGAGTCACTTGAATTGATATCTTCTTGTGTACCTGCATTTGGGTTAGCTTCTTGTGGATCTGCATTTTTGTTAGCTTGATTCTCTGAAACAACAGGTATATAATTCATAGAATTTGTTAAATAATCAAGATCAAACATCCAAGCATGTCATTTTCCTACAACATTGGGTTTAATCTCAAGAAACTCTACATGCAAGTTCTCTTCTACTTTCTGAGTCTCCAAATTATACACCCTAAATGCCTTACTGCTTAGAGAGTATCCAACCAAAAATCCAGAATCAGACTTCCCATCAAACTTTCCTAAGTGGCCAAGAGTATTCAAGATGGTCACATGGCACCCAAAAGGTCTTAAGTAACTTATAATAGGAACCTTGCCAGTTAACAGCTCATAAGGTGTTTTATTTTGAGGTTTGGTCACTAATACCCTATTAAGAACATAGCAAGCAGTACTAACTACTTCAGCCTAAAATATGCTAGGTAGAAATGAATCTGCTAGCATTGGTCAAGCAGCCTCAATCAAGGTCCTATTCTTCCTTTCTGCAACTCCATTTTGTTGTGGAGTTCTAGCATTGCTATATTCCCTCTTGATGCCCTTGAGATCACAGAATTCATTGAGATTCTTGTTTTTGAATTATGTTCCATTATCACACCTAAAAACCTTAACTCTGTGATCTAATTGGTTCTCTATCTGCCTAACAAAGCTTTTAAGAATATCAGCAGTTTCATCCTTAGAACCCAAAAAGAACACCCAACTAAACCTACTGAAGTCGTCAGTGATTACTAAACAATAGATCTTATGATTTATACTCCTTACAGATGTGGGTCCAAACAAGTCCATATGCAAAATCTGTAAGGGTTTACTAACAGAACTCATTAATTTAGCCTTACAGGAGGCCTTGTGTTGCTTTCCTTTCTGACAAGCCACACAAGTATGGTCATTTTGAAAAATCTTGGAAGGTAAACCTCTTACAAGATTTCCCTTCACAAGTTTGTTTAGGTTTTTAAAATTGACATGACCAAGCCTTCTGTGCCATTTATTAGATTCATCAACTGTGGCTTTTGCAATCAAACAAGCTAAATCTACAGAAGGAACAATGTTCTTTAGATTGAAACTGTACATATTGTTTTGCCTAGGGATTTTAAGTAATACTTGATTTTCATCAGGTAACTTAAAATCAGGAGACAATACAAAACACTCAGTACCAGTGAAAAGAACTTTTTTTTTCTTGTCACAGATTTGTGACACAGAAAAGAGATTGAATTGCTCAAGTTCTTTCACAAAATACACATCCTCAAAATCTAAATTTCATGTTTTTATAGTCCCTTTACCAGTAATTTGACCTTTGCTACCTCCAAAAGCAACTGATCCACCTCTAAATTCTTCATAATCAGAGAGGTAAGCCTTGTTTCCAGTCATATGCCGGGAACATCCACTATCAACAATTCCTTTATCCCTTAAAGCTCCATATGAATTTCCCTGCACATCAATTAAGAAAAATCAGTTTTTCTTTGGGACCCAAGCCAAGGATGACTTGAGTCTGCCTTGTGGATCATTATATTTGAATGCCTTATAAGAATTTGATCCACTGTTGCTCTTGGTTCTATATCTATATTCATTTTGTCTAGAATCCCAAGGCCAACATGCTGAGGCCTTTGCAGCATTCCTCTTATTTCCCTTAACAGTATTAATCACTGCTTGTGTCCCAGTAGTAGAAACATGATTTACCTTAGAAGTAGTAACTCTGGGTTTCCTAATCATGTTATTAAATACTGTTTCATTATAAAAAGGCCTTCTAACTGGTGAATGAGTTTTGTGAAAACCATTTTGCCTTTTAAGTGTATCATTCCCAGTTAATTTTGGTTTAGAAGAAAATTTTCTCCTAGCAGCAGTTACATTATGCCTAGCAGTAGTAACACTTTGCCTAGCAGTAGTAGCTGTCATTGGCCTAGCAGTAGGAACTGGATTTGGCCTAGCAGTAGGAACTGCTATTTTGCCAGATCTAGTTAACACTGCTGATGGAACAAAGTTCTTTCTATCCTTAGGATGAGTCTTATGGTTTGAAAAGTTTTGCTTATTCACCCTATTAACAGTGTTCCATACTGGTTTAACCTCACTTTTAACAACATTCTCAACCTGTTTAGCCATTCTTTTCTCATGAAAATCACAATCTCTAATAAGATGACTAAAACTTCCACATACAAAACATGCTTTTCTAGTGACATTATATCCCAAACCAAATCTTTGAGTCCTTGACCCACTATGTGTGTCTTGTTCCTTAACAGCTTTCCTAGGAGTTTTTACATGCTCAACAGTATTAATACAAGCACAAATAGGTATTTCTTATTCAACAGAGGCATTACACACATATTCATCTTCACTATCAGATTCATACTCCTCAATGATAGGAGCATCAGACCAAACTTTTGGTTTATTAACTACTTTGGGTTCATTAATAACCAATTTAGTCACAGACTCAGTTGATTCCTCACAAGAAGAAGCAACATCAGTGGTTTTAGACTCTGTTTCACTAGTTTTAGCATCTGGTTCACAAGTTTTAGTCTGTTTTGGGCCATATGTAAACATTGAATCATCTATCTCAACATCATTTCTAGGAGGCATATAAATTCCAGTGATAGGAGGAGGAACTGCATGCATTCCTTCAGTTTTAGCATATCTATCATTCACAGGAACATCTTCTACATCACTATCACTACTAAAGAATACACTTTCAAACATTTCTTGCTCATAACTCAACATTCCCTTATGCAAATTATCTCCATACCCAAGCCCAGATTTGTCACTTGAACTCATTTGAGAATCTATTAGTTTACTAAGATTTTTAGAAGAACTTTGCCAAGATTGAACTCTGGTTTTTAGTTCCTCTTTTTCCTTTTTCAGCAGCAACTAATAGTTTCTTATTGTATATAAGCTCATCAGTTTTAGCATCTAAATCAATCTTCATAAACCTAAGTTTTTCTTCATAAATGACTTGATTTCTTTGATGACTAGCTAATTGAGCTTCTACTGTTTTTAAAGCTTGAGTGTAGGCCTGTATTTCTATGCTATCATGAGCAGTTTGTTCTCTTTGTTCATTATATAATTGTTTAAGCTTAGCATAAGATTCTACACATTCTTTTGAACAAGATTGTACCTCATTTAGAGCCATCAAAGCATGGTTGTCAGTATCTTCTTGAGCATAACCAGACCAATTAATCTCATCTCCATCAACAGTCACCAATGCTTTGGCTTCATCAAACTTTGCAGATTCCTTTGCCTTGTATCCATTCTTTCCAGCATCTCTCCTTCTGCCTTCTTGATTGCCCTTTGATCTGCACTCTCTAGCAAAGTGCCCAAACTTATGACAATTGAA
Organism: Artemisia tridentata subsp. tridentata; assembly: GCA_021014915.2. NCBI lineage: Eukaryota > Viridiplantae > Streptophyta > Magnoliopsida > Asterales > Asteraceae > Artemisia > Artemisia tridentata. Next base: position 250,586,914 of record CP139504.1, read on the forward strand.
GCACTCCACTTTGGTCTTGTCAAAGCCAACTGGTTCCATTGCATCAAACTTCAGCTTTCTTCCTGTCTTCTTGTGAAACTTGGCCACCTGCCATTTTAAATCCATCTCTTCTAGATCATACTCATCAATCTGTTCTAGATCCTCATGATCCAGTTGTGGAGCACTGGATTGATTAGCAAAGAAAGAGTGCATTAGATCATCAGTATATGATGAAGAACCTTCCCTTTGTGAGTTATAACCAGAAGAAGTAGAAACACTATGAGCAGTACTAACTCCATTAGTACTGCTAGTGCTTTCAGAAGACACAAATGCCACATTCTGTGTGCTTGAAGATGATCCAGTTGAGCCTTTAACATCACGTTCAAAAACCCTAAGGTTGTTATACAGATCATCAAAGCTGAGAGTGTCAATTCCTGGCTTAGTCCTCATGATCAAGGATACTTGTGACCAGGAGGAAGGTAAAGCCCTAAGAAACTTTTGATTGGCATCTTCAGTTGAGACACCTGCACCATGAATTTCAAGCTGACTCAGAAGGCTTTGAAACCTATCATACCCTTTGTGCAATCCTTCTGAGTTGGATACAGAAAAGCTTTCAAATTGCTGCTTCAAAATATACTTCTGCATCTTCTTAGATTCATCATTCCCTCCAAATCTGGATTTGACAGCATCCCACATCTCTTTAGCATCAGTCATCTTGTAAAATTTGGCTAAGTGATCTTCTGGTATTGCCATCAATAAGGTGGTCCTAGCCTTTCTTTCTCTTTCTCTGGCTTGAATCTCTTCAGCAGTTTTAGGAGGCAGAACCTTAACATTCCCTTGGTTATCTGTTGCAATCTTAACAGGACCATTGCCATTCTGTATTATTTCCCACAGAGAATAGTCAGTGTGACTTAGGTAATGCTCCATCTTCATGGCCCATATGTCATATTCTCCCTTCTTTAGAACAGGAAGTTTAATGGATGACATGGTATGAGGGATTGGTTGTGTTTGTGTTTGTGGTGGTGGTGTTTGTGGAGGTTTCTGGTTGTTGTCTTCATTGGTTTTGATTTTATGAACTTCTTCTTCTCCTGACATTATCTCAGATCTGTTTTTGGTTCTTCTTACTCAGAGTTTCTCAACAAGCTCTGATACCACTTGTTGGTCCCAATCTGAATGGATCCTTCTAGCCTGTTAAGGGTGGTAGCTAATTTGGATAGATCCAAACTAACTACAAGAGAAACACCGACTATGAACAATATAAGTTATGCGGAATCTAACTTGTATTGCTAAGAAGAACAACGAATAACAAAAACACTTTTGATTATTATTAATCTGCTTAGGTTACAGATTACTAACTATTGATTACTAAACACAAGGTGAGGCTCTAGAGATACACCTTGTTCTAATGCCGTAGGGATCCTTTTATACACCAAGGAAACCCTAATAGCTTACAATAACGTGTAAAGAGATGTTACATATCTCTTCCTAATATAACTCCATGCATATCTCTGCATATCTATTCTAATAATAACTCATGCGTATCACATAAGCAGTACTAACTAAAACACACTAGCAGTACCTTTCTAACACGAACAGTACTAACTTAAAGCTAGTAGTACTAACTACATAACTAACAGTACTAACTGTAACCAGCAGTTGAAACTTCAGAAACACATAATTCCCAACAGTATGCATTATTGATTTGTGTTTACAAGTAACTTGTGCATTTTATGTTATGCATTACAAGTTATATGTTTGTCATTATTAAAACCGAATAAACCATTTAGTTTAAATATCGTAATATTTGCACTAACAGTGTAGTATAGGTAGGTCCGGGGGATTGATCGTTCTCTAGGGGAATAGTGTCGTTAGGTCAAGATGTATGACGAGATAGGTCTAGAGGTGAGGGAAGATTATTTTTTGTCTTTTTATTATTTTTATGAAAGCAAGTAAAAATCTCGGTTTTGAAAGAGTGGGCGGAATTAGTTGCTAGTCAACTAACCCAAAAACTAATAATTATAAAATTAATTCAAACTAATTAAAACGGAAAATAAAAGTGGTGACTACTTATGAGATGAAAGCGTGTTTACTTAGATATAATTACTCCATAGTTATCTCCTACTGATTTGTTGAATTGTCGCGTCCTTGTTTTAGTTGAAGCGTTGTATTCCTTAATATTGGTCGTGGGGAGGTGCCGAAGTCCCCAACTCTATGAGTTTTAGTCTCCCCTAGATCCCTTAAAGTCTATTAAGTTATTCAAGATCTACAAGCCGCAACTCACGCAATAAATACAACGAGAAAAACCAATAGTGCACTCTACGATTGCGTTTCTAAGACGTTCAAGCAAGTTACATATAAGAGGTTAGCCAGTTTTCTTAGCCTAACGCGAGGCAATCAACAAAACAAGAGACAACAAATCAATATTCAATAACTAGGTTTCACTAGACCTAAGCAAACACAATTAAAGTTACGCTACCATGTTAAAGCAAAGAAAAGATAAACAAATAATCAAATGATACATAGACATAACGAATGATTAAAGGGATAACTTATCTTTATTGAAACATGAACTTCAAAGGCTGTAAAAGCCTTACAATAGCAGTAAAAATCGTCTAGGGTTTCCATCTTCAAAGTGTTACGCGAATTAATGAAAAAAATGCGAAAGTATATATAAGTTTACAAGGCTGGCGGCGTCAGGTTATAGATCGTGACGCCGTCAGATTGCCGTCTTTAGGGTTTCGTCTTGTGCCAGTTGCCGTTGTGACGGCGTCAGGATTGGTATAAGGCCGTCACCTTATAAATCTTATGGGCCGTCTCTTTATAGCTTAAAACATGACTCCCTTCTTCATTTTGTACGTGACGGCGTCAGGTTATAGGACCTTCAAATTTCTCTGAGGCGTCACTTGATAATTTTGAGCCAAAAATCCAACTTCAAAAGCAAGGGACGGTGTCACGTTGTAGCGTGTGACGTCATCAGATGTCCATGTCTGACAGGTTTTTCGAGACTTCATCGTTTTCTTCACTTTTTCTCCCAAATACGTCCAAAAGGTGCCGATTTCCAGATTTCTCGTCCCAAGTACCTAAAATACAAAAAGAAACGATTTGAGGCAATATTTGATCATATTTATTCGATTTTGGGATTAAATGACCCCTTAAAAAGGTATCAAATGTAACACCCCCAAAATCATAATATTGCGGAAGCATACACTTTGGGTGCTACTAAATCGATAATCACAACACAAGATATAGGGAACTGATTAAAAATCCGTTTTAAAATACATTACATTTTTAAAGACGTGTTGTCTTACATAAAATCCATTTCAATTAAAAATGTAGCCCATTAAACAAAACGGTCCTAATTTCAGAGTTAACGCAATACTAAAAAACATTTCCAACATTTATTATGACCACCGCCATGCCCTGCCTTCAGCTAACACACCTCAGTTTCCTGAGAAAAACATGCTAAAAGTCAGCTAACGCTGGTGAGTTCATAGGTTTAAAGTAAATAGCACATATGGACCAATAGCAATATCAGCAAAACAAATCAGCAACAACACACTATCCTACTATGCAAACACTAAGCCTCATCTAACCGAACTATGACATCGCAACATGCCAAGCTGGCATTAGCTAGAAAGGGGTGCCCGCGAGTGTTAATCCCCAGACACTCGACCTATTTTCATATGGTATACGTTCGCCTTGGCTATGCCGAGCCAACCGAACGGGGGTGTCATCCCTAATAGATCTATTTATATCAAACGGCTTCCTAGAAAGGAATTAACGGTTGATGATAGTGGGCGCAATGGGATTCAACTAAACTTAGGTTTTTGCATATTAGTGTGTATAAAAAACAAAATTTCATTTTTGGTCCATGAAAACAGTTTTGCATGTTTCTCACCCCAAAGCTCGTAAAACAAATCATATAAAAATATGGGGCTATAAACTCACCTTAAATACAACAGCAATCTGCTAATCAACAAAATAGTGCAACCGCGCCGACACGCAACCTAAATCAGTACGGTAAGTCTTAGCGAAAGTATTCGTGTCTCATGTGTCTTTACTTTATTTGAAAAGTTTACGCGTGACCAGTGCTCGTGTATTTCTTGCTTGCTGTGTGGTAAAGTATATTTCAAAATGATTTATCGTTGTAACTCTTGGTGGTGGCTCATGGTGAAAGTGTACGGTGGGAACACGTGACGGAACATCCGTGCTAGTATTCTTCGTTAAATTGCGCAAGTATTATATATATATACAAACCTACTATAACATAAGAACATGATTGTAAAGGTATGTTTAATCGTTTAAAACATGGTTTATGTTTTTTCTCTTATTTGATTTCCAAGGTATTCAGCATATGTATCCGTTATGAAGAAATCATCCATCATGATTATTGGTTTCTTAATTTGGTTAACTATAATTTATCAAGTTTTCATAATGATTTTTTTTTGGCTATATTTTATCACATTTTATTTGCACCTAATGAGCCTAATATGATTAATTATTCAACATGTTTGTGGCTTTTAGATTGTTGGAATCTCACAGACCTTATGGAAGAAGCAAGGCTACATACTACAACATACAATAGGTAAGTTTATCTTTCGTATTAGGTTACTTTAAGTTTCAGGTTTGTGTCTTTTTCGGTTGTTGTTTCGAGTGAAGATATGTTGTTTTTTGGGTCAGGCTAGACTGCTTTTGGGGGCATCAATAGTAGTATATTTTAATAGATGTATTAAAAGTATGATGCAGTATTCTGATATTGTAACGGGTCTGCAATATTGTTCTTTGATTTTATGGTATGTTTAGTTTTTTTTTTTCCTTCTTATTTAAAATTTAATTATCTTCTTGATTTCTGAATTTGGTTCTTTGTTTCTAATTGTTGTAGGCCACCAGTGGATCGGCGTAGATGGTTTTGCACCAGATAACCCTCTTGATCTTGCATTCTTAACTCAGTTAACTCACACGAAGACCGATGGGATTCTGAAATGTAATATTCAAGCTGCTAATGATTTGGCTTCGAGTAATGGGAACACTGTGACTTATTCAAGCTGCTAATATTCAAGCCATTTCACTATCTCTAATCTATAACCATTTTGTGCAGCTGTTAATGGAATTGCCTCTAATTGTTTCATCTCCTCAATCTGGCGTAACATATGTTCAAGGCTACACGGTAAAGAACATCAATGCACCAATTCTTAAATCCATATTCAAGAAGTAGATTATGAATTCCTATATAGAGTCTGATTACTTTATAAATTTCCACAGCCAAACACTCCCTAAATCTAATGATAGTTTATGTTTTTGATTGAACATCTATTTCTTTTGTGGGTCGGGCCCTTGAATTCCTCAAAAATCCTAGATGGAGGGTGAATAAGAGAGTAGTAGCCGTAGTTGCCAATGATCAGCTACCAAGAGCATAGGCTGTGATGATCCTTTAACAATGTTATGTTGCTGCGGTAAGTGGAGGAATGGTAGAGTGGGCCGAACGGTCGCCTCAGCAACCTCCACGTGCGCAGCCACTACATAAAATGATCTGAGCTAAATTTTATTTTATCTATATCTATGTGTGTGTGTGGCACAATCTCAGATATGTATGTAATGATGGAGTTTTTTGGGCCATGTTGAAACGATATCATTTACCACGCTTGGTTAGATATATAGTAATTATAGCTGATGGTGGACGGCACTCTTTCATTTTGCCGTTTTAGGTAGCCGAAAACTATGGATTGGAAATAGCTGTAGGTTGCGTGTGTTGGCATTCATGAATCTTGGTATGTGTACACACATGTTCCATAAATGAGCATGTGTTTCACACTGATTTTCTGTAGATCTGTGTATAACGGAAGATTTGAGGAGTGTATGAGACACAGTCCGAAAGATTCGAGATGTGATTATGGAGATATGTACATAAGATTCACGTTTGGATTAGGTGTTAAGGTTTCAATATGCTGCGTTTTGCTTGGCTGTGATGATCCTTGGACTATGCTATCTTGCTGCACAATGTGGATGGATGGCGGATTGCGATAAACTCTTGCGTCAGCAACCTCCGCGTGTGCAGCCTGGGCGTGAATTATTATGAGTCAACTTTTCAAATATTCCCGGGCGCCATGTTATTTGGCGGGTGTTGGTGATCATGATGTGGAATACGGGCTTCTGTTTCTTGCCCTTTTGTTTTTTGCCATGTTTATTGCCGCTTTGTTTGTTGCCTTTTTTACCATGTTTATTGTTGCTAAAATGTTGTCTGCCTTTTGGTTCTGGGAAAATTTTGTTGGGGAAGGGAGTGAACAGATTTTGTTGTTTTTCGGCTTTAGTTTTAACAGGAAAACTAAGAGGAAGTTGGTACCTAAGGTTGTTATAGAATGTAAGGATGGTAACTCAATGTATAATGTAAGGATAGAGATAGTATGTATAATACATACTATCTGGAGACAATCATTTCATTTTTTTGGGCATTGTTATGCCTTCCCTATTGAGGTTCTTACCTTTATAGTAGAATAATAGGCTGTGATGAATGTTTGTGGGTTCGAAAAAACTTGTGACTGTCCTTATCTTGGCGGGGCAACATGCTATGTTTTTAGCCATGGCGTGTGTGTCGTGTTTTTCGGATCCGTAACTATCTGAGCCTCATTGTTGCACATGTTGTTTTTGGACATAATAGGTTGTGCTGAAACTTGGTGGGTTTGGGTAAATTTGAGTCTCTCTGTATCTTGACACATTCACATATATGCTTTAAGGTTTCTTGATGCATGTTTTCGTATAACCAAAATACCATTGCAACATCCAATCATTCACTTGAGACATACATATATGGTGTTTTCTTTACTTCTATGGAAGGTATATTCTTTTTATGGTTCATCCTGGTGGCATGAGTCTTTCTATTATTTTTTCACTGATTTTGGTTATTTTTAGAAATTGATTATATTTTACTTATGTCTCTGTTGTAGGAAAGCCATCTATTCCTGCTATTGACAGGCTGGCCTTACGTGGACGATTGGAGGCTGCAATGGTATGCGTTAACCTTATTATCTACCGTAAAATATTGCAACTTTTAAAAGCTTGCTGTTAACATTAATGATTTCATATCAGGCTTGCCATGCTAGAATCGCTAATAACCTTGAGCTTCACCAAATTACATGGGACGATCCTCCTTCTTTGTTAGAGAAAATTGTAGCTTATGAGGTTTGCATCTGTTACCACTTCATTAGAGTAATTTGATGATCTTCGTATTTTGGGGCTTATGAGTTTTGACTTTTGAACATTAATGCTCACAGGCTGTGCATCCTATTAGTAATCTTATAGATCTAAAAAGGAGGTTGGGAGTAGGTTGCCGATGTTTTGCATACATACATCCAGCTATACCTGGTTAGTCATCATGCTTGGCTTGTCACAGTGAGTTCAGGCGGGTTGGGTAACGGGTCAAAATTGGTTCAGGTTGAAATGTGTTACTCATGTTATAGTATGGACTGGGTCGACCTGAAATAACTTTCTGTCCATTTTTAAAGGTATTTTTGTAGATAATTGATGCACTAATTATGATCACAAAAACCAATTTTATCACAATATAAATAGCTTAGGAGGTTGTATGCATTAAACTTGGAGTTCAAATGACTTTCAATCTATTCGACTCGTTCCCTTACAGCCACTTTATTTTACCCATTTGTTTCGTTTGAGAAAAAAAAGAACCCAAATCAACCCATTCATAAGTAAATGAGTCTAAATATTCGCCTTCTACTTATGATGTTCTTTATTTAAGATTCAAATAAGATAAGAATAGGTAATTTGATTGAAAAAAAAATGTCCTAGCATAATTCATAAACTTGTGAGGAAGAATTCCCGGTTACATCTGTTAGTGATAAACTATCTCATCTTGAAAAAATACCTCCATTATAATTTAGTATTACAATCGTTTCCTTTCAGAAGCTCAAATGCTAAACCAGTGTTTAACCGAGGTTAAGTCAGATTACCAAATTGAAGCTGACTTTGGCAAAAGTGATGAGTTTAAACTTTTCTAATTTGTTGAACCCGCCAACCCGTATATGTTCTTCCCATTTTATATTACATTTCAACATGCTGCTCACCCGGAACAATTTCTGAAGAGAATAAGTCAATAACTACTAAAGATCTTCATGATAGCGGCGTGAAGGCTATTTCTATTACTCATTCACATCAGCTTGATCTTGATAAGGTGCCGATGTGGAAGTGTAAGTGTATAACTAATATAGTAGTTCATATTGTTCCTTTAAACTCATTATAGCAGTGTTACCTTCAAAGTTAATATTGTTAATTTAAATTAATAGGTCCGTAAGACCATTCACAGGTTATATTCATTTTTCAAACCTAAACGGTCTAGGTCAGCCAATCCCTTCCTTTTGACCCGGTTGACCAGTCCTTCTTAGAGAGTGTTTGGATTGCTTTTAATATGTTAATTCTTTCTCAAATTATATTGGTTTATGGTGTTTAGATATGCATGCAATCTTGATCAATTTACAAGGATTACACTTTTTGTTACAATTGTATGGTTTTCTGTGTATAGAACTTAATATTTGATTTATAAAATTCCACCAGTCTTTCCAGCTATGAATTTGTTGTGGTTCTTAAAAATCGCCAAAGGAAGGTTCGCAACAATAACTAAAGCTACAAAATTAGACACTGCGTTTGCTTTGAGGATCGTGGTTATACCTGTACCTGAGTGTGATCAGGTTTGTATCCCAAGTATTTCTTGCATTCTAATATAGTTGCAATCTTCATATATTAACAAAATTTTGACGCTTTGTGCAGGCTTATCAACCATCTGAGGAAGAGCTAAGGGAATAGCTTGATCCATATGAAATGTGATGTGTACTGAATGCCAATGTGATTCATCTGCACATACTTTTTGTGTTGGTCTTGGAGGAGAAGTACCAGAACTTTCTCCTAATTCTTTATATATGATTCAGGGCCACAATCGACTTACTTAAGGCTCGGGAGGTGCATTCACATTTGTGAGCACAACAACGCGCTGTTTTTAGTACGAAGAACGGATAAAGAGCGGGCCTAAATATGCAAGACAAAAGTATCACCATTGTTGCTTAGGAGGCCGTGTGGTCTTGCGCATGCAGCGACAATATCCACAGTATATAATTACGTTCAATGATCGCCATACTGTTTTATCTCATGAACATACGAGACAAACATGTTGCGTGTCCAAGGGAAGTAAAGTAAATCTATGTTTAAGGTATTGTTGCAAAGTTCTACTCCTGCAATTATGGCCATACTGGCACGTGAAAAAGTAACATATAAGTGGCAATGCAGCTTGTGTGCAAAATTGGAAATTAAATTACTGTTGACATTCATTTTTCAATGCCGTTCAAAATAAATAAATAAATAAATAAAAATAAAATAAATAAAAGACATTCATTTTTCAATATGACTGTTCATGAATATGGCCAATAGCTAAATGAATGTTGGCGCTCAATCTCGTGATGTATATTATAACTTGAAGACAATGAAGATGCTGACATTATTTTCCTATTTTGCAGGACCTTCAGGTGAAATCATCCCCGCCTGCTCAACCCACACAACCCATAAACAGTGATCCTGCCATAATACAGGTAACATCTAGCAGAGAATAGATAATTAACAGTAACATATCTACTACAACCTTTGACTGTGTAAGATAGTCCGAACCTTCATTTCTATGCAGTCTCGTTATCCTCCACCACCTACAACATCTTCGAACTGATTGCATATGGTTTTGACGTATGCATCTATGATATACTAATGCTTTTTCTTTAGAATATAACTTGAATATACACTTTTGGATCAAGCTGGTAGAACATGTAACAACAAAATCTCATCAGATGATAGGTTTCTAAATATATGTGATAGGTGGTTTTGCGACCTTACAACAGGTTTTACCTCTTGAGGGATCTCAAGAGGCTTGCAATCCCCACCAGGCAGTGTACCTGACCGATGTAGTATAGTGAAGTGGCAAGTACCAGGGGATTGATCGTTCTCTAGGGGAATAGTGTCGTTAGGATTGAAAAACTACTCTAATAGGTCTAAGGGTGAGGGAAGATTCTTTTTTGTATTTTTATATTTTTTTATAAAAGCAAGTAAAATCTAGGGTTTGAAGGAGTGGGCGGAATTAGTTGCTAGTCAACTAACCCAAATAACTACAATTGCAAATAAAATAAAATAACTGAAAATAAAAAGGTTGTGAAACTTATATGGAGAGAAATGTGTTTACTTAGATTTCCTTACTCCCTAACTATCTTTTACCGATTGATTAGTGTGTATTAATTGCGTGGATGACGGGTGTATTCCTTAATACCAATCGTGGGGTGGCGTACGTACTTCCCCAACTCTACAAGCTCCTACTTCACTCCTATGTCGAGCCGGCTAAGAAGCTCCTAACATGGGATCACTAGAATTCGCTCATGCATTAAATACAACCATAATAACCTTAGTACGCATTGGTTCATGTTTCTTAAGACATTCAAGCAAGTTACCGTATAGGAAGTTAGCCAGTTTTCTTAAGCCTAACATCGATAAACAATCGTCCAATACAATTAATAACACACTAACAACTAATAATCAAGAGTTAGGTTTCATTAGATCTAAGCAAACACAAGATAAATCTAGCCTAGCATGTTAATTAAAAGACAAGAACAAGATATAATCAAACAACACATAGACATATTGATTGATTAAATGAATACTTATCTTCAATTAAACATGGGAGATCCAAGGGTATGAAAACCCTTTAAAATGGCAGAAATTCGTCTTAGGGTTTCTCCTCACAAAGTTGCACACTAATGACTAAAAATTGCAAAACTATATATAGAGTTTAAGGGCTGACGGTGTCACGTTATAGATCTTGACGCCGTCACCTCGCCGTGTCTAGGGTTCCCGGATGGTCTTCCTGACGCCGTCCCTCTTTAGTCCTCCAAAATTCGCTCTGGCCTATCAAGGCTTGACGCCGTCAGAATAAGGCTTGACGCCGTCTCTCTTTACCTTAAACCGTGATGGCCTTGATCACCTTAAAGGGTGACGCCGTCAGACTTTCCTTTGCAAAACTCTCTGGCGCGTCACGTGTATTTTTCATATCCACCTCTTTTGCCAAGACATGACGCCGTCAAGAGCAATACTTGACGCCGTCAAAGGTACTTTTCCAGCCGATTTTGAGACTTTGTCGTTTTCTTCACTTTTATGCTCCAAAAACGTCCAAAATGCTTCCTTTTCCATATTTCTTCTCCAAAGTACCTAAAATGACAAAAGGAACGATTTAGGGCAATATTTGATCAAATAATCACGAATTAGGGCTTAAATGACCCCCTAAAAGCGGTACACTTTTCGCTTCATCAAATACCCTTACACTTGAGATTTGCTTGTCCTCAAGCAAATGCGCTTTTATTCTAATCAAAATACAAGTTAGGGGTCATTTAATGCTAATATAAAAGTAATTACAACAAATAGTCGTTCCACTTTAATCATAATAAGCACGGAGATTACAAACTAGCACCACACAAGTAGTGTTTAGATACTCACATCTCTCAGGTGTCATCAAAATAAATCTCATAAATGAAAACGGATAATATCTCTCACTACCTGTCATAGCAAATAGATTACCATAGGCTTGGGAAAGGATCGAAAACCTCCTCCACTAGGCGTAAGCACCTAAGATAAACTATCAAAGAGGGCTTTTAAACGGGTTATAACGTTAGGTGTAGGGATATGATAAACACGGTTTTGTTGGATAAGGGATATTTTACTGGTGGCGAGTTAAAGATCTTGATTAATTACATGTACAATATGGCGTTGCTAAGCCAAGACTAGACTCGACTTAAGCTAATGAAAAAAATAACAAAAACATAAAATGAAACGGGATGGTAGTCCGTATGTTTTTTCTACTTTTCTTTTTCTCATTTTTTTGTATTTTTCTTGATTTTTTTTTTTTTTTTTTTTTTTTTTTGATTTTTTTCATACACTCTTGCCCTACCATCCAAAATAATACATCATAGGGGCGTTGCATTCCCCTTACACTTAAACTTTTATATAACTTTACAAATAACTATTCTAATGACTCGAATTAAGATAATCGAAACACTTGGAGTACTTGTTAAAATATTTAGCACATATGGGGGTAATAATGTTCTTCCCCATTACTCCATTACACTAGTACTTTACCCATGAGTCCCAATCGTCCCAAAACAATATGTACAAGGATATGACTCGACTTAGCAACCATGTAATCAATTAGATAATTAACTTGGGGTTTAAACAAATGTTGTCACAATAATGCACTAAAAATGAGTGCATACAAGGTAGGCTAAGGCGATTTGGGTGTACATTTAAGTGGGGTGTAACAAATTCTTCCTTTAAGTAAAATGCTTAAAGGTCGAAATGAAAAGATAGGCTCTGAGGGGTGTACTAGGGGTATCGTGTACTAAAAAATGAGTACAACGCAAAGGGTGTGGGAGAATTACTTGACCAATGTAGCCAACGTAATTATAACAAAAACACAGGTGTAAAACAATGGGTTAATCCTAATGCCTCTTATCATGTAGTAAATCTAACTACACGAATGTAGTCTCACTTGTGGCCTCGGAATGGTCCTAACGCAAGTTCTAGAATCTAAGTGCTACCGGTACACACATCATAGCATAAATGCTTTTCCTACCAATTCTAGGGGCGAACCTCACATATTTGGGGGTGGAAAATTTTTTAGTGGTACGGTTTTTGTGCTAGTCATATAACTCCTATCCATGAGACGCTCATTAAGACTAAAGTTTCACTTCTATATGTTGTAAAAAATTTTAAATTTGGCACTAAAATTGCCCTAACAGGTATTTCTCTCAGTTTTATTACACATCTACCATCAAACAAACAAAAATCAAGCGTAATAGCATTCTCTAAAGTATCGTACTTTACCCCCCCCCCCTTACACTTAAGATGAACATTGTCCCCAATGTTCAAATAACAAGATGTAAAAGTAAATAAGGTAAACGAATGAAATCAAATACTCCCCTGATTCGTTTGGTGGATAAAGAGGTAACATGGTTAGATCTTCTTCCAAGGGAATGTAGAAGCTCCAAGACTAAAGCATCGCCAAAAGCTTGATTCCACATACATCTCCTTGTCCAAAATAACCTGTTAAACCTGAGAAAACAAACACGAAAACCTGCATAACATCGGCGGGATAAATTCTATATAAGGATATAATGCTTGTGGAATGATAATTTTGCAGATTCCTGGAGTTTATAAGTTAGAGATTTAATAAAAACTTTTTATGAAAACAAAACTTTCAAAAATTTCAGAAAATTAATACCTGACGCCGTCAGGTTGTAATGCCTGATGCCGTCAAAAATGATCAGACAGAATTCTCATGTTAATTTTCCGGAAAATTTCTGGAAAAACCTTTACCTTACTTCCTGGAAATCCTGCAAAACATCATTATGACTCGATACAAGCATTTGACTCAAACAAATACGAATATGTATGTTAATTTATTATTATTACGATTCATGTTCATTTGTTCTAATAAACTGATTTGGATTTCCCTTACACTTAACTTTTGCAAAATACCTTTATATGTAGTTAAGACGAAGTTAAAAACAAGATAAAGCATTTTCATAATTTAGTTTTGAACATGAATCAATAATAATAATAATTAAACATACATACGGAAGCAAATAAAATCAAACAAACAAATAAATAAACACACAAAGCAAATAAAACTTGGGTTGCCTCCCAAGAAGCGCTTTTCTTTATTAACGAGTCTTGTAGCTAGACTCAAAGTCCTTCTACCCTATGTAAGTGAGTTCGTCATCGAGGACGTCTTTAGGGTTAAGCTTGGATTGAAGTTTCCTATTGGTCCGCTTAGTACAATATATCTTTTCAAACTTCTCTCCATCCGGGTCATACAATGTCATTTTAATATGCCATGACCCATCTCCATCTTTGGGTGGTTTGTCCCAATCCCACTTATGATCATCGTCCTCACAAGTCCACTTATTCATCCCTAGGTTAATTGGCAAAACTCCTAGGAACTCAATCATCTTCCTAAAAACTAGAGGGTCTTCAAATGGATCTAATTCGGTGTCCCTAGCCAAGAGTTGCTCTACCGTATGTGTTCGGTTCACAAAGTCCTCTTCTAGGTAAAATGGGCGTTGGGGTCCTATGAAGTCTCTATCGATCCAAGGTCCATATCTAGATGGTCTCCTATTTAATTCTAACCAATGGGGTGTTTGTTCCTCACTAGTATCATAGGCATGTTTCTTCACATCATAGACTGACCAAGTATCACCTTCTCCTACCGCTATCTTAGATTCCTTACAATCAATCATAGCACTAGCGGTTGCCAAAAATCCTCTACCTATCAACAAGGGGCATGTAGGGTCGCTAACCATATCAAGGACGTGGAAATCGGCTAAAATGGTTAGTTTTCCAATGTGTACTAACACGTCTTTGACTACTCCAATCGGGTAAGCAACACTCCCATCCGCTAAGCCAATTATCACCTCGGTTTCTTCAAGTTTTCCTAGTTTTAGAGAGGTGTAGAGAGGTAACGGAAGTAGGTTAAGGCTTGATCCAAGATCGGCTAGTGTGTCATAAGCCTCCGAATTACCGATCTTGCAAGGTAGAACAAATAAGCCCGGATCATCTAACTTCTTAGGTAGCTTGTTTTGAACGAAGGCGGTCCTTTTTCGCCTAACTTGAGCTTCTTCTCATCCAACACATCAATAACCAGACTTTCAAGGTGGAGCTCCTTGAATTCATTGTCAAGGTTTTGAGTGGGAGGTGTTTCAACTATGTTGTTGACCAATTTGGATATCATAACTTCTTGGTCATTTTGAACGACTTGGGTTTGTTTGAAACACGTGCTCATGGAATTGACCGAATAATATTGTGGACAAGAACTAGGAGACGAAACTGACGAGATGGCGTTGACGTTTAGTTTTGGGTTCTTGACTGTGTTTCTAGGGAGTGCTCCCATTTCTCGGTCATTGAGGGCTTTCAACAAAGTGTCAATCTTATTGGTCATCTCGCTTTGTTTTTGTTTGAAATCGGCTTCAAACTTGGCCAAACGAGCTTCTTGAGATGCCATAAATTGAGACATCAATCCTTCAAAGTTATTGGTACTACCATTGCTGGAAGGATTGTTGTTGAAAGTATGGTTCGAGTTGGAACCGCTTGATTGGAAACGATTAGGTGGGTTGGAAGAATTGGTTTGTTGTGTGTTTTGGTTTTGTTTCCACCTAAGGTTTGGGTGATTTTTCCATGAGGGGTTGTATGAATCACCGTAGGGGTTTGGCTCAGGTTTGAAAGTGTACCACTTGTCTCCCGCCCCATCGGTACGCGAGGATGCATAGTCCGCAAAGCTTGTTCGGGGAGTTCCATGCAATCACGAGTGTCGTGGGGACCACTACATAATTCACATGAAGAAGTGATTTTGTTCACTTGGCTTGAAGGTTTAGGAGCCTCGTAGGATTTCATAAGAAACTTGACTTGGTCTTCAAGTTCTATGATCCTATGGTCGGAAGTGCTTGAATTGTTCGAAGGCAAAGATATTGCCTTGACCGTTTTATTCAAATCACGGGGATCACTCCAACTTTCGTTGTCATAAAGAGCAAGATCTTCCAGGAGAGCCCATGATTGTTCCGCACTTAGATCACGTAGCTTACCACCGGCCGATTGGTCAATGGTTTGCCTCGTGGAGAGATTGATATGGTCATAGAAGATTTGGACTTGGAGCCAAAGTTCTATGCCATGCTGAGGGACTTTTTGGAGTAAGTCCTTGAATCGAGTCCATGCCTCGTAGAGGGTTTCACCTTGACATTGTTGGAACATCAAGATATCATTCCTTAGCTTGGTAGTTCTTCCCGGTGGGAAAAACTGAGCGAGGAAACGAGTGGTGAGATCATCCCAAGAGGTGATGGATCCTGCGGGTAGACGCTCTAGCCATTGACTAGCTTGGTCCCGCAGAGAGAATTGAAAGAGACGCAGTCGGGTCGTCTCTCGAGTGGCAACATCAAGGTCTATGGAATCAACGATTTTGAGAAAGTCCTTGAGATGTTGATTAGGATCTTCGGAACGAAGTCCATGGAATGCGCATCCGCTTTGCACCAACCGGATGGTGTCGGATCGCAAGGGAGTGACATTGGCTCCTTGAGTGAGCTCAATGGTGTTCCGATAGCCATGGTGGCTAGGACGAGAGTAGTCTCCTAAGGTACGGGCTCTAGGAGGTGGGTGTTGTTGTGGTGATGGGTTGTTGGGATCAAGGATATTACCACCTTCCATGATGTCGGATGGTATTGGTTACGAACAAAGAAACGAAAAAAAAAGATAGACTAAAGAAAATCTAGAAAAATAAAATAAAAATCTCACTAGAAAGGAATCTAGTGAGTAGACCTAATAAAATAAAAATTCAACCTAAACAATAACTATTCCCCGGCAGCGGCTCCAAAAACTTGATGCGTGGTTTTGCGACCTTACAACAGGTTTTACCTCTTGAGGGATCTCAAGAGGCTTGCAATCCCCACCAGGCAGTGTACCTGACCGATGTAGTATAGTGAAGTGGCAAGTACCGGGGGATTGATCGTTCTCTAGGGGAATAGTATCGTTAGGATTGAAAAACTACTCTAATAGGTCTAAGGGTGAGGGAAGATTCTTTTTTGTATTTTTATATTTTTTTATAAAAGCAAGTAAAATCTCGGGTTTGAAGGAGTGGGCGGAATTAGTTGCTAGTCAACTAACCCAAATAACTACAATTGCAAATAAAATAAAATAACTGAAAATGAAAAGGTTGTGAAACTTATATGGAGAGAAATGTGTTTACTTAGATTTCCTTACTCCCTAACTATCTTTTACCGGTTGATTAGTGTGTATTAATTGCGTGGATGACGGGTGTATTCCTTAATACCAATCGTGGGGTGGCGTACGTACTTCCCCAACTCTACAAGCTCCTACTTCACTCCTATGTCGAGCCGGCTAAGAAGCTCCTAACATGGGATCACTAGAATTCGCTCATGCATTAAATACAACCATAATAACCTTAGTACGCATTGGTTCATGTTTCTTAAGACGTTCAAGCAAGTTACCGTATAGGAAGTTAGCCAGTTTTCTTAAGCCTAACATCGATAAACAATCGTCCAATACAATTAATAACACACTAACAACTAATAATCAATAGTTAGGTTTCATTAGATCTAAGCAAACACAAGATAAATCTAGCCTAGCATGTTAATTAAAAGACAAGAACAAGATATAATCAAACAACACATAGACATATTGATTGATTAAATGATTACTTATCTTCAATTAAACATGGGAGATCCAAGGGTATGAAAACCCTTAAAAATGGCAGAAATTCGTCTTAGGGTTTCTCCTCACAAAGTTGCACACTAATGACTAAAAATTGCAAAACTATATATAGAGTTTAAGGGCTGACGGTGTCACGTTATAGATCTTGACGCCGTCACCTCGCCGTGTCTAGGGTTCCCGGATGGCCTTCCTGACGCCGTCCCTCTTTAGTCCTCCAAAATCCGCTCTGGCTTATCAAGGCTTGACGCCGTCTCTCTTTAACTTAAACCGTGATGGCCTTGATCACCTTAAAGGGTGACGCCGTCAGACTTTCCATTGCAAAACTCTCTGGCGCGTCACGTGTATTTTTCATATCCACCTCTTTTGCCAAGCCATGACGCCGTCAAGAGCAATACTTGACGCCGTCAAAGGTACTTTTCCAGCCGATTTTGAGACTTTGTCGTTTTCTTCACTTTTATGCTCCAAAAACGTCCAAAATGCTTCCTTTTCCAGATTTCTTCTCCAAAGTACCTAAAATGACAAAAGGAACGATTTAGGGCAATATTTGATCAAATAATCACGAATTAGGGCTTAAATGACCCCCTAAAATTGGTACACTTTTCGCTTCATCAATATGACTGGGATCGATACAGTGGTGTCGTATAATTCAAATCGCAGAACTGAAAGGCGTAGCGTTATTGACATGTCTAATTAAGGGCTGATTTGGGCTAAATCACATGTCAAATCATTGTTAAATGTGTGGTTTTTGACACAGGTGTAGGTCTTTAGGCATATAAAGTTATAATGGTGTATGTCTTTTGGCGTTGCATACTAAATGGTGTTCGACTGCTGTGACACAGGTTGAACGAACAAAGTCAAGACCAATAGCAAGCGGTGCCTTAACACTATTCCAAGGGGTTTATTTTCTTGATGCTCAACTGCTTTTGGGTCTTGGTATTCTTCTCCAGCTTAATGACTATAGGTCCATATTCCACTTGGCTATTCTTGGATTCACTGTTTTAACCTATAATATCGTTATTCTTACCTAAAACCTTCTTTCATTCATAGCAATAGGCTGTGCTAGAGGTTGCAAAATGAATGGGTCATGTTGGTTGCGTAACGGGTCAAAACTGGCCATTTTTAGATCGACTGAAATGGCCCATACCGGGTTGGGTTGATGGAAAATACTTTTTTGTATATCTTAATCAAATCAATAATTTTTTAACGTGTCAGGTCTGATTACAAAAACACTATTATCATAGCAGTAATCTAAATTTATGAGTAGAACAGTTTAGGAGGTTGTATGTATTGAAGATAGACATTTGGCTGCTTTCTAGCCGTTTGACCCATTCCCCTTTTAGCTAAGTATCTTTTTGTTTCTTCTTATCTGATCATTGGATAAAATACAACCAAGTTAATTTAATGGATCGAAACTGCTGCCTCTAGGTTTTGCATTTGAGCGTCTATCCAGCGGGCATATCAATTCTAAAGAGTGATGCTCATTTATGTTGATGATTAAAAATGATTGTTTACAGCCGCATATTGGGGGTTCGTCATTGCTATTTGTCTTTTCATACCCCCTGATGAAATGTATTACATTTTGGGTATAACATCTACTTTTTATCATGAGTCTTATTGGTTCGATTTCTAAGACTGCTTGAATCATTGTAATATTGTAACTTGCTGTAGCCTCAAGCCTTTCTTGGTTTAACTTTCAATTGGGGTGCCTTATTGGGATGGTCTGCTGTTAGTGGAAGCCTTGATCCTGCTGTTGTGTTGCCACTTTATCTCTCTGGAGTATTTTGGACACTCGTCTATGATACAATATATGCCCATCAGGTAAAAAGGCCTCTATTTGTTTCATGGCAATCTTTACTCATTTACTCTAGCTCAGTCTCTTAAGTACATAGTTAAGTTCGTGTTTATCTAACAGTGTAAGGAGCACTTAATTATTTATGCTAATACTATTCACGATGGGAGATTTATTTAATTTACTATATGATAAGTGGTGTACCTTTCTGCTCCATAAAAATTATCAACTAAACTATAGCTTTTGAAAAGTTGCCATTGCCATTATTGCCGCCACTTTTATTGTTCTCAACACTGCCACTGCTTACCTTCCATACCTGAAAATTACCGTATTTGTTCACCTTTTGTACATTTATCCTGTTTGGTTATTGTACCAACTGCGTTCCGACTAAATTTGTAAAACGGGGCTATGCATCACTGTGATGTTCTCCGTTCTGTATTTCCGCTTTCCTATAAATTTTTATACTTTAAGCACGAAAGATTGGAATATATTGAAATGGAACAACGTGAATACACATTGGATGATGAAGACAAAAAGGTGACTGTTATTATGAACCCTAACCTGTCACATAAGGATACTGCTGTTTTGAAGAAAACACTTTCGTGTGGCTACCCGAACTTACCTTTCAAGGAAGTTATCAAGAAAGAGAAGGAGAAGCTACATGTGGAACTACAACGATCACAATCTAATTACGATGTTTGCCAACCGCCAATGTGAAGTAATTCAACATCTAATTGAGGTAACTGAAGTTGTCGCATCAAAATCTCAACATGAGCAGGATTCACCAAAGAAGATTTCTAAGAAAATGGAGGCTCAGTATTCAAATGTCAGCAGTAACAACAACGCTGAAGATGAGAAGCCACACTCACCTTCAAGGTCAGTATATTACTCGAAACTTTTACTTATACTTTATTTTGCAAAATTCAGTACAGTTGTTAGTTATCTAATGTATATATGTTTACATGGTCTAGCAGAAGCACTTCTACGGCTATGGTTGTGTATGAAAAAGATATGACCTCAACTAGAGAATCTTATGGGCCGGGAGAATGGCAATCTGATCTACTTGGTTGTTTTTCAGAGCCTAAAATGTGTATGTCTATCATCTGCAATTGAATTAATTAATTTTTTTAACAAGATAAAATTATGTTGCCACTCCCTCTATGTATTATTTCTAAGTAAGTTGTTTATGTTCGTGTAGGCCTAAAGACTTTCTTTTTTCCTTGTGGCACATTTTCAAAGATTGCGACTGTGGCAACCAACAGGCACATGAATCAAACGCTGCATGCCTCTTCTATTTTCTTTTACTGTTTTACCTTTACGACCATATCTGATAATAATATGAGGGCTATTGACTGTTGAACACTGACATTTTCAGTTGAAAGAAATAAATTATATAAATTGGAAATACTCAATGTCAGTTTGATGATACCTTGCTACCTGATAGCTCGAGGAACACTTATTTCTACTTCGATTACGGTTAACGTGTTAGAACGCGCGTTTAGTGAATTACATGTACGTAAGCTATAAGAAAGTTAAGGCGTTAAGGGCCACATGTTTTAGTCTTTTTGATAATGAAGTTTTTTGGGATGCTTGAGACTTGCTAATATGTGAGTATGATCAGAGAATGTTATAAAGGGAAGAAACGAAAGAAAAAGGCGAAAAAGGTGCTTGGCCCTGAAAGACCTTCATTTTTGGATGGCGAAACTGATCGAGTCTTGGGTGCCTCCTCAAGGTAAAAGTCATATCAGCTAATCATATTTTTATACCTATTTACTATTCGAACTAGAGGTGATCATATTGGGAAGTCTGGTGGGAAACTATAGAAGTTGATATACTTGATAACATGCATGATGAAAGTCAAGTCATACGTAAGTGATACGGAGACATTCCAAGTTCATTGGTAAGTATTACAAAGTGTTTCAATATTAGTGCATCAAGTATATAAAAAGTGCATCTAAATGAGTTATAATTGCACTCACTATTTATTACATGACAGACAAAAGCATTCGCATTTTACCTAGATTCACGCCAGTGCATTCAAGATGTTAACAACAAAACCGCAAATAATGAAGATGAATGGGAAACAAGATCGAATCATGTAGATGCTGGAATATTTCTTATGCGCCACATCGAAACATATGCAGGAAGGAAAAAGGCATTCACTTTAGGATTAAAAAGTAAATGTAAAATGCAACATAATCAACTACTTGGGATTGGAAAAAGTACGTCGTAAAGATGCTTTGACCCGTACACGCAAAGATGGTCGACCTGTAAATCAAGATACAGCTGCTGTCATTGTATGTAGCTTAAATCATATACTATATTCTTAGTAACAATTTTGTATCTTTTAATTATTGAATAAAAGTTAAACGTTTATTTCTTTTCGTTCTTAATGCATTCAATAATAATATTGGTATGTTTTTATATATATTTTTTTGTTAACTTACTATCAAAATAAAACACTCTATATCATTAATTAAGATGTATTTGAAATGTATACAATGTATTATACAACAATATAGACTAAATATTGCATCAAAAGCTATAGTTATATTTTTGCATGCAACACATGCATTTGGTATCGGTATATACAAAGGAAAAAACAACTCAGATTGTTTCAACCATAAACAACCGATTTATCATTCACTTACAAAGACGGAAAAAGAAACACAATATACATAATGATAAAGTTAAAAAAAAAAAATCTGAATAAAAAAATTAAATCCATTAACAATTAAAATGTACGTCAAGCTCACCTTTCTTAAAAAAATATATAACGTAAACTAATATCATCAAAATATTAGTTAAACTCGCCGTCCTTAAAAATGAATTTACATTAAAATCGACGTCCTTAAAAATAATTTTCCGTTAACTAACACCATAAAAATTACTAAAAATTTAAAAATAGCAAAACAAATATTCTTTTTTTAAATTACAAAAAAACAATTAAAATGTACGTCAAGCTCCCGTTTTCTTAAAAATTTTTAAACGTAAATTAATACTATAACAAAATTTAATAAAATCGACGTCCTTAATAATAATTTTCCGTTAACTGAGACCATAAAAAGTATAATTATAAGTCATGTTTTAAATAATTTCACGATATGTTTTAAATAGGCCAATTTTTAATTTATTGTGATGAGAAGTTTCATTTGACGAATGAAATCTTTAGCCCTTTTGATACTAAGATGGCGTTAAACATTCACCTTACCCAATTCCATGTTGCGATGTGTTTTTCAATGACTATTAACGTAAGTAAACGTACAACATTGTCGCAAGTACGACTACTTCTTCAGTGGTCAGTGGCCCTCTCTAAGTGAAGAGCATCAACGGATTGAAAATTGTTTTATTTCGAATTTCAATCTAAATCATATACATCTTCTTAAGAATAAATTTATACCTTTTCACTATTCTATAATTCTTAACCCTCAAGTATTTTTCATTGTTAATGCATTAAAGGGATAACTTATCTTTATTGAAACACGAAGTCCAAAGGCTGTAAAAGCCTTACAATGGCAGTAAAAATCGTCTAGGGTTTCCATCTTCAAAGTGTTACACGAATTAATGAAAAAAATGCAAAAGTATATATAAGTTTACAAGGCTGGCGGCGTCAGGTTATAGATCATGACGCCGTCAGATTGCCATCTTTAGGGTTTCGTCTTGTGCAAGTTGCCGTTATGACGGCGTCAGGATTGGTATAAGGCCGTCACCTTATAAATCTTATGGGCCGTCTCTTTATAGCTTAAAACATGACTCCCTTCTTCATTTTGTACGTGACGGCGTCAGGTTATAGGACCTTCAAATTTCTCTGAGGCGTCACTTGATAATTTTGAGCCAAAAATCCAACTTCAAAAGCAAGGGACGGTGTCACGTTGTAGCGTGTGACGCCATCAGATGTCCATGTCTGACAGGTTTTTCGAGACTTCATCGTTTTCTTCACTTTTTCTCCTAAATACGTCCAAAAAGTGCCGATTTCCAGATTTCTCGTCCCAAGTACCTAAAATACAAAAAGAAATGATTTGAGGCAATATTTGATCATATTTATTCGATTTTGGGATTAAATGACCCCTTAAAAAGGTACCAAATGTAACACCCCCAAAATCATAATATTGCGGAAGCATACACTTTGGGTGCTACTAAATCGATAATCACAACACAAGATATAGGGAACTGATTAAAAATCCATTTTAAAATACATTACATTTTTAAAGACGTGTTGTCTTACATAAAATACATTTCAATTAAAAATGTAGCCCATTAAACAAAACGGTCCTAATTTCAGAGTTAACGCAATACTAAAAAACATTTCCAACATTTATTATGACCACCGCCATGCCCTGCCTTCAGCTAACATACCTCAGTTTCCTGAGAAAAACATGCTAAAAGTCAGCTAACGCTGGTGAGTTCATAGGTTTAAAGTAAATAGCACATATGGACCAATAGCAATATCAGCAAAACAAATCAGCAACAACACACTATCCTGCTATGCAAACACTAAGCCTCATCTAACCAAACTATGACATCGCAACATGCCAAGCTGGCATTAGCTAGAAAGGGGTGCCCGCGAGTGTTAATCCCCAGACACTCGGCCTATTTTCATATGGTATACGTTCGCCTTGGCTATGCCGAGCCAACCGAACGGGGGTGTCATCCCCAATAGATCTATTTATATCAAATGGCTTCCTAGAAAGGAATTAACGGTTGATGATAGTGGGCGCAATGGGATTCAACTAAACTTAGGTTTCTGCATATTAGTGTGTATAAAAACAAAATTTCATTTTTGGTCCATGAAAACAGTTTTGCATGTTTCTCACCCCAAAGCTCGTAAAACAAATCATATAAAAATATGGGGCTATAAACTCACCTTAAATACAACAGCAATCTGCTAATCAACAAAATAGTGCAACCGCGCCGACACGCAACCTAAATCAGTACGGTAAGTCTTAGCGAAAGTATTCGTGTCTCATGTGTCTTTACTTTATTTGAAAAGTTTACGCGTGACCAGTGCTCGTGTATTTCTTGTTTGTTGTGTGGTAAAGTATATTTCAAAATGATTTATCATTGTAACTCTTGGTGGTGGCTCATGGTGAAAGTGTACGGTGGGAACACGTGACGGAACATCCGTGCTAGTATTCTTCGTTAAATTGCGCAAGTATTATATATATATAATCATACATGTATATATATATATATATATATATATATATATATATATATATTATATATAACAGGAGGCGTTACACGTAGATAATGCCACATAAATGCCACCTCAATGCCACATAATCATACAAATGCCACATAATCATAAACTGTGCCACCTAAGCATTATTTTAGTCAATTAAAATTCAGATTAATTAAAAATTTGACATTGGCAAGAATTGAACGTGGGTCATTTAATCCACATACTAATGCTTCAACCACTAGACCAACCCAGCTTTTGTGATTTACAATACAAACTAAATATGTCATGCTTAAATAATTGATATTGTTAAGCTATATTTAATGAATAGATTATGCATAAAATTAAATTATTATTATCCAACCCTAATAAAACTTATAAACATAAACATACGGCCTCTTCATTCAGAACAAAAAAAAAACAGTTTTATTCTCATCCAACATTCTAACTATCCCTAATCTATTCAAAGTGATCTTAATAAATATTTGAACTTTGCAGGAACATCTATGTTTATTTTGTTTGCGCCAACTGATCAGCATCTTAATACCTTTTATTTTCAATGATGTATTATGATCAGGGTAAACCCCATGACATCGTTTTTTATTCGGTTTTAACAATTATTATGATTGAATCTTTCATTAACTGATCTTATAATAAACCTTCTTGATGTAGTGGTGTATGAACATATATCGCAGGCTATGAGGTTTGGTGATCTTCCATCATGGGCAAACCCCACCAACGATCTTCTACCATGGTCGCCTGCATCACCCCCTTTTCGTATCTCAAGTGATTGTACCAGAAAGGCAGAAAGTATCCAATTTCTGTGCAGAATATCATAAGCAGTATAAGTCCACAAAATGCTACAATACCACCAATTAGGTAAAATACGAAATTCACATGTATACTGGTCTTTAGTCTTTCTTTAACTGTGAAATCCCCAATGTCCCTATTTTTTTTTTATTTTTTTTTTAATCTTTTGCATTCTATAATCTTGCTTTTAATATATCCCTATATGCGTTGCTGCGAGAGAATGTCTGCAACTTTGGGTAGCTATTTGGACATCCAATCGTGAGTAAAGTGTTTCTTTTTGGGTGGACTGTGCTGACCACACTAAAATTAGGCATTTTGAACCGGCCACATTTCACCCAATTTGCCACGTTTATCAATAGTATCCTCCTGGTGTAAATTGTAGGTTGTACGACTTATTTCTAAGGTGATGTACTAGGGCTGGAATTTTATGCAGGACATAGAAAATATCTGTGCACTTCATTTATACACATTTCTAATGTCTATTAAATTCAGTGGGCACAAAATTCTTTGAAGACGAGCTCACTTAAGGTATACTAATGAGCTCTAAGTTTCGTGATTTTACAATTTTTGTTACTCTCATTGCAGGCTATGAGGTTTGGTGATCTTCCATCATGGGCAAACGAGCTATCAACAAGTGACCGTGAGGTTGTTCAGTATAGCGATTATGACCCTGAATCAGTAGACACTAATACCTGTGAAATGGATTAAGAAGAATGCATATTTCTGTCAGAGCTGCTATGCAGGGAGACTCTCTTTAATCAACTCATTGTTAACTCATACCAGCCAGGTGAGGTGCCGGGTGCGGTATGATCTTTTTAATTTTCCAAAATCATGTTCTTTATCTTATTTACACCAAATTTGTCTCTGAAATGGGTCGATTTGGGCTATATTTTGTTTTAACAGGATCAATCCAGTGCAATTTACCACCACACACACACATAATGAATCATGTTGCATTGGGGAGCCAGCCTATTGTTTCTGATATAGGTAACATGTATGACAATATACAAATGAAAACGGCTAGAATATATCACCATTTGTAAACTTAATTTGGTGCTTCAACAGGTAGGTCGTGCAACTATTGTTGGGGAAATCAAATGGGAATTAAGGCCTGGTGGGATAGTTGTCCAAAAGAGAAACATTAAAGACCAGCATGTTGAAAAAGAAGGATTTATTATGGTTAGAGTCGCAACCAGCTCACAATGGCATGACATATCTATCCAAGCAACTTCAACTTTTGGTACATTTAAGTTCTTACATGATGTTATTTTCAGTCAAAACATCACATGAAACAAATATCTAGGGATGTCAAATACCTTTTACATGGATAATCATGTTTCTTTTTGCACTTGTGAATTGATTGCACATATATATCATGGTACCAAACTTATGATTAAACATTGAAAGATTACCCTAAATGGTGTACTTATTAAGTATAAAGATCAGGAGGGTGATTTAGTAACTATCTTGACTACTTCTGAGCTGAGAGTGGCTGGGGAGTTGAGTGGTCCGATATAATTGTTAAAAGGTGTATGCAGATTTGTGCATACCCTTTTCTATTGAAAAGTTTAAACTTGGGGGTGCATTGGAAACCGATATAACTGTGATTATAAAGAATCACTGCTCCAATGGAACAACTTCGGAAGGTAAATTAGACATACTCAATTTTGTATGAAACATTATTTTTTATAATAAGACAATTTAATATTTGTATATATTGTATTGCTGTAGGTATTTGTATATATTTTTTATTCTACACACGTCACCAGATGAGTTGAGCAACAAACCCCTCAGATGGATAACTGGCATAGAAACTGCACAAAGGGTACCCCATAATCTGTCCATCGCTATATCTTCTATAATTTATTTAATGGTCAATTAAAGACTTCTTACATTGTTCTGGAATTAGGAAAGTCAAAGGAAGACACCGACACTCGCATCATTCAATAGATCTGGAGGAAGGGGAAGGTCGAAAACAAAAGCATCCAAGCGACGGTGGTACTCTGAAACTACTCCATTGAAAAATACGTAGTAAGTCGTTTTATTAACAAGTCACTCTTCAAGGCACATTGTGGCTCATAGATTTTTAATCTTTTAACTGTTTTTCTTTCCTAAACATTTCAAATTATAGACTTTAATTTTATCACTTTTGATATTTTTACTTGGTATCAAATTAGTTGTTTTGATTATTGACTTTAACTATGATATCAGAAACCGTCTTGCCAAATTTATTAAAGAAACATCCTGCACAAAACATGATTAGAGTAAAGCACCTTTACGAATCTTTACTAAGAATTGATATATGCACAAACATAATTAAGCTTTATTTTGCTGGTTTGTGTGTGTTTGGATATTAAATATGCCGTCTTTACTTGAGCATTAGCTGTTTATATCGCTCTGTAGTAAAAGTGAATCAATGCTAACAAATGTCTTCTTAAAATTTGGTTTATAGGTAAATCTAAATGGAAGACTGGTGACAGTCAATGGTTCTTTTTTTGTCCCAGGGATAGAAGGTATCCAAGTGGAGCAAGAGCGAACAGGGCAACTATGCATGGCTACCGGAAAGCAACTGGAAAAGACCGTATCATTACTTGCAACTCACGCACAGTTGGGTCAAAGAAAAATCTCATATATTACCTAGGCCGTGCACCCTCTGGTCAACGCACGGATTGGGTGATGCATGAGTATACTCTCGATGAGGAGGAGCTTAGGAGATGCAATTATGTAAAAAATTACTACAATGTATGCAAATTTTTTAAGAAAAGGGGGGCCGGTCCAAAGAATGGTGAGCAGTATGGTGCTCCCTTTGTTGAAGAATAATGGGCTGACGATGATGAACATGTAAACGTTGATGCGCTTTTGGTGCAGAACACTAACACGTTTGTGAATGAGCCTAACCCAGCAAGTATTATCACAGTTGAACCAGCGATTGTTCCACCAATGGCTCCTGTCAACGGTGAGAGGTTTGACCAGATGGTTGCAAATGAACCATCTGTGGAGGAGCAACACCATTTCGCTGTGAATGAGGCTTTTCTCGAGTTAGATAATCTAATCAGTCCACAACCCGCTCTCCCTGAACAACCCGTAGTGGATGATCTACCGTTTGATGATGTGGACGAGTTTTGTGCAAGAAAACATTGATGTTCAAGGTACCAGTGATCGATGCTAAAGAGTAAAGAAGAACATGGTGAATGTCATTAGAATATTACCCCTTTTTGGAACGATTATATATATTAAAAAAACATGAAACTGATACTTCAGGTTTGTGCTTTAGTCATTTAGATATCTAATACGTGTAAAGTTCTGTTGATTGGCGGTAACTGATTTTACTATCAGGCTACTTATCAGTAGTTCTGCAATCATACAACTGTTGAGTGTTACTATCTAGCATACTCGCTGGTCTGAAAGTTGTAGGTCCTTTGCTGAGGCAGTTGTGGTTCTTAACAGCAGCGAAGGTGTTAGCGGCACCATCCTCTTTAATCAGGAGTCAGTAGGTAGCACATAACATTGAGTATAATGTTTTTCTTATTGTAAGCTCTAATGCTAACTTTTTTGGTTTCTTATCAACACAGGTACTGCAAAATTCACCATTGTTGACAACCAGGTGGGTTCCTTGCAGAATTTGTTTCAACTAAACCTTTATATAGAATTTATTGTACAAATCTAACAAATATCAGTTTATGTAGATTCCACTCATTGGAGCTCAATCCATCATTGGAAGGGCCGTAGTCGTCCATGCTGATCCTGATGATCCTGGAAGGGGTAAGCTTCATTTTTATCCCTATCATGTTGTACTTACATGTGTGTATATTTTCTACATGAAATTCCCCCTAAAATAATTGCATCTGCTCATAGTTAAGTATACATCTATCCGCAAGTCACAAGCAAGTCGTTAGTGTTAATAAATTATGTATCACAAGATTTTACATAAATTTTGTAATCGAAGGTAATGACTTTTGATTTTTTTTAAAGTTTCCAACACATGTGCAGCTGAAACATGTTTTTATTTTATTAAGTGTTTGTATTTCATGGTTCTGTGATTTACCAGGTGTGTGACCACAAAGGCATCCAGTTGCTAATGCTTCGGATTCAGATACCACTGAACTAGAGGCGTCGATTACATGCAAGTGGTCGTGTGCAACATTTTTCACAAAGGGGAATAGAATGCAGAATGGCTGCAATATATGCGGGTTTCCCAGGTACCCTTTTTGAAATTTCATAGAGTAGTGAACTCTTTGTTAACATGCAATGTTTACATGAACGGTGATTGTCAAAAACACCAAAAAGGCAGGCATTTGGTAATAATGCAATGGTCAAGGACATGGAGGTAACATATTTTCTTAGCGTTCTACCTATTTTATTCATATGTTAAATGGGTGAAACTACCCGGTTTGACCCGATACCTCCCGTAGTCCCGTACTTGCTTTTCAGCCTCACTGAACGAAGCTGCTTATATGTATATGTCTAAAGGTAAGTGAGGGGGTGTTTGGGATTGATTGATTTGTCTGCTTATTTGCTTAAATAGTATAAGCAGGTACTAATTTACTTACCTATAGTTGTTTGTTTACTCCATTATAAGCAGTTAACCATCTCCAACATGTAGCAGAATTTACATGAGCATCACTTTTATTTGTTTTGTGCTGATATCAGTATTAATTTGGGTATGGCAATTGTAATAAGTTTACTTGCTAGCAGTGACCAAAGATCAAGGCTTTTTAAGTGTTATTTTGTGTGCATTGGGTTCTTATAAATTATGCATTAGAAATAATAATATTAGAAAAATATATAGATTAAAATACACCTAACAAACGGACATGATTTCATGGCTGACATTTGTGACTCTAAACGCTCGATTTGCAACATTTTCGCGGTACATTGTTCTTATGATGTAGCACCAGAAGCTACTTTTTTGCCTTTGACTTATAACCATCTTGAAGCTGATTTACATGTTCTTTGAGTAATAACACTTCATCTTCTAATGATGTCTTCACTTTTTCCACTTCTCCTTTGACAAAAGGTTATGTGAAGCAAGCGTTTTCATATTGGTTGGACATGATGGATGCTGGTGTGATGCCTCAGGCTGAAACTTTTGCTAAGCTCATGAAGACTTGAGAAAACATCATAATATTGAGAAAACTTCATAATATAGAGACTTGAGAATTTTTTTGCTAAGTTCTATATTTGTTGAGTTGATTTGTGTGTTCTTTTATCCAGGGCAAGGAAGTAAATATGTTTCAACCTGGTAGAGATTTTATACCAGTTAAAGACGAGGTAGGCCACAACCTAAAATTTTATCCAGTTCAGTTCTTCTCAGACCTTGGTGCAATGTGTACCTGAATTTAATATGATTAATGGAGGTTCGCATGCAGGTAACAAGCTTGCAATGCACAACTTTATGATTCTTCCTGTTGGTGCTTCTTATTTCATGGAAGCCATGAAGATGGGTGTTAAAGTGTATCACAACTTATTAAATATGTTGTAGCCTGTTGTGATTATAGGTGGTTTGAAGTAGTCATAGGTCTATATGGTGTTTGGTTACTTGATACACTTTTTTACATATCTCTGGCAGATTCATGGCCATGATTATAATGGATTGGTTGAAAGAAGTGAATCTAAGGTTTAACGGCATGCTTATGTATTTTTGTAATTCATTACATATTTTTTTATTATCTTTTGAGATACTCAAACTTAAAAATTAAGCGTCTAATATTAATCAAAATGAAATGAGATTTAGTTTTAGTAACTGACCTTATGTCCTCAACCCTCTACAAACTCTACAACTTTTTTTCTTATACCTGTGTTTTGTACTTCCTTTCATTGCATATTTAGACGAGATATTTTATCAAACCTGAATATATATACCGTACTTATGAAGAAAGGGGCATCGAAGGCATAATCATAGTCGAAGGTATGATGGCAGGGTTCACTTTACTTCGAGTTAAAAAATTCAAACCTTCTCTTGCTTTTTTCAACTGATGTTGATAATATTTACTATATTAGAGACCAATTTTTTAAAACAAAAAAGATTTTTAGCATACCTGTACTTCTGCATTCAAATTTGTTATCAACAATCAGACAACACTCACACAAGTAATAGTGTAATCATTACTTCACTTGATCATGCAAATACTATAAGTTAAAACCATGTATTCCATATATGTATTAATTGTAATATGCATCACAATAGACTAAATATTGCAGCAAAATTACAATGCATAAGTATGCATACAACTCATGCATTTGTAACTCAAATATATCAACTCCAAAAAATAACTAAATAACAACACAATAACGTATAACAAAACAACACATACAAACAATCCTTCGGAGGCCGGACACGCGTACATTTCTTCAACACTCAATGACAGTTTTAAAAAATTCAATAAAAAATCATCTTCTAAAAAAATAAATTAACTCTATTTATTAGTCAATTACAGATAATCAATCAAGGATATTTTCAAAAAATAAATAAATAACAATAACTAATACCTCCCAACGATAACTACAATTCGTGCTTCCCTTAAATATTATTTTTCGTGACCTAATACTATCCAAAGAATAATTACAAGTCATCCCCGCCCATCGGTCGTGCTTCGAAAACTAGTATATATATATATATATATATATATATATATATATATATATATATATATATATATATATATATATATTAAGTTAAGTACTTAAGTATTTAATTAATTAAGAATTATAATTAATTAAATATGTTTTTGAGAAATTAATAAAATAATAGAGTTAGTGGAGGATTATTATATCCTAAATATTATTTATTATCTATCATCCAATTTTAATTATAGGAACTTTAGAAAACAAAAGCATGGTTAAGTATTTAGAAAAAAAATTGACTTAAGTTAAGTATTTTTACTAAAATACTCTAAGTGTTAGATTTTTAGAAAATTTGGGCATTACCCATTCGTTTATACAACGTTTCCATTTTCCTCAGGTGTTACAATTTTCTCAAATAACTCGTCTCATTAACTATATGTGCAAAATGTGCTCGTAATATATATTTTGGTCATCGTGAGTATTTTTATCATTATAGTTATCGTTATCGCTCCCAGGTATACTCAGGGCCTCTGCGAGAGTTCCAACGGACCTTCACAATTGGGATATGACTCTGCTTTAGTCGTTTAACTTCCCGGTCCATGATTTCAATCGGCTCTTCGATGAACTTTAGTTTCTCGTCAAGCTGAATCTCATCCAAAGGAATAACGGCGTTATCATCCGATAAGCACTTTTTCAAGTTGCTGACATGAAAAATGTCATGCACAGCGCTGAGCTCAGATGGCAATTCGAGTCGGTAGGCTACAGGCCCGATTCTGGCGAGGATTTTGAAAGGTCCAATATTGCGAGGGTTCAGCTTACAACGCTTGCTAAATCTTATCACGCCTTTCCCTGGCGAGACCTTTAACATCACTTTGTCTCCCACTTGGAACTCAAGGGGTCTCCGCCTCTTGTCGGCATAGATCTTTTGACGGTCACGAGCCGCTTGCATTCGGCTCTTGATCTGCAAGATATTCTCAGTAGTCTCGTGGACTAGGTCTGGTCCAATAAGTTGGCTTTCTCCGAATTCAGCCCAACAAATTGGCGATCTGCACTTACGACCATAAAGTGCCTCATACGGTGCAGCTTTAATGCTGGTGTGATAGCTGTTGTTATAAGAAAACTCAGCTAATGGCAAATGCCTATCCCAGCCATTCCCAAAGTCAATCATACAGGCTCTCAGCATATCCTCTAATGTCTAAATGGTCCTCTCACTCTGACCATCAGTCTGAGGATGATAAGTTGTACTCATGTCAAGGTCGGTTCCCAATGCGTCCTGAAGCGACCTCCAAAAATTAGACGTGAATCTGCTGTCTCGATCAGAGATAATAGAAACAGGCACACCATGCCTTGCGACAATTTCCTTCACATACAGTCGCGCTAGTTTATCCATGCTGTCATTCTCCTTTATAGGAAGGAAATGCGCTGATTTAGTGAGACGGTCAACGATTACCCAAATCGTGTCCTAACCGCTTGACGTCTTAAGCAACTTGGTGATAAAATCCATAGTGATACGCCCCCATTTCCATTATGGGATCTCAGGTGTTCAGCCTTGACCTTCGAGCACGTTAAACACTTACTGACGTACTCAGCTATATCGGCCTTCATGTTTGGCCACCAATACAACTTCTTCAAATCTAAGTACATCTTGTCAGATCCTGGGTGGATGGAGTACTTGGATTTGTGGGATTCGTGCATGATCAAATCACGAATTCCTCCATATAACGGGATCCAACACCTGTCCCCATAACACAAAACTCCATCAGATCTTCTTACGAAGCCATTCTCACTCTCTGGCATTCCGTAAATTTTCTCACGTGGTCGGTTTTCATCCTTGAGTGCCTCACCCTGAGCCTCAAGAATTTTCGCTGGAAGCGGCGAACTGATCGTCATCCCTAACGATCTGACTCTAAGGGGTTTGATCCACTCCTTTCTGCTGAGGGCGTCGGCAACTACATTTGCCTTGCCTGGGTGGTAACGGATCTCACAATCATAGTCACTAAGTAATACCAACCATCGGCGCTGTCTCATGTTCAGCTCCTTCTGGTTCAAGATATGCTGTAGACTTTTGTGGTCAGTATATACCACGCACTTAGTACCATAAAGATAGTGCCTCCAAATTCTCAGTGCAAACACGACTGATCCTAACTCTAGGTCGTGGGTTGTGTAGTTTTTCTCATGGGTTTTTAGCTGTCGAGAAGCGTATGCGATCACCTTCTCTCTCTGCATCAGCACAGCTCCCAAACCCTTGTGAGATGCGTCACAATACACAACAAAATCTTCGCTACCCTCGGATAGAGCCAAAATAGGTGCACTACACAATCTTTCCTTAAGGAGTTGAAAAGCCTCTTCCTCCTTATCTCCCCAGTCGTATTTCACATTCTTTTGTGTCAGTTTCGTCAATGGCTTAGCTATCTTAGAAAAACCCTCAATAAACCTTCGGTAATAACCGGCAAGTCCCAAAAATTGTCGTATTTTAGTAGGCGTTGTGGGCGTTGCCCAATCCTTGATTGCCTCAATCTTGGCAGGATCTATGTGAATCCCTTGCTTATCTATCACGTGACCAAGAAACTGCACAGTCGATATCCAGAATTCACACTTCGAAAACTTAGCATATAACTCCTCCTTTTTCAATAATTCCAGAATTAGCTTGAGGTGTTCCTCATGCTCTTTCTCATTCTTGGAATATATCAGGATATCATCAATGAATACTATCATGAATTTATCCAAATACGGCTTACACACCCGATTCATGAGATCCATGAATACAACTGGTGCATTTGTCAAGCCGAATGGCATAACTTGGAATTCATAATGGCCATATCGGGTTCGGAATGCGGTCTTCGGGATGTCCTCTTCCCGGACTCGAAGCTGGTGATAACCCGATCTCAAGTCTATCTTCGAATAAACCGATGAACCTTGCAACTGATCAAACAAATCGTCGATTCTCGGGAGTGGGTACCTATTCTTAATGGTTAGCTTATTCAGCTCTCGATAGTCAATACACATCCTGAAGGATCTATCTTTCTTCTTAAAAAAACAAGACAGGAGCTCCCCAAGGCGAAGAACTCGGTCTGATAAAACCTTTTCCGGACAGTTCAGCTAACTGATCAGATAATTCCTGTAACTCCGTAGGTGCTAATCGATAGGGTACTCATGCTACAGGCGCGGCTCCTGGCACTAAATCGATTTGAAATTCGATTTGTCTGGCCGGTGGGAGTCCAGGTAGGTCTTCTGGAAAAACTTCCGGAAAATCCCTTACGATTGGCACATCTTCCAACCTTTTCTCTCCGGACAGCTTTTCCTTCTTCTCAGTAACATGAGCTAGAAAAAGGTGGCATCCTTTCTCAATGTACTTCTGCACCTTCGTACACGAGATGATGCTCAATCTTGACGAACGCGCACGATCACTCCGATCTCCTTCAATTATCAGAACTTCATTCCCATAGGGTACTCTGACGATCTTCTCATCGCAGATTATGATGTCATGATATTTCGATAGCCAATCCATCCCTATGATGACGTCAAAACTACCCTACTCTACTGGCATAAGGTCAATGTTGAATGGGCGGTTTAATAAGTTTAGAGTGCAACCCCTTATAACGGTACCTACCCTCTCTAGGTTTCCGTTTGCTAATTCTAAGTCGAAGACATTATCTAAGGTGGTTGGGGCTATGTCGATTAAAGGACTAAAAGCGGTCGACACAAAACTTCTATCTGCTCCCGTATCGAATAGTACTGAAGCATAACGATTATTTAAAAGAAACGTACTCGTTACCACGTTCGGGTCGTCCTGGGATTCCCTTCTGCCCACAGCATAAACTCTTCCACGGGCTCCTCCTCCATTGCCCCAGTTTCCATTGTTGATCACTGCTGCCTGGTTGCCTGGTCCACCACCATTTCCCTGGTTTCGGGGCTTGTTGCACTCATTCCGGTAATGACCCTTTTCACCGCACCCAAAGCAGGTGACTTCCTCCCTACGGTTGTGGGGTGGTGCTGCTTGAGCGGTGGCTAGGGTTCTTTCCCTACAGTTCCTTGCCAAGTGCCCTATCCTCTGGCAGTTGTTACACTTTACTGTGCATTGTCCCTTGTGATGTAGCTTGCAGCGGTTACAAAAAGGTGCGTTCTTGTCATAACCCTTCTTATCACTTGAACCAGCTGCATAAGCCTTGGCTACATTCTACTTTTTGTTCTAAGAGCTGCTGTTACTACCCTTAGAGTGATCTTCCCACTTCCTTTTGTGGTCAGCACTCTTTTTTGGAACATCCTCCAGTTCCTGATCCATCAACTTGTTTGCTATCTCCATAGTCTCATGAAGATCTGCAGCTCTCGAGGTAGTCACATCACCTCTTATGGACTTCGATAAACCACCGATATACCTCTCAATCAATCTTGCCTCAGTCTGAACCATTTCAGGACATAGCAAAGCCAACTCCTGAAATCTCTAGTTGTAAGTGGCCATATTGTTGTTTTGCACCTTCAAATTCCAAAACTCTATCTCCAACTTCTTGACCTCATTTCGTGGGCAATATTTCCTAATCAGTATTTCCTTAAAGTCTCTCCATGCCATGGCATAAGCAACATCCATGTTAGCAGATTTCATGTAGTTGTTCCACTAGGTCAAAGCGGCATCCATGAAAGTGAAAGATGCATACTTGACCCTGTCGTCATCGTTACAACTACTAATGCGAAACACGGTTTCTAGCTTCTCAATCCATCTAGTCAAGCCAACGGCCCCCTCTGTTCCTCCAAATCCTCCAACCATGATTTTTCAGAACTCAGAGTAATTACAACCACGGCTGTTGGTCACTGGCCTAGATGTTCCGGTGTTGGTGGTCGAATTATTTGCGGCTGCGAGAGCAGCGGCCACACGATCAGCAACAAGTTGATCCAGAGTTGCTTGATTCACCACTGGTGTATTTGCCGCGGCCCTGGTTGGGGCGGCGTTCTAAGCAGTTTGGCCCTGTGCGGCTCTTGTCGGGGTGACATTCTCAGCAGTCCTTCCCCTTACTGACCTTGTTGGGGTGGGTGTGTTGGCAGTTTGTCCTCGTGTGACCCTGGTTGACTTTCGTTTGGGTGCCATTTATCTGCATCACAAAAGATGGCGATAAATGAGATTCTGTTTATGGGAGGAAAGAATCATATGAATACACGGATAGTGAAAACAGAATACAAGAATAAAGTCAACCATAGAGGAAAAATGAATAATCAGATAGGAGAACTAAGCTTGTTATATATATCGGAAAAGATAAAGGTTCACAAAATTAGAAGCTTGGTTAATAGTTAGTTCTGGAATACTACAGAAATACTAGTCATACTAATGGATACATCATCAACTACAACTACTCTAAGCTCGGTCACTATCTAGGCGTAACTGATCAAATGCTAAAGTCAACCCTCCAATAGTAGTCTCTAACTGGCCTATACGATCTCTCAACTCCAGATTCTCTCTCATCACTGCTCCAATAGTGTACTCTGCAGTCATAATCCTCTGCCACTGAGTACGGTCAACACCTCTTGCTCGTCTCAACATTCCCTGCATCCTGCTCTGGCCTCTTCCTAAGCCAATAGCCCTGAAATCCAAACTCCTAAGCTCTCTACCATGCAACCTCTCCAAAGCATCCAATCTAACTCTCAATCCAATCATCACCCTCCGATCAGAGTACATCTCCTCAAATAAAACACAAGCTGCCCTATCAACAGTCCCAATCCTCCTTTCCACATTCTGAATACGGTCGGACTGCTCTAACCTCCCGATCTGGTCTGAATGCACATCAAGTAAACTGGCCTGATTCGCCAGCTGAATCCACACCTACTCCATCTCAGTGAGTTCCTCGAGCTCTGCAAGTGGAGAAACTACCGGTGATGGAAGTGGAGTAGGCATTGGAGATGGAGGCATGAATGAAGGAGATGACGGTGCGTACTCTGGGCTAGCTGCACGTACACCCGTGCTAACATCACAAGCAATATCCATCCACTGACTCTCACTCACAGCCTGAATCTGTGCATCCCTGGAACTCTGTCCAACCTCAAATATACCCTGAACATCCTCCATGATGCCCTTACCATCCCTCGGCATCATAACCTGATCCAAATCCATAGGAGCATCTATGTCCCTGTCATCATCTGCACAAATAGGAGTGTGCTCAGTAGGTACAGTAACAGCTGGAGTAGGCTCATCCTGAACCTGCTCTGGATCCTCATCCTCCTCTGAATAAGTCTCAATCGATCTCCTAAGTCTCTGGCTAGGTGGGGAATGGTCTGGAGATGATATGGGTGACTGAGATGGTGATTCAGTAGGGGTATCCTCATAATCTGATCTGGTTCTCCTCCTAGGTGATAGAACTGGAAAATCTGAGAGTCGCAGACAGCGTCCAGAATATACTGACATACGAGCAGTGCGTCGGCTGATAGGTGGGGTATCCTGAACATGCTGGGTGAAAGTGTATAGCTGGGCTGGGGATGAGCGGTGTGCTGTGGTGTATCTGGGCAAGTATGGTGAGGTAGACACTGGAGTGGTGTGTACATGCTGAGCTGGAATGGGTGGCTGAGCAGCAGCTCGGACAACCTCCATCAATGGGTCATCCACAAATGGAACTGGCTGTCGCATCGAAGAAGTGAGTCCAGCAGCAGCTACCTTAAAATGTACACCTGATGAGGTACCGGTAGGGAGAGACATAGTCTGTGACAAATATGGTGTGACACGTGTAAGTATATAGAAAATACTTATATAATATATGCTTAATAGAATACTCAAATAGCACATCATAACACTTAATCAAATAAAGCAAATAATGCTCAAATCATAGCAAGCTAAACTGGCAGGCATCTGGCGGTCATAAGGAAAAGTTTTTCATAAATCGGTTATAGTTTAAGGTTTTTATAAACCTCATTCTCTATAACCTAGGCTCTGAATACCAATCTGTAACACCCCCAAAATCATAATATTGCGGAAGCATACACTTTGGGTGCTACTAAATCGATAATCACAACACAAGATATAGGGAACAGATTAAAAATCTGTTTTAAAATACATTACATTTTTAAAGACGTGTTGTCTTACATAAAATCCATTTCAATTAAAAATGTAGCCCATTAAACAAAACGGTCCTAATTTCAGAGTTAACGCAATACTAAAAAACATTTACAACATTTATTATGACCACCGCCATGCCCTGCCTTCAGCTAACACACCTCAGTTTCCTGAGAAAAACATGCTAAAAGTCAGCTAACGCTGGTGAGTTCATAGGTTTAAAGTAAATAGCACATATGGACCAATAGCAATATCAGCAAAACAAATCAGCAACAACACACTATCCTGCTATGCAAACACTAAGCCTCATCTAACCGAACTATGACATCGCAACATGCCAAGCTGGCATTAGCTAGAAAGGGGTGCCCGCGAGTGTTAATCCCCAGACACTCGGCCTATTTTCATATGGTATACGTTCGCCTTGGCTATGCCGAGCCAACCGAACGAGGGTGAGTGGGCGCAATGGGATTCAGCTAAACTTAGGTTTCTGCATATTAGTGTGTATAAAAACAAAATTTCATTTTTGGTCCATGAAAACAGTTTTGCATGTTTCTCACCCCAAAGCTCGTAAAACAAATCGTATAAAAATATGGGGCTATAAACTCACCTTAAATACAACAGCAATCTGCTAATCAACAAAATAGTGCAACCGCGCCGACACGCAACCTAAATCAGTACGGTAAGTCTTAGCGAAAGTATTCGTGTCTCATATGTCTTTACTTTATTTGAAAAGTTTACGCGTGAACAGTGCTCGTGTATTTCTTGCTTGCTGTGTGGTAAAGTATATTTCAAAATAATTTATCATTGTAACTCTTGGTGGTGGCTCATGGTGAAAGTGTACGGTGGGAACACGTGACGGAACATCCGTGCTAGTATTCTTCGTTAAATTGCGCAAGTATCATATATATATATATATATATATATATATATATATATATATATATATATATATATATATATATATATATATATATATATATATATATATATATATATATATATATATATATATATATAATTTACACGTTATGTACTGTAGCAATTGTCCATGTTCTTTATATGTGGTTTTCTTTTGTTTTACATTGTCATTATTAGTATATTTGTAGTTCTTGGACAAACTATTATTTTGATTGCCAAGATGATATGGTTGTTCACGAGATGTTTAACGAATGAATAAGAAAGATGGAATAGACGTGTACAACTTCCTTAACTCGGTTAGAGGAGTATCTAAAGAGGAAGGTGATAATGAGTGTGAAGGTGATAATGAGTGTTTATTTTTAGTGTAATAAGTGTGAATAATGCGATATATGTATGGAAAGGTTGTATTTGTGTGTAAATAATTACTCAGAGAGTTTATAGTTTGAATAATGCGACATATGTAGGGTAAGGTTGTATTTGTTTGTAAATAATTACTCAGAGAGTTTATATTAATTGTTAATTATATGTGTTTAGTTTGATATATGAATTATATAATGATTTGTAAAAGATGTTGTTAATTATATATGTTCGTATGTTGTTATGTATGCATGTTGTTGTCTATTTATTAGTTTCTTTAGTAATAATTAACTCGTGTTATTATGTGAAAGATGTTGTGAATGATAGAGTTGATTTTGTTGTTGTCTATTTTTCTTGTGGTCTATTTCTTAGTTTCTTTGGTATTTTTTTTTTTAAATTTAAATATAATGTTAAAAGATTTAGATTTAGATTGGATATTATTTAAGAAATGATATATTTATCCTATTTAATTTGAAAATAATATTTAAATAAGTGAATCAACAATTTTAATTATGTTCTAAAAATCAATTATATTTATAATAGGAAAATGTTTGTTTTTATTTTTGTTGTTAAACCCCGCCCATGATTATCATAAGTGTAGGAAAATATAAATATGTTTTTTTTTTTTTTTTTTTAATGATGGGCGGGGTAGACTTATGATTATCGTTGAAAAAAGTAAGTTAGTAAAAAAAAGATATTAACATACTAAATTATATACTTAATGGATTAAGAACGAAAAGAAATATACGTTTATCGAATATGATAGAAAATATAAAGCTTGACAACCTTCGTGCTTACAAACTTATTTACATGAATGTTGCGTTTGCTAAATCATAGATGGGCCAAGTTGCCTGTTTGACACCTTCATTCGGGTATGTTAATATGAGATTAATTTTTTCTAAGAGATTTTTATTTGATTGTGTATGATTTTTATAGATAGTCAATGTGTTTTTAAGAAATAAAGCCAAGATATTGGCTGCGCAAATAACATAGACTTAGCCAAGGTGTTTCGACAAATTGCCTATGTTTAGGGCGATGCTAATGACAACCACAATTTGCTAAAAGTGACCACAATGTCGACCGTAACTTTATTTTTTAAATTAAAATTTCATTCATAATTAAAAAACATTACGATAACAATTCAACTAAAAAAAATTAAGATAAAAACTAAAACAAACTTAAACTCTCGTTTTTTTACTTCAAGGTTAAGCACCTCTCTAGTGCTTTGCAAGTCAAATAGTCATGCGATGTAATGTAGTAGAGGATGTCTTTCTCCATTTTTTCTTGTTCCTGGCTTCAATCTTTCCTTTGCCCCTGAATCAACAAATAAATAGACATTAAGATGCTATCATGGGATGTTTTATCAACTTATTTTGTATAACTCAAAAGCACATAGCAAGATACCATTAAAATTAATTAGGGACAGGTGGGCGCTTCTGAGGTGTTCAATCCTCATACTTTTCGACCTGTAAATGAATTGTGAAGGCTTGCTTCTGTCTGTTGGGCATCATGGTAAAGTGGCATACTTGTACACTTCACTTCAAAACTCCATTGTAGTAGTAAGATAAACATGTTTGCTAATTTCTATTAAACCCCAAGTATGGCTATAATCCTTAGCCATATGCCCTGGATTATCCAAAAAAAGTTCAAAAAATAAGAAAATTATGTTAAAAATAATAGAAAAGTGGAAAATTTTACTTATGAAGAAAGGTAGAACATAATGGCACACATGATCACCAGGTAAAAGAGCTCCCCCTTAGCAAAAATATTTTCATTCTCCACATCTTTTACCCACTGGCACACGCGGTTGCATTTTTGTGTGGCCAGAGCCTACAATGCATGATTAAAGAGCTGTAAATTACACACAAAAATAAGGCAATGGAAAAAGGAGTAACATGTAATAAAAATCTTTATAATCAAAGGTTATCTATAACTAAAAGTATTTGTCTAAACTGTGGTTGCAGGTTCTTTAACCATTTAGTCATGGCTTACGCCTTTAACTTTTGGAGCTGTTATAATTTGAAGATAGAGCATGCGATAATCACATAAATGAGGCTACATTTTATTACATCAGAATAACGGAACGAAACTGAGATTATTCACCTCCTTCTTATCAATTTTGTTTACGTTCTATTTCAGCCTGCAACTTTGGTGAAGGGCGGGTGGGTCAAATATGACAGTTGGCCTCTGTATTCGTGATTTGGCTGTAAATAGTGGTTGTCAGGGATGTGGGCTTGTTGTTTAACTCAGTGAATTGTAGTACCCTAAGGATAAGGTACACTAAGTTTGTTACTATCTATGTCTCTCTCACAGACAACTCTAATACATATTACTAATAAGTGTGAAGAATGCTATTGAACCAACAATTCCTTTTGTAATTTACACGCTCTTTATTGTAATTGTTAATTACTGAGACACATAAAAAACGAATCTTGGATTATTTAGCGATTAGCAATTGTCCACGTTCTTTATATCCATGCTTTGTAATTTTTTCCTTTGTAATTTTCACGCTCTTTATTATAATTGTTAATTACGAAGCAATTGTCCATTCTTTATATGTGGTTTTCTTTTGTTTTACATTGACATTATTAGTGTATTTGTAATTCTTGGACAAACTATTATTTTGAATGCCAAGATGATATGGTTGTTCACGAGATGTTTAACGAATGAATAAGAAAGATGGAATAGACGTGTACAACTTGCTTAACTCGGTTAGAGGAGTATCTAAAGTGGAAGGTGATAATGAGTGTTTATGAGGTGATTTAAAGGCCGATGGGCGGCCATGCTTTTTAATTTTTTCTTTTGTAATTTTAACGTTCTTTATAATAATTGTTAACTATCGAGACACCTAAAATACGAATCTTGGACTATTTAGCGATTAGCAATTCTCTATGTTATGTATTTTATGTATTGTTTTGTTTTACATTGTCAGTATTAGTGTATTTGTAGCCGTTTTTATTTGTCAAAGTGATTTGGTAGTTACTAATGGCTCAACTTTTTATGCATTCATTATTATTATCTTCTTAATTTTTTTTTATGAGAATACATTTTTGTATCCGAATAACATTTGAACCTGGTGTGATATATAGAGTTTAATGTTTATGTTATTTTTTTTGGTTAAAAAAATCTAATTTATAATCAATTTTGAATGAATACATTTGCATGGAGGTTAATGATTACTTGTGAGTAGACTTAAGCCTACAATAGCTACTATATTTATTTGATTCTTTAACTTTAGTTTATCGTTGGCATATTTTACTATAGCGAAAGAATGGTGGTAAAAAATGGTTGAAAATTGTACATGTTGAAAGAAAGGGTTGTACATAAAAACTTTTAGATTTCTATAAATAAATTATTCGACATTAGTGATCGAAGTCAAAATGAGCGCCAACATAATGGGATTTCATCCGTATTCCGATCAAAGAATCAAAGAAAGAAGGTTTCAGTTTCATATAGTAATAACCTCTTTCCAGCCCGATGGGCGGGCATGACTTGTAATTTACGTAAATAGGGTTATGCTATTGTTATTTATGTACTATTTAGTATGAGTTGGTGTATAATAAATATTTTATATATTTAAAATACATGGTAATTAATTTTTGTATGTGTTGTATGTTTAAAATAGGTATTCATAGTGAGATATGTATTTCGATGGCTAAAACCTGAAACCACAACGGTAATCCAAGTCTTAGTTGCAATGTTTTTACTAACAGTGGTCAAACATAAGTAAAGAAAATTACCTTCAGTGGTGGTAGTGGTTCCTGTTTGTACCCAGGCATCTGAATAAGAGAATGAATAAATAGTCCCATAGAAGTTGAATAATGCTTAACAATATAGATATAATTTTATATTCATGATACACATGTTCAACGGCGATTGCATTTGAGTTTAAACCATATACTATGTTCTTAGAAACAATTTTCCATCTTATGTACATTAGTTGTTAATATTATAAATTTTGCAAACATAAACGGTAGTATATAATATATAAACAAACATACCTAAAACATTCATGCATTCATTGATTTGACCCAAAAACGAATGATAATCGGTAACATGTATTCCATCAGCAAAGTTTTAGTTGGGAAGCGACATAGTGTGAAACAAACCAAATTAAAACATAACATAAGACAACTAAAAAGCATTCATGAGGCATTATAAGTAACTAAATGCAATACATTAAAGTATGGTTTATTATAAAAAGATCCCTGAATTACTTGTGCCCGTCATAGATCCTCATAAGACTTATTTATATACTTAATACACATGTGTGGCAATATTTATCATGTAATAGATATAAATTAACTGTAACAAATTTCACTTATTTCCTTTCCTTGCCCCTTTTATTACCACCACCATTCTTCCCCAAGTTGCCCTTTTTCCCTTTCTTTGAGTTATTCT
Organism: Artemisia tridentata subsp. tridentata; assembly: GCA_021014915.2. NCBI lineage: Eukaryota > Viridiplantae > Streptophyta > Magnoliopsida > Asterales > Asteraceae > Artemisia > Artemisia tridentata. Next base: position 250,631,242 of record CP139504.1, read on the forward strand.
TCATCAAAGCCGTTTTACTTGCTTTCATCTGCATTTCTTTCCGAACTTGTTCAAGATTTTTTACTTCTGAAGAGACATGAGCATTATGAACCACACGATTCTTGTTCCCGCCTTTAAACCTATTATCATGCATTCCAACCCCTACAGCCAAAAACCACAAATATCAATATTCGTTCATAGTTTCATACAACACGCCATCACATAAATGGCAGCATATGTTTAACAGCGAAAAACACATGTTTACGCATATCCCTCGTTTAGATTCAATAATGATACCATAAAATCCTAAAAAGTACCCACCATGAAATAATATAATGTTTTGAGACATTTCAAATAAATGGACAAAAAGTTTTTTGGGTTGTCCTGAACCGACCCGTTTCAACTTATAAAATATTATCCATTTTAACCTTTACCCCACATCTCGAATAGTCTAACATTAACAGGTAGCAGAGTAAAATTCTTTAGAAACGAAATAAGAAAAAAAATATAAAAGATTCTAAAGGCGGCTGGCATACCATTTAGACATGTTAATAGCTTGGCACTGCTATCTTACTGTGTGCCTTTTCTTTCCATCTTTTATATATTTCAGTTTAAAACATCTATCATTTTATATATGAAAGTACTCTCACCATAAACAGTAACCAAGGAATCCTTTATATCCTTGTTAAAATTTGTCCGAGTTAAAAGGGAAACCCCATGATTAAAAAAATCACCATTAGCATCACTCTCAAAACTTAAATATTTCATTTTAGGAAGAGTTTCGCCCCTGCAATCCTAGGATCATATTCTATTAAGTAAAACTGATTAGGGTGTCTACTTGGCTCTCGTTGATTTATGTTAACGGCAGTTCAAATTTTTGATTATTAGATTAATAAGCGTATGCAATGGTATGCGAGAAACATAAATGTCCAAGAAGGTTATCAGAATGATCTTCATGACTGAATCCTATGTTTTTCTTCCCACTAACGATCTCCAACACCAAAACACCAAAGCTAAATATATCCAACTTCACTGAAAATATCCCTTTTTTTGCATACTCGGGAGATATGCAGCCCTTGAATATAAGTGATTAACATATAAATATAGAGCTAGTCAAGATGTCAAAGGTATTAGTACTCACACGGTTTATGTGCTCTAAACATTCTAGTAACACCAAAATCTGATATCTTTGGGTTCATGTCTACGTCCAGCAAAATGTTGTCGGCTTTGAGTTCTCTGTGGACAACTCTAAGTCTAGAATCTTCATGAAGATAATGAGACCTCGAGCTGTCCCATTAATAATATTGAATCGCTGAGACCAATCTAGTAAAATATCTAAGTCACCTGTCTCTTTCTTCAAGTACATCATTAAGTTGCCACTTCACTTTGTGAATCTCTTCTTCCTGATTCAGTTATCAATTGCTTCATACTTATCAATCGCTTGTTGATCACCCTCCTGCTTAGTTCCAGCATCCAGATCACTTGTTTCACTGCGACCTTTCCTTTTTCTTATCTTCTTTTTTGGCACAGCTTCAACAGATGCATGTACCTCGATTGACTCTCCAACACCCCTGCATTATAATTAAATATAAATAAAGATAGTTGAATCAATGATCAATTCATATAGCTATAATTCACCTTCTGGCACACTCGTTGAAACCAAAATGTATACAAAAGATCTTGACCGGATCTAAACACACACGTTCTGTTGGGGATACTTTGAGTATATACTTGATAGCACGCGGAATTTACTACCAAGTACTTAGAAGATGTTTTGTGTTTGGTGATTGATTGAATAAAACAATAAGAACAAATAAGAACACAAACAATATCAATCAAACAATCACTTCAATATATATCGAACGATTACAATATGAACGTGAAGCTCTTGATAATTCGTATGAAGGGATATATCAAAACCCTAACTAAGGATCTCTTTTTATAATGAAAAGAGTCCTATACAAGTAAAACATCTAACCGTATCACAAAACCTAAATAAGATATATACCATATCTTTTCTATATTTATCCATGCACGATCTGTCTTTATCATATAAGCAGTACGAACTTCAATGTATCAGCAGTACCAACTACTGATGTATACTTCAATAAATCTTCAACCGTACTAACTTTCAATGAACCGTACCAACTGTTGGTTTAATTCCCAACAATCCTCCCCTAAACTTATGATTTCTATGCAAATCAATAAGTTTCTTGAATTAAACTTCTACTTATGTTGATGGGGTAGATTCTTTCAAACACTTATCTTTAATCTCGAAACACTTGGGAATTTTCTTCACATATCGTACTCTTTTTGGTCAACTCTTCAAAAATTGCCAAAATTAAATTTATTCTTATAAGGAATTAATTCTAAGTACCAACCCAAAGAATTTACTTCCTTATACCAACCCAGCATTTAATTACTTTAATACTCCATTGGTTCTATAAAAAGCCTTAAATTCTCAATACTATCACCATTACACACATCAACCTTCAAATCACAACTATCAAACCCAATGAGTTCTTCCAATCCAAACATTGTTGAGATTTCATCAGATTCTTCTTCAGATTCAGAAAGTGATGGATGGAGATCTTACTTTCCACCGAACTACACTAATCTGACTATCAAAAACCCATCTCCAAAAGCTCAAGAAGTATTTTCTGACGATGACCTTTCAATATCCTCTGATGATGATGATCAACAATCACTTCCACTATCAGTTGTATTGACAAGAGAGATAGAGAAAGCTGTGGCAAAAATGAGTAAGGTTCAAGTGCCAGAAAAACATCAACCACTTCCACTTCCAAGACCTGAGAAACAAGTTTTGGGACTTCCTAGTTTGAAAGTGTGGAACTCAATCAATAGCAAAGGAGTTCACAAATCCATTCCAGACTTCAAGGACAAAGGCAAAAGGAAGCTTGAGTAGTGATTATGTGTTAGATTGGTTTAGGTTTGTGTGTTGTTTAGGTTTATGTGTTGGGAGTTGGTTGGTTTTGTTGGTTTGGCTTATGTAATGAATCCACCTCTGTAATGAATAAACTTTTTATGCACTTCTTTATAATCCATCTCTGACTTCTTAATTCCTCCCCTGAATTTCATAAGCATCTTTAACAGCAACTAGAACAAACTTTATTCCTCCCCTGTTTGGAAGAATCTTCACCATCAGATGAACTAGAACATATGACATCCAAGCTCAGCATCCAATAAGACAATTTGTACAAGTTACTATCAATACAGTTATTTAGTCTCAAACTGCTCTCAACACTTCCAGATGTATTACCTTCTGAGAGAGGTGTATCACAGAGCATAAACTCAGTAGGAACTAAGTTTGAACAATCAGTACAAACTGGTGAAGCCAGCAGTCCAAACTGTGAACCCCAGCAGTACTAACTGTTAGCAAAAAGTTTTTCAGAGATAAAATCAAATTGTAAGTTTAATGTGGATTTGAAAACATTTTTGTCCACTTATAGTTTTTAGCAAACTATCAGCTATGAACGGATTTGACATGTCTTTACCAATAGTCGTTTGCTATGGACTAGCCAACTCTTCACACTTAGATTTGGTGAGTTGATAACCAACCAGTGTTTGGTAAACTGTCAACCATAAACGGATTTGAGTAGTCTTTACCAGAAACCGTTTGATCTGGACTAGTTGATTCTTATGTTGGTTAGACATGGTGAATCAATTACCATTTGTTGTGTGACAAGCATTCACACTTGACAATCCAAACCACCATACTTTTCAAAGCACAATCCAAATCAAAAAGCTTTTCTTAACCTGAAATGTTAGTCCAAAACCAAAGAAAACACAATACACAATATTTTCTTTTAACAGTTATCACAATTGACTAACAAATTCACAAGCAGTACTAAAAATTACCAAGCAGTACTAACTATACAAATAGTACAACTAGCAGTACAAAAACCAAAAACATTTAGACATTAATCTTTTGAAGGATTAAGCATTCCAATACCTGTTACCAAGTACTGAAATCTGCTTACATCAAAACCTTTTGTTAAGAGATCAGCAAAGTTGTCATCAGTGTGTATTTTAACAACTTTTATTAACTTCTTTTCAGCACAGTCTCTTATAAAATGATGTCTAATTTCAATATGTTTAGTTTTTGAATGTTGAACTGGATTCTTAATGATACACATTGTACTGCTATTGTCTATATGTATAATTGTGTTTAAGAAATTGTACCCATAATCAAGAATCTGGTTTTGAATCCATAGAACTTGAGCACAACAACTTGCAGCTGCCACATATTCTGCTTCAGTAGTAGATGTGGCTACCATAGTCTGCTTCTTACACTGCCAAGAGATTAATCTTCGACCTAAGAACTGACAACCACCTGTTGTAGATTTTCTATCCATGCTAGCACCAGCATAATCAGAATCAGAGAATGCCACTAGATCAAATGCAGACTCTTTAGGATACCATAGCCCCAAGTTAGGTTGACCTTTAAGGTATCTGAAGATTCTCTTTACTGCTGTGAGATGAGACACCTTAGGATTTACTTGGAATCTTGCACAGGCACAAACAGCAAACATAATGTCAGGCCTAGATGATGTAAGGTACATCAGAGACCCAATCATATATCTATACATGTGCACATCCACATCTTCACCACTATGATCCTTTAATAGAAAATGTGTCTCCTTATCAACTGGTGTACTAGCAACCTTGGCATCTATGAATTGGAATTTCCTCAATATTTCACCAACATATTTATCCTGAGAGATAAATATACCATCTGGCTTTTGCTGTACTTGAAGACCTAGAAAGAAGGTAAGCTCTCCCATAAAACTCATCTGAAATTGGTCTTTCATCAGCTTTTCAAACTCCTTACACATCTGTTTTTTTGTAGAACCAAAAATGATGTCATCTACATAGACATGTACCAGTAGAATATCACCCTTGTTCCTTTTAATAAAGAGAGTTTGATCAATTTTCCCTCTATGAAACCCATTCTTCAGAAGATATTTAGCAAGAGTTTCATACCAAGCTCTTGGAGCTTGATGCAATCCATATAGAGCTTTCACCACCTTATAAACCTTGTCAGGATGCTCTGGGTCTATAAAACCTGGAGGTTGTGAGACATAGACCTCCTCATCAATAGTACCATACAAAAAGGCACTTTTCACATCCATTTGATAGACCATAAATCCCATAAATGAAGCATAAGCAAGAAATAATCTTATTGCTTCAATCCTGGCAACTGGAGCAAAAACTTCCTTATAATCTATACCCTCTTCCTGAGTATAGCCTTGAGCAACCAATCTTGCTTTGTTCTTTATCACAATGCCCCTCTCATCCTTCTTGTTCCTGAATACCCACTTTGTACCAATCACTCTCATTCCCTTTGGTAGATCAACCAGAACCCATACATTCTGAATTTTGAATTGAAGTAGCTCTTCTTGCATAGCTTCAACCCAACTTGATTCTTCTAAAGCCTTTAGCACATTCTTGGGTTCAATATGAGATAGAAAACATACAAACATACACTCATGCTCATCTTCATGATGTTTCTCCTCATATACCACACTGAGAAATCCATGATGATCTGGGTCTTGTATTTACCTTCTGGTCTTGACTCCAGATTGTACATCACCTATGATATTGGTAAGTGGATGATTCCTATGTACAATAGTATGGGGAGTAGAAGGAGCTGCATAGTTGGTAGGCATGTTTTGCAGACCATCTCCAAAGAAATCAAACTCATCAACTTGAGAAGCAGTATCAACTGGTGAATCAAGATGAGGTTGACTTGGTCCAGCTGCATCACTATTTTGCTCAGCAGTTGTAACTTGTGGCTGAGCAGTACTAACTCCATTTGTACTGCTCGTTGGATTTTCAGCTTCTTTACCATTCTGACCACTTGTTTCAGCAGCATCTTCTCTTTGTCTACACCACTTGATGATGGAATATCATCTTTCTTTGTAGAAGACACATTCACTGGACTTTCTTCCATGACTGGTATGAAAATGCAATCATCATCATCCTCCTCTGAACCTGCATCATGGTTAGTATTTGTACCTGTAACAGGCACATAATTCATGGAATCTGAAAGACTGTCAATATCAAAGATCCAATCTGGACCTACACATGCAACATTTGGTTTATTCTCCAAAAATTCTATGTGCAGATTTTCTTCTACATGCTTGGTGCTTGTATTGTACACCCTAAAAGCCTTACTGTGCAGAGAATAACCAAAAAAGAAACCTTCCTCAGATTTCCCATCAAACTTTCCTAGTTGGTCTTTGGTATTAAGGATAGTAACATGACAACTAAAAGGTCTCATGAAGCTTAAAGCAGGGGTTCTACCTCTAAGAAGCTCATAAGCAGTCTTATTGTGAGGTTGCACAACTAAAACCCTATTCAATACATAACAAGCAGTGCTAACTGCTTCAGCCCAAAATGAAACTGGTAGCTTAGAGTCAGCTAACATTGTCCTAGCAGCCTCTATAAGAGTCTTATTCTTTCTCTCAGCTACACCATTTTGCTGTGGGGTTCTAGCTACACTAAACTCCCTCTTAATACCTTTTTCTCTGCAAAAGTCATCCATCACCCTATTCTTAAATTCAGTCCCATTGTCACATCTGATTATTTTAACTTTCTTATCAACTAGGTTTTCTACTTCAACAATAAAGGTCTTAAGGATTTCACTTGTCTCATCCTTAGTTTTCATAAAGAATACCCAAGAAAACCTACTATAATCATCAGTGACAACAAGGCAGTATCTCTTAAAGTTCAAGCTATTCACAGAAGTAGGACCAAACAAGTCCATATGCAACATATATAAAGCTTAAGAAATAGAGTTTTGGGTTTTTGGCTTACATGAGGCTCTGTGTTGCTTACCTTTAAGGCAAGAAACACAGGTTTGGTCATTGAGAAAAGTTTTGTTTGGTAAACCTCTTACCAACCCATTTTTAGCAATATTGTTAATGGTTTTAAAATTAACATGACCAAGCCTCCTGTGCCACAACATTGATTCTTCCAATGTGGCTTTTGCAACAAGACAAGTAAGTCCAACCTTAGGAACTAGTTTATTCATCTCAACACTGTATGTATTATCCTTTCTAGGGATTTTAAGCAATACTTGACTTTCATCAGGTAGCTTGAAATCAGGGGAAAGAATAAGACAATCAGTATCAGTAAATAAAACTTTGTTCTGTTTATCACAAATTTGTGATACACTGAAAAGATTTTACTTAAGTTCTGGTACATAATACACATTTTCAAAATCAAGATTACCAGTTTTAATTACCCCTTTACCAGTAATCCTTCCTCCAATACCACCACCAAAGACAACTGGTCCTCCATCCAGAGCAATAAAGTCTGAAAGATATGACATGTTGCCTGTCATGTGCCTTGAACATCCACTGTCTGAATATCCTCTATCTTCTTAGCCATTTGAAGGATGTTCCCGCACATAAAATAAAGATGTTAGTTTCTTTTAGAGATCCAAACCATCACTGGTTTGGATCTGCCTTGTGCATCAAGATGAGAAAACTTGTTGGAGGTCTTTGATGCACCATTGGGTTTGGTTGATTGTCTAACCCAATGTGCTGAGGCCTTGACAGCATTGCCCCTTTTTCCCTTAACATTTAAGTGCCTAGCAGTAGGATTTGCTGGTCTAGCAGTTGGAACTGCTGACCTAGCAGTTGGAACTTCTTGTTTAAATTTAGGCACCCACTTCTGATTGGTCATTGCTGTTTTCTCATAAAAATGCCTTTTAACTGTTTGTGCATGATTTAAAAATTGTTTTGCACTAGAAACAGTTTGCTTGTTATTAAACCACTTATTTTGACTAGCAGTTGAAACTGTTTTAATGCCAGTCTTTAACATAATAGCTTTGGGTGACATCTTATGATTTGCATTAGGGCTTGTTAATCTAGTTGGACTATTTTGAGTTACCGTAGCATTGTTATTCCTATTCACCCTTGTATTCCCAGAAACCCTCTTTTTCCATGGGTTAGAATCACAATAAGCAGCCATATGATCAAAACTTCCACAAACAAAGCACACTTTTCTAATCATGGCAAACTTATCATCCAATTTCTTAGATTTTGAGTGATTCCAGTTCCTATGACTACCCTCAGAACTTGATGATATGTTCTTAGTCCTATACATCTCAGCATATCGAACACTTTTCCTAACTGGTTTTATGTTTTCAGTCTTAACCACTTTAGGAGCATGTTTAACTTCTACCTTAACAACATTAGGTTTGACTTTAAAACTTTGCATCCTCATCATCAGATGTCCAATCCTCAATAGTTGGTGCATCTGAGTTCCTATCAGAGGACATCTTTTCCTCAGAAAGAGATTTATCACTAGCACTCACAAAAGAATCTTCTGCCTTAACAAATTTAACAGGATTCTCACTAATCTTAACACCATATCCAGGAAAATCCATATCCTTAAACTATTCTAAGCCTGTACGAGCTAAATCAATTCCTGGTGGAACAAACTTTCCTCTAAGAGGGGGTGCAACTGACTTATAACCTAAACCAGATTTAGCTTTGTTAAGTATTTGACTCTCTACTATCTTCTTAACTCCATTTGAAGTATGTTCAAGAGTATCTACACTTAACTGGATGTTTTCTTTTTCCTTTTTAAGCTTCTCTAGTTCATATACAAGTCCACTCATTTTATTATCTTTTATTTGCAATTCCCTCTTTAAAATACCTATCTCATCAGAGAAGTTTGACTAATTCTGTCTATAAAACATAATTTGTTCTTCCAAAACAGCTAATCCTCTTTTATGATTTGTCAGACTAGAATTTACTTGATTAAATTCTACTCTAAGATCATCATACTGTTTCTTAACATTTTCATAATCTTTTAAAGCACGACAAGAATTTGAACATTTTTCAAGTATATGTACCTCAGAGTCTGAGAAAGCCATCAAACCCAAGTTAGCTGGTTCCTCTTCTTCCTCCATGAAGCTCCAATCAAATCCAGCTCCATCTACAGCTACCATAGCCTTGGAATAAGGCTCTTCAACATTAACTGTTCTCCTTGTTCCTTGCTGATTCTTAAACCCTTGACTCTGGTTGCTTTTTTGTCTTGGGCCTCTACATTCCCTGGCAAAGTGCCCCATCTTGTGACAATTAAAGCATTCCACCTTAGACTTATCATACCCAGCAACATCTCTTCCATTGAAGGTAATCTTATTCCCAGTCCTTTGGTAATACTTCTTAGCCCTGATGCTTATCAAAGCCAACTGCCACTTTAAATCCATAGCTTCCAAATCATCTTCAGCAATTTGAAGAAGATCTTCATTAAAGATCTTAGACCCACCAGACTGTTCTGACATAAATGCATATATGGTCTCTTCAGTCAAGCCAGCAGTACTAGTTTTTACACTAGCAGTGCTAACTATTGGTTTAGCAGTACCAACTGCTTCTTCATCTTCATGATTCGAACTGTTTGAAGAAGATACAAAAGCTATATTCCCTGAACTGGAACTGGTGCTACCACTCTTCTTGACCTTCTGCTCAACAATCTTAAGATTGTTGTAAAGCTCATTCATTGTCATTTTCTCCAGCTCTGGTTTATTGCTCCAAACCACAACATAAGTGTTCCATTCAGCAGGTAAACTATTTAGAAACTTCATGTTGAGGTCTTCCTGAGGTATCACAATCTTCAACACAGTAAGTTGACTGATGATCTTTTGAAGCCTATTAAAGATATGGTCCAAAGTTTCATTGCTTGATGCAGTGAAGTTCTCATAACTTTGCTTAAGTAGGGTTTTCTGTGCCTTCTTGGTAGCTTCATTGCCACCAAATCTTTCCACCACTGCTTCAAAAAGAGTTTTAGCAGTCTCGTAATGGCTAAAGTTCAGCACTTGATCATTAGGAATTGCCATTAGTAACAAATTCCTAGCCTTCTGATCATTCTTCTTTTTGATTCTCTCCTCGTTTGTAACTGGCTCAGTGTTAAGCTTTGTGATCTTGGAACCATCAGCACGTGTTTCTTCAACAGGAATTGGTTTGAAGGAATCACCATTGATAATGATATCCCATAATGCATAGTCTTGCACCATGAAATATTGCTCTATTCTGAGCCGCCATAAATCGTATTCATTCTGTTTCAGCATGGGGAGTTTAGCAAGGATTGAGGTTTGAGGTGTCTCCATGTCCATCTTCTTGGTTGCTAGTGAGTAAATACTTCTGGTTCTTCTAAACTCAAAGTATCAGAAACCTGGCTCTGATACCACTTGACCGGATCTAAACACACACGTTGTGTTGGGGATACTTTGAGTATATACTTGATAGCACGCGGAATTTACTACCAAGTACTTAGAAGATGTTTTGTGTTTGGTGATTGATTGAATAAAACAATAAGAACAAATAAGAACACAAACAATATCAATCAAACAATCACTTCAATATATATCGAATGATTACAATATGAACGTGAAGCTCTTGATAATTCGTATGAAGGGATATATCAAAACCCTAACTAAGAATCTCTTTTTATAATGAAAAGAGTCCTATACAAGTAAAACATCTAACCGTATCACAAAACCTAAATAAGATATATACCATATCTTTTCTATATTTATCCATGCACGATCTGTCTTTATCATATAAGCAGTACGAACTTCAATGTATCAACAGTACCAACTGCTGATGTATACTTCAATAAATCTTCAACCATACTAACTTCCAATGAACCGTACCAACTGTTGGTTTAATTCCCAATAGATCTTGATTTTAATTATATGAATATTAATAAAATAACATTCTTAATTTGGATTGAAATGTACATTTTATGTGTCCGCTTAATACAAAAAGAGCAAAAAAGCAACAGTTATGTTAGTAACTACACTATTTTTGCAGAACAATTAACATATCACTTACCTTTCTGTTTTGCCGTTCACTATATCCACACCAGTCTTACTTTTTGATTCAACATCAGGGGAAATCACAGCATCCGACTTGTTCTTGGCATCATTACTTTTTGTCTCTTTGTCTAATACAATTATTGTTTCTTTTTTTGGCTTTTCCCTTTATGATTGGGACTTCTTGTTCTTGCATATAGTTGAAACTGGAATAGTGTCCTCGTCATCGACCACTTGGACATTCATTTCATCATAAGATTCAATCGACTGGTACCTCTTCTTAAGTCTTCTGCGACCACCATTCCCATTACTTTTTTTCTTCAGAAAATCTGCATCCTCTTCATAATAATTATTAATAAAACTTATATAAAAAGATGCAAAGAAACAAATTTAGTTTAATAGACGTGACTAATAATAAATTTTAGCTATAATTTTATAATCTACAAAAATGGCTAGTGTCTGGATTGTAACCGGTGCGTTGACTCCTTATAAACGACATTATTTTATGTTCTCCCTCACCAGGGGCATTAGCATCCGAATGTACGTTCTTTATCATTACTGTCAAGTCAGTAAAAATAGTGTTCATATTAATTTCAGAAACATAATATGTTGAATAAATCTCAAACTAATATAATGATTTCACCTCCCAATGTCAGGGGTCTGATTTAGATACTTTTATGGTGATCCTAATGCCTGAGAAAAGAAAACAACAAATGAGGAATCCATCACTTGCTGATGGAAGGCATGAGAACAACAAAAGTCAATGATATCTGATATTATCATCACAGATCAATAAGAACTTTCACAATATTCAGTAATGTGGTTTTGTACATGTTCTCAAGACCACAAAAGTAGTATACTTGAATAAGGGCATCACACTTCTGGAGTTTTTCAAGTTTCTTGGTAACAGGAGCATAGTCTGTGCTTTCTCCTGTTGAGTCTGTATTGGTTTTTGACGTATTCTCGTTGGACTGGAGAGTTGCATTGCATATAGCCTCATAAGTAGTTCCACTATGCTTAAATTCATTTGTTATATAACGAAATTATATGAATTTTAACGAATTTAGTATTATAGATCGTTAAGGTACTTTAAGATATCCAGATATATAAGTGACCAACTTGTAGAGAATCGATAGTTGAATCACGTTGTTGTAACGACAACTTCTGGTCTTGTACTTGCTTAACCACTTATGCATTTTAAACACAACGTGCTCCACTACAATGTGGTATCTCCTAAAATTCTCATTCAGAATTTTTAGTTTTGAACATACCTCTAAAATAGCAGGTCAGCGGGTGTATCACCACTCATGTCCTCTACAATCCTAGATGCCAAATTTATGTCCCGCACACCCTCAAGCACAAATGCATCCTAAATTTACAAACAGATACTCTTACAATATTAGTAAGACCCAGTAGACGACAATTCAAACCCATAACTGAAAATATTCTTACATGATCTGCAACTTCTTGGTGATCTCTGAAAATAGAAGGCCTTGTTGAATGCAAAAGTGTGAACCATCTGTGACTGAAATCTGACCATACAGCCTATGATGCATGCTCCTCATCTTCATCCTCCATTGTTGCAAATGTCTCCACGAATTATGTACTGAATAATAGAACAATGTTTAATTAGTTATTAAATATCAAAAAGCTTATTAATTTGTATCATTTCATTCATAGATATTAACTGTGCGACAGAACAGTCAAGCACGATGAGTTCAACATGGGTTCCTGAAAATTCTTATAAATAAAAAAGCGATATAGTTTGGTAAAGTTGCTTACCTGTTATGATAATATTGAAGCAAAACAGTGACTTAAAACGCGACTAACCGTTGGCCATACCATTGATGATGGAAACCCGTTTGTGCCAGTCAAGAACATGTTTTTTTTCCTTCCATTTGATATAATTAAAAACAAAATTACACATTAATCAACCTTTATGCATTATAACAATAAACAACAATATACATAAACTAAAAAAAAGGATGAGTGCAACTACAATGGATTAACGAAAACTGAAAAAGCCAACAATGCTACGAGGATGACGTGGGACACTTTGGCCATCTGGCGGTCCATGTGGTGGAGGTGCAGAATTGAGTGGTGGTCCCAATGGCTCACCTTGAGAGCCAGGTTGATTTGGACCAGGTGGCTGCAGAGACTCGTCTGAATGAGGGCTATGAGCCAAATAACCATGTCCGGAAGGCCTCAAATGGCTTGGAGGTTGCCCAGGTCCTTGCTGACCAAAAGCCGCATAAGGCACAGGAGGGTGTGGATATCTTTCAGTTCCATGTTGCATACGATCTCTGCCATTAAGAGAACCCTGAGAAGTAAGTGATCCATTATCATTCTCAGATGAACCCTTAAAATTCACACTTGCTTCCCCGTGTTTCACAGAGTCTGTGGTGGCAACGCCCCTTTCATCTATTTGACTCGAGTTCCCACCAGGAGAATGATCTAAGGCACCATCCTTGCTCTCTTCCTTCACTCTTCGTATAGTAATAGAATCACCTTGAGAACCCTGGAGTGCTTCATCTTTCATGTGATCTTCTTCAACCCCATTTACAGGCTTGCGCTCATCAGACCTACAAAAGCTTCAAGAACTATTTCATTTAGGCCTTTTTTTTGTTAGTATAACAAATCTGTTTCCTGAAATAGAATACAAATAAATTATTATATAAATTTCTTTACATAATATATTATTTTAAAAGGTATTTCTAAGAGATGTTACGTGATGCAAAAAACAGTGACAGGCTTCTCACCAAAGAGAAGGGTCTTCTCGTCCTTGACCTTGATCCAAAGTACCGCACCATGTTCGACCTCAAAGGGACTGTGATTTGTATACATTAGTTATACTAAGTTCAATAACAAAAAGGCAAGCAGGCAATGGAAAACCACGATTTTGTGCCTATAATGTGCTCATTCCACATGTTACGAAGGAGCGCTCTTCGTCCATCCTCAACATAGTTTCTAACCGGAAGAATGCAGTAATCAGTGACCTGTTACATACAAAAGTAATATAAATATCATACTTCACATCAGAAATTCAGGTGACGTGGCAGAGCAAAACCTCTGTATATGATTAAAGGAAATACCTCCTCTAACTCTAATAACTGCTAAACACGAACCATGTTAGTGTACGCTCGTTCATAGCTCTTAAGAAATTACAAAGTATAATGTAGTCACTCCCCAAATAAAAAAGTAAGAACTAAATTCCACGCAAGATAAGCCACGAATAATGGGCCCACCGAGGAAGGTTAGCACTATAACTCAAAACTGGACAATAATCCTCAGTATCCTGATTAAATGTACATACCTTTTAACTGTGTTGTGCTGCAATTAGCTACTCCTTTCGAGAGTGTCCACTATAATATAGTTAGCTTGATACCAAACTCTCCTTGATCAATGCCAGCATCATTTTGAAACTACTAATTGTGTCAATAGAACCCGTCATTAATTCACTCATTAAAAAGGTTGTTTCTTCCAATGCGATCCAGATACATGTTTAGATGATGTAAATGATTAGTGAACGACATTTACTAATTTTATCAAGATTCACATAAGGTAAGACTTAGAAGGTGTTAGACTTGGGTTTTGGTCTGATCGTTAGAACTTACTTCTCTATGCAAACCCTCATAAAGTTCCTACTTATCGTAAGTAATGATATCTTTGGCATATATCTGAGCCAAACAGACCTAATCTTGAAAAGGACGTTAAACATAACATAAATGGTCAATTTTGAACTTGACTATTTGGTCATTGTTAAAACATAACATAAATGAGCCATTCTACAAATGTATATTGACATAGGTTTAATATAGTCATTGTTAAAAATAGAAATCTATAGATTCATTTTGGGTTGGTCGACAATTTTGATGTAAAAAAGCATCAACAATATATATTGCTGATGCATAGAGCTTCTCAAACCTTTTTAATCTATAATTTCACTATCAATTTAGTAATATAGACTTTGTGATATATAGTGTTTTGAGAGCTCATCATTTTTAGTGTCTCGAGACACGTTTCTCATGAGAGGGAGTCCCTTTTTGGACCGACCAGGCACTTCAACCTTCAAAAGAGCAGTAGAAGGGCTGCCAATCTATTAACATGTTCAAATCAATAGAGAAAAGTCACTAGTTTGATTGTTTTGCAAATTGACTTGTTGTTGTTGGTTGCTATGGGTTGAGCTGATATTCAAGGGGCCATTTAGCCCGTTGTTACTTAAATCACTGAAGAATAACAAGTCGTAAATCATTAGTTTTCAGAAAGTTAAATACCACAAAAAACTAAGAAAATATCTACTCACACATTTTGTAACTAAGGGATGTCGAAAAGGGCAGTAGGCAGTTGTCCTACAAGGTTTATCTCAAATATCTTACTGCCATATAATGTGAAGACATAAATAATTACCCAATGTGGTTTCAAAAAGGAGAAATGGACATGGTTTGAGGGATTTACAGTGTGGTCAAAGACTATAACGTTGAAAAGCAAGACGGAATGGGTGATGGGCTAAAAGTATTGGTGCTCATATCCCTGGAATGATATTTTGAGATTAAGAGTTAGTTTAATATTATCTGTAATCATGAATTAGTTGGTTGATATTGAGTTTTTAATACTTACAAATAGTTGATAGCATTCAGACCACTTTAGTTAGGCACAGGGCCAGTCACTCAATTGTTGGATAGAAACCTGTACAAAATTTAATCAGAAAATGTACATGAAGTATATAATTTAAATACCCCAAATAAATGGTTTTCAGATTCTTACATTTCAAAAATATGGGTGAAGCTGTTAATGCTGGATGGATCAGTCACATATAAAGTGTTTCTATCAAGACGCCTGATATTACATGAAAAACACCATTAAGATACACATTTTTTCATTTGAGGTTAAGAGAAAGTATATAAATATGATCATCATACGTACTCACATAACTTCTAACGATTCCACGAGCCCAAAAGTTGAAGGAATTGAGCCATTAAACAGGTTGTTCTCTAATAGACTGCACCAAAAAATAGGAAAAAGTAAGTGTAGTTCTTGTTATTGACATGTTTCTGTATTTGTGGCCTTGATAGGCTTCTGAAAGCATATGATGTCCCCATCCTTAAGCTATAAACTCATACAAACCAAAAACATGCTTTCAGTTAGATAAGGCCAGCACTTGATCCAATTTTTTTAAATTAGGAATATGAATATTCAGCTGAAGACTCGGTCACCTCGAGTAATTATTAGTACATCATAGCTCATAGGATTATCAGTAATATTATTAGTAGCTTAGTTATTATTAGTATTGTGGAGTGGGTCGGGTCTTTACCCTCTGTCAGCTCACTCTACAGCCCGCTAGGGGCATAATATATTGTAAGTATAAATACCCCTTCCCACACATGGGAAGGGTTGCAACTTCACATTATCTTAAGCTAATACACACATTGTTTCTCTCTCTAGAAGTTCCCATCACTTTCTCTCTCTAGCTTCTTGTTCAATCGATCCATAACTAAGCCTCAAATTAGTGTTTCTTGCATTGTGAATACCCTACAATTGGTATCAAGAGCCATGGTTAGGTCCATGAGAGTTGGTATTCACGGATTTGTGTAGTTTTTGAGTTTTTTTTGGTTCGATTTGATAAGTAGCATAAATTCCATTTTGTGCTTTGTTTAGTGATTAGAAGTTGTTATACCTTGTACTTTCTAGCTTAAGAATAGTATTAGAGTGGTATTTGGTGTTTGGATTCACAGATCTAAGTACGGTGTGGTGATTTTGGGATAATTCGTGGGTGTTTAGTGTTGTGTTCTTCGCAGCGGTTTGTGTCCTTGGGACATGTTCTTGGACTCGGTTTGTGTCAATTCGCAGATACGGTTTGTCTTATTACTTGTTTAGGCAAAAAGACAAAAGGCAGTGAAAGCGACGTACTTGGGAGTTTGTGTCTACTCGGTTTGTCCCTGCTGCGCGTACTCGGTTTGTGCCTACTCGGTTTGTCCCTCCAGCGTGTACTCGGTTTGTGTAGACTCGGTTTGTCTCTGAGGAATTTACTCGGTTTGTGCCTACTCGATTTGTCCCTCCAGCGTGTACTCGGTTTGTGTAGACTCGGTTTGTCTCTGAGGAATTTACTCGGTTTGTCCCTCCAGCGTGTACTCGGTTTGTGTAGACTCGGTTTGTCTCTAAGGAATTTACTCGGTTTGTGCCTACTCGTTTTGTCCCTCCAGCGTGTAGTCGGTTTGTGTAGACGCGGCTTGTCTCTGAGGAGTATACTCGGTTTGTGTCTACTCGATTTGTCTCTACAGGGTGCACTCGGTTTGTATCTACTCGGTTTGTTCCAGCAGCGTGTATGCGGTTTGTGTCTTGGTGATTTTAGTAATTCCCGCGAAAGATTCAATTTCTCGGTTAAATCACAAGATCTGTAAAATCCCGTAGTTACTATGGCTACCACATCAAGCACATCATCAGAAGATATTCAAGCAGCAGGATCTGACACTCGTCCACCTATGCTAGATAGGACGGATTATGAGTCTTGGGCACAACGAATAAGACTTTACTGCTTGGGAAAAGATAATGGTGTTAACATTCTTAAGTCAATTGACGAAGGACCTTATCAGATGGGTACCACCAGAGACGTTGTTACAACTGGTGAAGATGGGACTATAACTTGGGGCATCGACAGACCTAGAAACTACAATGATCTTAATGAAGAAGAAAAGAAGAGGTATGATGCTGATATTAGAGCCTCAAACATAGTCATTCAAGGTCTTCCAAAGGATGTATACAAGCTCATCAATTTCAACACTGAAGCCAAGGCTGTGTGGGACAACGTTAAAATGTTGTTGGCAGGGTCAGAACTCACAAAGGAAGATCGTGAGTCACAGTTGTATGATGAGTTCGAGCATTTCAAAATGAACCCAGGAGAGAATATCACAGACTACTATGTGAGATTTCATAAGTTGGTGAATGATATGAAGATGATCAGAATGACTATGCCCAATATCCAACTTAACTCAAAGTTTGTGAACAACATGACTCCTGAATGGGACAGATTTGTTACTGTTGTCAAACTCAACAAAGGTTTAAGGGATACCAACTATGAACAGCTGTATGCTTACCTGCAACAACATGAGAAGCATGCGGTCTACGATCGGGTGCTGAGAGATAAGTTTAATCCTTCAACTACAAATGATCCACTGGCGTTCATGACAAATGTTCAACCGACAATCCAATCATCTTCCAACCCAAGCTATCATCAACTTCACTCACAAGTACCTGCTATGAGTTCTCAACTTGACTCAGGGTACTCTCAGACCGACAAAATGATTGACAACCTCACCAATCAAGTATCATTACTGGTTCAACAGTTTCAAGCATCACTCCCTCAGACCAACAATCAGTTAAGGAATTCATCCAATCCACGCAATCTAGCAATGGTGGAGGATGGGAAAATTGTGGTTCAGAATGTGCAAGGGAGAGCTGGTAGAAACATGGGTCGAGGTTATGTGCAGAATAGAGCAGGGAATGCCAATCAGGGGCAAGGGAAACAGATCAAGTGTTATAATTGTGGGGGGCTTGGACACATTGCTAGAAACTGCAATCAACCTAAACGTCCTCAGAACTCAGATTACTTCAAAGACAAGATGCTGTTAATGCAAGCTCAAGAGAATGGTGCTGTGTTGGATGAGGAAGAGTTATTGTTCTTGGCAGGAGATGGAGGAAATACTTTTGATGAAGATGTGGATGAGAAACCTGTTCAGGATCTAGCACTTAATGATCCTAACATCTTCAAGGCAGATGACTGTGATGCATATGATTCTGATGTAGATGATGAACCTACGGCTCAAACAATCTTCATGGCTAACTTGTCTTCCCTGGTCTCATCTCCCTGTCAAGCTGGTCCTTCTAATGCATCCGTGATATCTGAGGTACTAAAAATTTATGACACGTATAATATTGTCGAGGGACAAAAGAATCCCGAAGAAATACATCAGGCAGATGTTTCTGACCCAAGTAATGTTGACATGGAAAATAGCAATATTATTTCATATGAACAGTATTTGAATTACAACAACTCGCCTGATGTACCAAATGGTGAATCTTTTGTCAATAATGATGTTTGTGTTAGGAGTAATGTATGTGCCTTAGATAATGCGGATAATATAGATAATGCATGCGAGTGCCATGAGAACAAATTGCCTATCCCTGATGATAACTTGATCACTAAACTAAACATCTATAAAGAACAAGTGGCTATGTATGAACAGCGTGCTAAGTTTGAGCTTAATGATCGTGAGCAGAAATTAGAAGGTCAAATGAGTACACTTATTAAAGAGTCTAGAGTGAGAGAAGAAACATTAAAATTAGAGTTGAGTTCTTTGAAAAGTCAGCTAGAGCAGTCTGTCAAACAGAAACAGGAAGCACAAAAGTGTGTTACTACACTTAAGCAAGAATTCAAACAAAAAGAAACAACTCTTTTAAATGATTTCTCTAGACTCAAGACGTTAAAAAATAAGCTTGAAGATAAGTTGTACACACAAAATCAAACCATACAAACTGCTCAAATGATTCATAAGCACAGAAAGTTGAGTGATAAGCATAGTAAAATCATGATAGGTGAACCTAAGTCAACCATCCTTAGGGACATGAAAATACTTCAACCAGCCCTATATGATGGTAATGTGATGCTTATGCCTATTCATGACCAACCTGAGCATATCTACACTAATGAAGAGGATGAGATAATTGATAAAACGAGGGAAAAAATGAATGAGAAAATGAGGGATCCCGAGTGCATAGCCAGACGAATAATAATCAAACCCCATGATTATTATGAGGAAAATCGTTTGACTGTGTTTGCTCCTCAAAAGAAGTTAACACCTGAACAGATATTTTGGAAACAAGATAATGAAAAACTTAAGGTAGATAAACTTAAGGCCAACACCCCCCTCATTAGAAAAGTTGCGTCCATAACGGTGTATCCTCCCAATACACCTAGGAATCTGGTGCCTTTGTCTCTTCCCACTGAATGCAAAACCTTTATTAGCTTATATGTGCTTTGGCAATTATTTGCTGATTTTGATAAAACATGTAAGAAGAGAATCACACCAACCGGCATTACTGAGGGGGAAAGGTGTTTTGAACATGCAAAAAGGTGTTACTTAACTGAGGTCATGCCATTCTTTAAGCTACTTAAAGAACACTTTGAAGGGTTGCAAACTGCCCTTAAAGCCGAAATAAAAGAAATGGAAGTAGTGTTTAAAGATATGGAAAATGAGGTGAATGAACATGCAATAGAACTTAAGAGTCGAGAGATTGAAAGAAAAAACATACTCATTACTAACGACAACTTGATTGCTAAATGTATTGCACAAGATGTATTTTACACTGTCACTGATTCTGCATTGTCTGCTTGTCAATTTAATGAGTATGCTATTGCGTTAAATGTCACCCAGAATCGTGTTATTGAGCTTGAGGGGGAGAATTTAAAATTGCTTGAAAAAATTCAAAATGATGACCATGATAATATGGTTAAACGTTTTTCAAAATTGGAAGTTGAATATCTTAATTTGCAATTGAAATATCAACATTTAAATGAAAAACATAAAATATCAAATGACAAGACATCCTTGGATGCTCCTGAATTTGATACTTATTTTGAATTAAGCAAACGAGATGAGACAATTCAAGCTCACACGAACATGATTCGACTGCTGAGGGCCCAAATTGCCCAATTGAAATCCAACAAGTGTGAAGTATATGGCACCAATAAACCTTCGTCTTCATATTCTCAGAATTTTCAATATCAAAACACCATAAATAAGTTATATTATGAAAATGAGTGTTATCGAGAAGAAAATTCAAAGGTTAAACAACATTTCAAAGAGTTATATGATTCTATTAAAGTTACAAGAAGCAATCACAATGATCAAATAACCTCTTTGACAAATGAAATTGAGAATCTGAAGGTTCGGGTGAAAGGTAAAATGCCATGCACCACTTGTAATTGTGATGCACTAAAGGCTACTGATTGTAAAAAGTATGATGTTGATGTTGGGCGTATTCCGTTTAAGCTTAGAAATAACAGCTTTGCCCATCAAACATATCTCGATCATCTTAGAGAGGGCCTTGACACACTTCGTGAGGTAGTTGAAGAGGATAGGGCTGATAAGCCACTTGATAGGGCAGTTGTCTATGCTTGCAAACTCACGAAAAGGATTCAGGAAAACTAAGAATATGCCATAGGCTCAATTCCTAAGTTTAGCTGCCATAGAGATAGATTTGTTGCATCATCATCCAATGTTGAGAACAAGCATGTAGCCTTTTATCTACCACCTAAAACATCAGAACCCAACACATCACTATCAGGAAGGCATGTGACAGAAAAACAAACTAATGTTACCTTCGATGCTTCTACAGGAGTAAAAAGTGACACCCAAGCTAGCGGGTCAAAGTCTAGAGGAAATGCAAGAAAGGATAGGACTGCGCCAACTAAGAATGATCACTTGAAGACTGTAGAAGCCCAACCTAGGAACAATAAGTTTGCAATGAGTAGGATGAATCGTGTTGATTCTAGTATCAAAAGTATTGCAATTAATTCGAATTCTAATGCTATCTGTAAAACATGCGACAATTGTTTAATTTCTGCTAATCATGATGAATGTGTTGTGTCTTTCTTGATGTCTTCTGCATCATCTCATGTTAAGAATGGTAGGATAACTGAAGCATGCAAAAAGGTTTGGAAAGCAACAGGAAAAACATTTGCTAGCATAGGCTATCAATGGAGACCCACTGGAAGGAAATTCAATTTAGAAAAACAGTGCACGTTACCTAAAATGAATAAGCATAAAATTGTGAATGTTAAGGAATGGAGACCCACTGGAAGGAAATTCAACTTAGGAAAACAGAGATCATTACCTAAAATGAATATGCATAAAATTGTGATGAATAAGGAATGGAGACCAACTGGTAGAATCCTGTCTTTAGAGTCACAATGCCTTCCATCTAGGTCTTGTCCTGCCTCTAGTTCTGTCTCCTCAGTAAAGACAGTAGCATCTGTGGAATCTGTGGTTCCAGAATTTGTGTGTGCTGACCAAACGGACCCCAATTGCACTTGGGGATCCACATTTTTCAGTTATCCATTGTTGTCTGGTTTCAAATGCAGGTTGTACAAATCGTCCTGTGGTATTTGGACTCAGGCTGCTCAAAACATATGACTGGGGATCGCTCGCGGCTCAAGAACTTCGTGAAAAAGTTTATCGGGACAGTTAGATTTGGGAACGACCACTTTGGTGCTATTATGGGTTATGGAGATTATGTGTTTGGTGACAGTGTAATCTCAAGGGTATATTATGTGGAAGGACTAGGGCACAATCTGTTTTCTGTGGGTCAATTTTGTGATTCAGATCTGGAAGTGGCTTTCAGAAAGCATACATGTTTCGTCAGAGAATTGGATGGTATAGATCTCCTTAAGGGCAGTCGGGGCACCAATCTATACACCATATCGATTGAAGAAATGTTGAAGTCCTCTCCCATATGCTTGCTTTCTAAAGCCTCTAAAACAAAATCATGGCTGTGGCATCGTCGTTTGAACCACTTGAACTTCGGTACCATAAATAATCTTTCCCGTAAAGATCTTGTCAGAGGGATGCCCAGATTGAAATATGAGAAAGATCACCTCTGCTCTGCATGTCAACTGGGTAAAAGCAAGAAACAAACCCACAAGCCTAAAACCATCAACTCCAACTTGGAAGTTCTTCATACCCTCCACATGGACTTGTGCGGTCCAATGAGAATACAAACCATAAATGGAAAGAAGTACGTTCTGGTGATTGTAGATGATTATTCTCGGTTCACATGGGTAAAGTTTTTGAGAACCAAGGACGAAACTCCAGAGGTTATCATTAAACTGATAAAACAGCTGCAAGTAAGGCTCGATAAAACTGTCAGAATCATCCGCACTGATAATGGTACTGAGTTTGTTAACCAACAACTCCGTAATTTCTATGAAAATATTGGCATCACGCATCAGAAAAGTATCCCTCGCACTCCTCAACAGAACGGAGTGGTTGAACGAAGGAACCGTACTCTGGTAGAGGCTGCAAGAACTATGCTTATATTTTCAAAGACACCGATGTTTCTCTGGGCAGAGGCTATTGCAACAGCATGTTACACTCAAAACCGATCCTTAATTCATCATGTTCATGAGAAGACTCCCTTCGAGTTAATTCATAACAAGAAACCAGATCTCTCTTTTCTCCGTGTGTTTGGTGCACTTTGCTATCCAACTAATGATAGTCAAGACTTGGGAAAGTTAAGAGCTAAAGCAGATGTAGGTATATTTGTTGGATACGCACCAGACAGTAAAGGGTATCGAATCTACAATAAGAGAACCCGTAAAATCATGGAAACCATTCATGTTACGTTCGATGAGCTGAGTGAGCAACCTGCTTCAGGACAAATTAGTTCTGGACCCAATCTTAACCTTTTGTCACCTGGACCCATTAGTTCAGGACTTGTACAGAATTCCACGCCTGCAGATTCTTATGTGCCACCTACATGCGAGGAGTTAAAGAAGTTATTTGATCCTATGTTTGATGAATACTTTGAGCCAACGAATGGAACCATCCCAAGTGAACCTGCTGTACTTCCAATGGCTGAGGTTCAAGCCCCACAAGGTACAGAAGGTCTTACAGCTTCAGTATCAGTCAGTCACAATGCTCCAGCTGCCAGTCAGTCGCCTTCGTCATCAAACGCTCAAACTTCTCTAGTAACACAAGAATCTTCAGATAATAATTCATTGGAAGTTAATCCTTTTGCTCCTGTTGATGAGGTTCCTTTTGAAAACATATTTGCTCCTGAACATTCATCAGACACATCCTCACTTGAAGGACACAGCACTGCTACGTCTGTTCATAACCCTCAACCTCACGACCATCTCAGGAAATGGACCAGTGATCATCCAATCGACAACATCATAGGCAATCCTTCACGTCCAGTATCCACACGTAATCAACTAGCCACTGATGCACTATGGTGCTTCTTCAATTCCGTACTGTCCAAAGTCGAACCTAAAGATGCCAAAGAAGCTATGACTAAAGATTGCTGGTTCCAGGCTATGCAGGATGAAATACATGAATTTGATCGACTTAAAGTATGGGAACTAGTGCCTCCTCCAGAGCTTGCAATGATCATTGCTTTAAAGTGGATCTTCAAAGTGAAGCTTGATGAGTATGGTGATGTGTTAAAGAACAAGGCACGGCTAGTTGCTAAAGGGTTCAGACAAGAAGAGGGCATTGATTTTGAAGAATCGTTTGCTCCGGTTGCTAGAATTGAAGCTATAAGAATCTTCCTGGAAAATGCTGCTAGTCGAAATATGATAGTCTACCAAATGGATGTCAAAACGGCATTCTTGAATGGCGACTTGAAGGAAGAAGTTTATGTGAGTCAACCAGAAGGATTCGTGGATACTGAACATCCTACTCATGTTTACCGCTTGAAGAAGGCTCTTTATGGGTTAAAACAGGCGCCAAGGGCATGGTACGATACATTGTCCAAGTTCCTCCTAGTGAACGGATTCTCCAAGGGTGTTGTTGATCCTACACTATTCACCAAGAAGTCAAGAAACCATCTACTACTAGTTCAGATATATGTAGATGATATCATCTTTGCTTCAACAGATCCTGGTGAATGTGATAGTTTTTCAAAGGAGATGAATTCCAAGTTCCAAATGTCCATGATGGGACAAATGTCATTCTTCTTAGGATTACAAGTTTCTCAAAGTCCCGGAGGCATATTCATTAATCAATCCAAATACGCCAACGAGATCTTGAAAAAGTTTGGATTCTATTCAAGTGAACCTGTTGACACTCCCATGGTTGATAGAACGAAGCTGGATGAAGATCCTTCAGCGATTCCAGTAGATATAACAAAGTATCGAAGCATGATTGGATCTTTAATGTACATCACGGCTAGCAGACCAGATCTACTGTTTGCTGTGTGTATGTGTGCTCGGTATCAATCCAGACCAACCAAGAAGCATGTTGAAGCAGTGAAAAGGATCTTCCGATATCTTCAAGGCACGGTTCATATGGGTCTCTGGTATCCTAAGGACACTGCAATGGAGTTAACGGCTTACGCGGATGCTGATCATGCGGGATGTCAAGACACTCATCGAAGTACTTCAGGAGGAGCTCAGTTTTTAGGGGAAAAGTTGGTTAGTTGGTCTTCTAAGAAGCAGATGAGTACTTCCATATCATCTACTGAAGCTGAATACATTGCCATGTCTGCTTGCTGTGCACAAATCCTTTGGATGCGATCACAACTTTCGGACTATGGATTCTCATACAACAAAATTCCCCTATATTGCGACAACAAAAGCGCCATTGCTCTTTGTTGTAACAATGTTCAGCACTCCAGGTCAAAACACATCGACATCAGGCATCACTTCATCAGGGAACAAGTGGAAAAAGGAATTGTGGAACTATACTTCGTGAGGACAGAGTTTCAGTTAGCTGACATCTTCACCAAGGCCCTCCCAAGAGAAAGGTTTCAGTTTATTCTCCCACGCCTTGGCATGAAAAGCATGACTCCTGAAACCCTCAAGTGCCTTCAGGAAGAAAAGGAGGAGTAAAGGATTGTCTTCTTATATCCTTGTAAATAGTTGTATATATCTTAAATCAAAAAGAAAAATACAAAAATATAAAACCTATAAAAACCATAAAAATCGAAAAATCAGAAAATACAAAAAAAAAGAAAAAATAGTCCCTCCTAGGCATGTCTTCTGTTTATCGATAACATTTACGGATCTAGAAATGTCATTCAATAATGGCACGGATCCTTAAATGAAGCTCGAGCAGAAGTTATACTAATCAGTTAAAACATGTCTTAATGGCTTGCAGTTACTTCATACTGCAACCCGCGCTGTACAATGGGGAAAGCATGTCGCCAAAAGGACAGCTGTTCCTCAAACCGGGTGATGTTCACCTGGGCATGGATTACTTTATATCCATGTGTTCCCCGACTTGATGTACGTTTCAGTGCGTCTTGTCGTGCATAAGAAGAGAAGTCTTCTTTTCATCAGACTCTTTATGCTGTGTGATTCTTCTAGAGAGTCTTGATGTTACACAAGGTGGTAAATTGAATTAAACTTTCACAAATACCTGTCACTCAATTGAATGACTACAGCTCTTTTAATGGAAAACGGGTCATTAATTGAGGGGGAGCATATTTGTTCAAATTTACGACACCTTGCCAAATTTGTGCAACATCAGCAGTGACACTCTCTTGGTGTTTCAAGGGAAGCATAGTATGCTTCAAAATCAGAATACAATTAAACCTGACCACATTGTCTCCCAAATTTTCTAAACTAATTTAAATCACTTGGGATCACAAATCTCAAATGGTTTGAAATTTTTGATCGGGGGAGAGAATGTGATTTAAATAGGAAATTCTGATAAAATGTGATGTTTTGGAAATTAATGTAAGCTCTCCCGTATGTGCTAAACCATTTTGCATATCAAGGCACATATTGAGGGGGAGCAAAATGTTTTGGTCATAAACGCAAGCTCTTCCATATGTGCGAAAATCTTTCGTAATATCGATGCACATATTGAGGGGGAGCAAATGTTTTTAACAAAACAAAGGATTTGGCATCTCACGTGAGCAAGGCTCAGACTTCACCAATGAATTGACGAAACTTGAATTGCCATCAATCGAAAGGATACGTCTTGGCCGGGTAATAATTTCAAGCTGGTCTAACCAGTGATGTAAGCGTGTCTCGAAAAAGACGTATCTGAGTAGAGTGTACCGTTTCGAGAAACTTTCTGTGGACTTGACCAGGCCGGGTAATAATTTCAAGCTAGTCTAACTAGTGATGTAAGCGTGTCTCGAATTGGTCATGTTCACTGAAAGTTGATCAATTCTAAAAGTACGAGCTTTACCTAACATGTGCAAATTTATAAAACTATCACTCGAGCACATGTTGAGGGGGAGCATTTGAAAAATATAAAACTCTCAAGTGGTTGCAAAAATGTGTTTCGTAATCATGAACACTTTGAGAGATTTTTTCAAAGATTTGGTTTGGCAATTGTGGAAGAACACCAAAGACCGACCATTGTATTTCATATAATGGAGTTATAAGGATGGTAAGGTTAGGTACAAGTTCCCACGATCCCGCCAGAGCCGGAGGGATCTACCCAGGGACAATCCACTAGTTAGTGTAGAAGTCCTTAGGTATGATTAAAAAGGAGAAAAGTGAATGAGGGAATAGTGCCGACTGAGATGGAGCTAACACTGGAACAAACCCAACAAGGTGTTAGTTATGAAGTCTCGGTAAGCACTGAAGGGGTTGAAGAATGAAAAAGAATTGTAAAGAGAAAGGGTGAAAAGAAATAGCCCTCCTTACAACTTAGGCAGAAACCGGGTCAATACATATGCTGTCAGAATCACTTAGTTGATTGCTGGCATTGAAGACAAAGTATCATGGACCCAGTGATACGCTGCACAACCCTCCCTAGCCACTCAAGGTCCCTCAAAGGACTCTTGTTTCAATTGTCACGGAGTTCAATACATTTCTATCGTCTCTCTCACTCTGAGTTAGATGATATTGAAAAGGTGGCAGTTATCTCCAGCCTCCGCTCACTAAATCAAAACGCACTTTCGAGTCTAGAGCCACGAGATGCATAAAAAGATCTCATAGGAACACGAATTATTTCTACACTGGGTGTTCAACATTAAGGACACCAGTTGTAAACTTATGAGTCCTACGCAGATCTTAGCAATCTGCCAGAACATTTATGAGAGAATTTACAAATGTAATTCTCAATGATTGAATGGAAATTCCTGCCAGGGTCAACATCAAGCAGCCCTGAAAGCAGGTCACTTCGGTAATTCTTTATGGATTACGCTTAGTGGTCACGGCGGTTTCCAACGGTCTACAGTCGTGGAGTGATCTCCAGCGACTCACCTAATCGTTGATGTGCTACGGTTCGATCTTAAAAAGCCCTCTGTGGGTTTTCGATTAGGAACGGTCTTGGTAAGGATTAGAGAGAGTTTTCACACTATGCTGTTAACAATCTCGAAGTCCGAACCTGTAAGTACCGGACGTTTTATTGCTAACTGTCGTATGCAGGAACATCTGGCGGTTGAAGCTGATTGCTGTTGCAGCTGTTTACGGTTGTAGCTGATTGAGGTTGCAGCTGAATGCGGTTGTAGCTGGTTGCTGAAAAGATGCCAATCCATCACCACATGCTCACACCACATCATCATCAAAGAAGTCATGATCAACCTAAAAGACCTTCAACACAGCTTCTGCTAACTCTGATGCTGAAGATCATGACACCATATTGTGTGAGCATGTCGGCTCTAAGTATATTTCATCACATGGAGACCTACTACTGAAAGATGACTTGGAGACTCAAGTGGGATGATACTTTCAAAGATTACTCAAAGTTCATCCAAGACAAAAGAGGAGTCATCTTAAGATCACTGATGTTTGCACAACAATCTATGACATTGAAGATTCAATGATTACGAGCTATGATGTCAAGATCCAAGGAAGAAGTACTGAATTTCAGAACATTACTTCTGGGGTGACCTCCCTTAGGGGGAGATTGTTAGGAATATGAATATTCAGCTGAAGACTCGGTCACCTCGAGTAATTATTAGTACATCATAGCTCATAGGATTATCAGTAATATTATTAGTAGCTTAGTTATTATTAGTATTGTGGAGTGGGTCGGGTCTTTACCCTCTGTCAGCTCACTCTACAGCCCGCTAGGGGCATAATATATTGTAAGTATAAATACCCCTTCCCACACATGGGAAGGGTTGCAACTTCACATTATCTTAAGCTAATACACACATTGTTTCTCTCTCTAGAAGTTCCCATCACTTTCTCTCTCTAGCTTCTTGTTCAATCGATCCATAACTAAGCCTCAAACTAGTGTTTCTTGCATTGTGAATACCCTACACTTAAAAAGTCCAAAAAAGAGGTGCCAAACACACATAGATACCTGGTTACTCCAAAAAGTTTGCTTCATGTCAATGTGTTTACATATAACATGGGGTTTAAATCATGTAACACGTTCCAGTTATACTGCTCGCACTCTCGATGCTGACTGCGTCATTCGAATTAAACAATATAACTATTCATGTACTCTGGAGCATTCTTGACTACGTCTTGTTTGGCCTTTGATGCATACCCTAAAAGTAATAAATGAAAATCAATTTGGGACCAAAAAAATGGAAGTCAATAAATTAGAAATCAATTTTTTATAAACCATTAAATAAAAGTTTTAGTACCAGGAACCCAGCGGGTTCTCTTGTGCAAAAATAAATAATAAAAGAGGACGAAGAAAATAAGAACCTCATTCTAACTGAAGTGCTCTACATTGCAAATTTTATCGATATTAAATTCTTTCTTAACCGGGCCTCCTTCTCTCTGTTTGCTCCCCTGTATAATAACAAATTATGCAAAACTAAATTCTGAAGCACAAAATGTGAATATTGAAAGTCGTACATTGAAAAAGAAATATATACCCTTGTTTTTCTTCCAAGCTCTTTGATCTAGCTACTGGTATAAGCTAAATCCAATGACATGTTTCCTGTCTACTATGACACAGACAATAGTCGTTATTCTTATTAAACCAAAAGTGGCTGCTTGTTTATTGTCGACGATCACAGTGTACATTTCGCACTATTTAAAAGGGGACAAACTGACTATCAAAAATGCATTAACTTAACAGGAACAGTTGCAGTTTCAAAACATTGTTCGTTTTGCGCCCGCTGTGTCTCTGAATTTCCTGGAATAGCGTGAACGTGACGGATACGCGTACCGCTAGAACCTTTTTCGGACGTCCATTTCCACAGTTTCCATTATCTGTTGGTTCCACGCGTACTGCTAGAAACCTTTTCTGGACCTTCATTAATACCTACAACAGAATGAAATTTATATGAAACACTGTACCGGAATCGTCATTTTATCCTCTATATATAGTACTTCAGCTCGGTAGCTTATGAAACTCTTTCAAATTTGTAGTAGTCAATTAAATAATAGATTCTCCTATCGTCTAGCGCAGACGCACAAATTATTCTAGGTATTTATGAACTCCCTCATGGCTAAAACATTTTTTTTGGGTAAAGGGTTACCCCGGTGTATGGCTAAAACATTTTGTGAACACATATTTATTTCATCATCAATAGCAACAAAAAGTATGGTCAAAATTGTACGTTGCCATTCCAAGTGTAGACACAGTTAGATTAGCAGAAACAATAAGCAATCCTAAACCCTTCTTCGCTGCAACAACCTTGTGCAACTGAATACCAAACAGTCCTGTTGCAGCAACCAAATGCCTTTTGGTGCAGCGGTACATCAGGATTCAAACGCAAATCCATATCCAAACACCCTTAAAGATCACCAAATCCTTTTAAGCTTAAATTTCGTGACATAAAAGGTAGTGTAACTGATTTTATAGTAATTTTTTTTAAATAAAATACCTATTAATAAGAAAACGTAACTTTTGCTCATTTATTGTTTCAAGTTTTATGTTTGGACTCCAACCCTTTTTGTTTCTTATAATCGTCTAATTTTGTACGTGCGAGTATCATTCAGTACCATCCTTCTAACCTATTTATAAAGTTCTTTATTTTTAAAAGAAGATCTCATAAACAGTGATAATTTATAAACGTAATATAAAAGAAAAAGGTTATCAACCTCGACACTGTTGCATCGCGGAATTGCCAAGCCTTGATTGACGTAGCATCTGCAATCAAATGCTACACGATGTCAATAAATCTTGCTTTAACTTTCGTTGTGCTTCTCTGGGTTCTTTTTTGCTGTGACCTACAAACACAAAAGATATTGGTTACTATGCTTTGCAAAGACCAATAATAAACTACTAAAGAAATAAGTAATGTTACTCACCAAGGCTCTCAGTTAAATTTCCTCTTGTTGAGGATCGATGTCAACATATGCTCCATACGTCATTTTTTCGTGCCCATTTTTTGTAGAAGATCTGTGATACAGAGGTTAGCTTGTGAAAATCTGAACATATTGTGATTATTCGAGTTATAGTAAACTAATTGGCTTTGATCACTGCACATTAGGACAACATATTGTTCACTGTTTTGTAAAATTGTAAAGAAGATAGCAGTTTGTTCAGTTAAATCATTGGAAGCCAAAGCTAACAACCCAAACGGTCCAAATATTCCTTTCTTTGATACATCCATTTCACAGCAGATAAGCCGCGGATCAATCAAGCTTTGGTACATTTCTTCAACCTCTTCTAGATCAGTTAATTTGAACGAAATCTTTACATCGGCCTTTCAAATATAAAAATTTACATTTTAGTCCAGACGTAGCTTAAGCAAAGATAATATTATTAATAAAGGGGTTACCTGTGAAGCAGTTATGCCTACAACTTCATGTAATGATCCACCTTCAAGCTTCTTATATTCAAAACTAACTTTATTTTCATATAACATTTCAATTTCCTCTGTTTTTCACAGGGTCAAAAAATGACTTGGAACCATAGTACTTTCCATAATCAAACCTTAAAGTACTAACTGTTAGTTCACTTTCAGGAACATAATGTTCTTTATCTGGATTATAACTCCCAATCATGTAAAAGTCTTTAGAATGGTCGAGTAAGCCAAATTTCAACACATGCTTAACTCTGTCTCTCGGATCAAAAATTTACTTCACTAATTTAATATTTGGAAGGTAAATACACATATGAACAATGTACAGTAGGGTGCTCCAAACGTTATAACAGGATACGAATAAAATGATGCAAGAGATTCAAGAAAAATTTACCTCAAATTCAATAGGCTCAAAAAGCAGGTTAGCTTGCCATGATGCAAGTGATTCAGAGCCCTGAATGACAAAGTATCTCGTGCTCTTTTCTTCATCATCACATACGTACCATTCACAAGGAGACGAATGCATCGAGTTCAGATCATCTGTAACAGCTTGTTTCACTTTTTCCTTAGCAGCAACAACAGTAGTCACCGAATCAGTGGTTGCCATTAACGACCCAACCTCTGCTTTTGTCATACTTCCTGATTTATGTTGAGTTGAGATTGCCACCACGCTTCTCCCCATCCTTTTCAACCGCCTGTTTGCTTTGTTCTACTTTTTCATCTTCTTGAATCTCTACAGAGACTATTTATTTTGCGGATTTTGACGACTGATCCTCCTTTTCGGTGTCCTCTCCTCAATCCTGGACACCCTCTAGTTCCTTTTCTTTCTCGGCTTTTTCAGCCAGTTGGGCTTGCTTTTCTATCGATGATGTAACAAATCGTAGTCTATAATGTTTTAGAAGATTCCCAGCCTACACACGCAAAAAAAAAAAACAAATTTCACGATCTAATTCATGGATTTTTCACCGATCAAGTACTATTCTAATAAACACAATTCAAGCACTATATTAACCCTAAACAACTCTTAGATATACCCAAATACTAATCTACATTGCAACTGATCATTAAGAAAACCATCATTTACATCTAAATAACCCCAAACATGATCCAATAACCATAATTCGATACAAAAACATAAAAACTTAAATCAAATCATCCTCAAGATCCAATCTTTTTTTCACATAACCTTCATTAAGTCACTTCAATTAACATACGGGAGTTATGTGGACTGGTTGGTGGTGGACGGGTTGGTGGTGAACCACCACCTGGTGAACCGACCTTAGAATTCTGCTCCTCGGTCAATGATATTTGTCCATTGAACCAAAATGCTTGGCAGTACTAACATTTGTCGCGAGCAGTACTAAATGAAAACCAACAGTACAAACCAAGTTTCTTGAGCAGTACTAAAATGCTTGGCAGTACTAACATTTGTCGCGAGCAGTACTAAATGAAAACCAAGCTTCGGAAAAACTTTGACTGATAAAACGAAACCCTAGTTTACGATCTGCTATACATGCATCGCCCAATAATTTAAAACCCGAATCATTGATCATGAAAGCTCGTCGCATCAAGTAAACAACCAGCAAGAATTAGAAACCCGAATCATTGAGCAAGAATTAAACTCTTTCTCGGTTTAAATCAAACATGCTTGCTATGATTTGAAAGAGATAAATAATAACCCTAACAATTTCAATAAAGATATTACCTTCCGTGTATCATCAGTAGTTGTGTGCTTGATTAATCTCTCAATAACCCGAACACATAGACACAAAACAAAATAATGATTTTCTGAACATGAATGATGATCCGATCGGAACCAGGAGTGTCATTGAAGAATCTTGGAGTGTTAGGATTGGAGAACCAAGAACCTTCCTGTGAAAAAAAGAATCAAATAGTATTGATGTTGTACATAAATTATTGATACTGTAAGCTTAGGTCAAATAGTGGTATTGAAGAATCTTAGTGTATAGGCGGCAAGAACCTTCTGCTGTGAAAAAAAATCAGTACCTGCATAAATAACAAAACAAATGTTATACAATAATTATGAGCACAATAAATCATTAAAGGGCAAATAAAAATTATGGATTATTGTGCAGGAGGATGGATGAATGATATTAGGGTTTTGAGAAAAAGATATGTATGAATGATATTATGGGATGTAGAATATCGGGCTTGCTTTTTACTAATTTAGTGGGTTATGCTTGTTTGGAAGGTTTATAGATTTTTGTTTGCAAACTATAAACCAAAAACTGGTGTTGATCTAGTGGTTGGCATGGTTGTTAATATTATGCAATGTCCCAAGTTCGAATTCAGCACCATGTATTTTTGAACAAATAAATTCCGGAATTCACAAGGCAAAATAATGCTTATGTGGCATCATTGTGATGACATGGAATAAAAATATGATGAATGTGGTATTCCATGTCATTGATGATGTCATATACATCCTATATATATATATATATATATATATATATATATATATATATATATATATATATATATATATATATATATATATATATAACATGAGGCGTTACACGTAGATAATGCCACATAAATGCCACATAATCATAAAAATGCCACATAATCATAAACTATGCCACTTGGCATTTCTTGCTGCAGGAAAAATCGAACAGAAATTATGTTAAAAATTTGTACTTGGTGAGATTCGAACTCTAGACCATGCATATATTTTGTGGTATGTTAACCACTGAACCACCACAATTTTTTGAAGAGATTTTGTAACTCAAACTCTATATAGCATAACAAGTAATTATCTCTTTTAAAACTTACATATCTTTTTCTTAAATATAGTTTCACAATATAGCCTTTTGACTAATCACATAAAAAAAAACATACGCCTCTTTTCCTCAAAACCCTAATGATGAAAAGAGGTACGTATCAATGAATTCATTCCCAATTCATGAAGAGGTTTAGTTGTTTCTCTGTGTTAACAACATGTTCGTTTGTGTTTTTTTGAAGCAAGTTGTTTATTGAGTTTTTATAGCTCGAAAGAAAGAAAAAAAAATCCAAACGTGATAGGTTGTGTGTTCTATGTTTGTGTTTGAATTTTATTGTCTTTTGGTCAAGATACTCAGTACGTGAGTTATACAACTTTTTTTGATTTATTAATGACTTGTGTGTCGCGTTTCATACAGGAAAACAAAGAAGGCCTTGAGCTTTTGAAGACTGCGATAGCAAGGGCTGGATATAGTGTAAAGGTAATTTTGGTTTGTATCTACAAAAAAATACGATAGGTTGCAGAATATGTTTTGTGTAATCTCTAAACGGATTTAGTGCAGGTTGTTATTGGAATGGATGTTGCTGCATCTGAGTTCTATGAAGACAAGGGCAAAACCTATGATTTGAACTTCAAGGAAGAAGTAAGAGTTACATGAGCCATACTAAGTTAACATGTCATTAGAATTAAGCTATCTTAACAATGACACATGTATTGCAGAACAATGATGGATCACAGAAGATTTCAGGGGACAGTTTGAAGAACGTCTACAAGTCGTTTGTGTCTGACTACCCAATTGTATCTATTGAGGACCCTTTTGATCAGGATGACTGGGAACATTTTGCTAAGATGACAGCTGAAATTGGTGAGCAGGTTCAAATTGTTGGTGATGATCTTCTTCAAGTATTTGAAGCATTATGTGATGTTAGCATAAATGTGTTTGAAGCATTTTACAGAAATACTGGTTAATAGCAATTTTAATCTTGGTATTTGCAATAGAGCCTCAACATTGCACATAATGAGAACTTGC
Source organism: Artemisia tridentata subsp. tridentata (assembly GCA_021014915.2). NCBI lineage: Eukaryota > Viridiplantae > Streptophyta > Magnoliopsida > Asterales > Asteraceae > Artemisia > Artemisia tridentata. The sequence goes on from CP139504.1 coordinate 250,666,240, forward strand.
ATGACATATAATTGGTCTATAATTTTCACCGGTTGATCAATAAGTTTTTAGTGGCCTTTAAGACTAAACTACAATAATTGGGCTACATTTTTTTAGTTACATGATTGCAATTATATTTTATCAATTGTAGAGCCGATAACAGGGTAGGAAGGGCAATGGGTGCAACCTTATTAATTGGGGTGTTCGTAGTAAAATGAGATATACACTTTTCCAACTATTCATGTATTCATGCTTTTAGGTTTTTAACCAGGATGATAGTTTTTAAGGATTGTGAGTTCTCACTTTTCACTTTTGAAGACTAAGTAGGAGCTTTTTAGTAAGTAGGGATATATAAAGCATAGGAATGACAACTCGGGATACTTGAATAAAATCCAGTCGATGTGGATGCCTGAGGCCAGCACGCAATATCGCCCATATGATTATATGAATATGCCCAACTAACTGAACCATTACTTAAATGCATTGGTGGAACCTGAGTGCTTTAAGCTTCTGCTCATGAGTTTATTTTTCATTTCCGACTACATTATAAGTTTGCTTTCATGTCCTAGGGTAACACAAGATGGTGAAGTAAAATTTGATATGTCAATATTTGTTAATAGATTATATTATTAGTAAGACAGTAACTGCCCATGGCCGATATCTTTCACTATTTACATTTTTTTCCCTTTTCTTATGCAGTCAAGTGATGACATAATCGAACGGTGGAAGTCCCATGAAACATGAACTACTGATATTTGAAACCTGAAACCGATAAAGATATACACTAGCGAAGTTTGTATATCTTGATTGAGCCTATTGGAAGCGTCAATTGATTTGCCACTTATAAACTTCCATGAGCATTACTGGTTTTTATTTATAAAGTACGCTGAATCGCTTAGTCTTGCAAGATGGATCATGATATAAAAGTATGAGCCTTTCTGTTATTAAACTCGATCATCACACCTACTTTGATTAGAAAGGTATGCTCTATGCAATATGTTTCTCACTTTTTGATCGACAACCCATAATGTTTCACTCTGTAATCTGATTCTGTCTTGCATGCCCCTACAGGATCCAACAGAACAGACCAAAATTGACAACTTCATGGTTCAAGAGCTTGACGGAACTGTAAATGAACGGGGTTGGTGCAAGCAGAAGGTAATGGTGCACCACGTCATTTAGCATTCAGTTATCAAGTAGACAAAAAGTTGCATATTCTTATGAGCAGATGCTTAACTATTTAATTCATGTCTGCCAGCTTGGTGCAAATGCTATACTAGCTGTTTCACTTGCTGTGTGCAAAGCAGGAGCATCAGTTAAAAAAATTCCTCTTTACAAGGTACCCAATGTAGCTCTTCAAACGGCAATCTGTAACTGATTTGAATATGTCGACTTAGTTGCTAAGTTTGTTGTCTTAACTTGCAGCACATTGCAAACCTTGCTGGAAACAAGACCTTGGTGCTGCCTGTCCCAGCATTCAATGTGATCAATGGAGGTTCACATGCAGGTAACAAGCTTGCAATGCAGGAGTTTATGATTCTTCCTGTTGGTGCTTCGTCTTTCAAGGAAGCCATGAAGATGGGTGTTGAAGTGTATCACAACTTGAAGTCTGTGATTAAGAAGAAATACGGCCAGGACGCCACCAATGTTGGTGATGAAGGTGGTTTTGCTCCTAACATTCAGGTTAGTCTTTTTATAAAGATATTTATGCTGTTGATTCTGCTTTCATAAGTGTTTTTCACTTCTAACTATGATAAGTAATACTTGGTAGATGATTTATTAATGACTTGTGTGTCGCGTTTCATACAGGAAAACAAAGAAGGCCTTGAGCTTTTGAAGACTGCGATAGCAAAGGCTGGATATAGTGGAAAGGTAATTTTGGTTTATATCTACAAAAAAATACGATAGGTTGCAGAATATGTTTTGTGTAGTCTCTAAATGGATTTAGTGCAGGTTGTTATTGGAATGGATGTTGCTGCATCTGAGTTCTATGAAGACAAGGGCAAAACCTATGATTTGAACATCAAGGAAGAAGTAAGAGTTACATGAGCCATACTAAGTTAACATGTCATTAGAATTAAGCTATCTTAACAATGACACATATATAAGGAAGGCGAGCTTGACGTACATTTTAGATAAGAGCAACCCGTAAGAACGTATTCTCTCTTGCTATGAGTTTGTTCTGTTTGGGTGATTTGTATCATTGTATGGTTTTGATTAATGTACTTTTGGTTTTGTTGTACTAGGTATATGATTGTGAAGAAATGTGAATCGGTGTCGCCTCCTTTGGAGGCAGAAGTTAAGTTTGAGGTGAAGAGTGATGGGCCGGGTATTACGTTGAAACCGAAGCGAGATGTTGTTACTAAATCAGCAGCTCAAATTATTCATGAGCAGAATGGAAAGTAAGTATCGTTGTGTTTTGATTTAATTATGAATTTGAAGTGATTTGTGTTTTAAGAATGATGATTAATTTATATTTAGAATTATAATTTGGTTGGCTATGTTAAAAAAAATTATAGTTAGTATACTGATTATTGTGCTGTTAAGTTGCAAAACTACTTTAAAACCCTCATCCAAACACCCTTAGTACGATTTGTATTTGCTAGTTTTGTAATGAATATTGTGTTTATTAATTGTAGCATGGCACCTTCTGCGCGAACGGCGATGACAAGAAGGGTTCACCCATTGGCTTCTCTAAACCCATACCAAGGAAACTGGACAATTAAAGTTCGCGTCACAGCCAAAGGACCAATGCGACACTACAAGAATGCAAGAGGGGAAGGTTGTGTATTCAATGTGGAACTAACTGATGAAGATGTAAGTTTACATCCAATGAAATCTGTTAACTGGTTGTAAAATGAAAATGTTACTAATTAAATTAGTTTTGCAGGGTACTGAAATGACTTTGAATGAGAATTCTCAAGTTGAAGTAGTAGCCAACGAAGCGGCTTTTATTCCTGAAACCAAATTCAGTTTTGTTCCGATTGATCAGTTGGGACCATATATCCTTCAGAAAGAGCTTATTGGTATAAATCATAATTAAAACTTCACATAATTTTGCTTATGGGCTTTGTTGAGTATGAGTTTGACATGGTTAAACATTGCAGATGTTATTGGCGTTGTGCAAAGTGTATCTCCAACAATGAGCATTCGAAGGAAAATTGATAATGAGGCTATTGCAAAGCGTGACATTGTTATTGCAGATGACACGTAAGACTAAATGCGCTTTCTTACTGTTATGATAAATGTGGCTAGATAGGTGGGTTGTATGAATTAGTCAAAATGGTTTTTTAGTATGGGTCAAAACAGGGTTGGCTAAGTTGACCCAGATATTTTTTTGCTTCATTTTTCAACAGTGTATCGAATAAATTGATTTAGAAAGTAGTATGCAACAAATCTCTTTCAAACGCTCTTTTGAATAAGTTTTATTGATACACCTGTTGTATAAAAACATACTAAAACAGTCGTAATTTTTAGTAAATGGCTAAGTTTCATTTTTTATTAATGTGGAAGTTGCATTGCTAATTTTACAGAAAGAAGACAATAGTTGTGTCTTTGTGGAATACTCTTGCTACTGATCTTGGCCAAAAGCTATTAGACATGGCTGATGAGTCACCTGTAGTTGCAATCAAATCTCTACGTGTATCAGAATTTCAAGGTAGTGCACCTAAATTTGAACACGTCACAGTAGTCATTATTAATAACGCTGTTGATGGCATTGAGAATTTGCCAAATTTTGATTTTTATATTCAATGATAGATGATAAGATAACAATAAAGTGAAGGGTATGTAAGTATGTTAATAATTTTATCAAGCATTTCAGGGTATTTTAGTAGTGGTTAGTATCAGATTTAATCAAAATTTTGCTGTATAGTCCCCCGAATAATTAGGTAATTGTAGTCAGAATCAGTATACCTTTATACCAGAAACTGATTATTGCAACTTATAATAGCATTAGTGCATTACTAAGAAAATCACTTATAATAGCATTAGTGCAGTAACATAACTTCATTACGACACCAAACTGACAGCAAATACCAGAAAACAAAAAGACACACCAGAAACAACCAAGGTTAGTTTGTCGACTGTAAATGATAGTATAAGACAAAAAATTATGGTAACCATCTTACCAGGTTTTTGTTTCCTAGCAGAAGACGTAATTATCTGAGACACTTTGTTTTCCTGGTTATCAACATCTTCTTGAATCTTCTTCTTAGTTTTCGAAACTTTCGGACTCGCGAGTGCTTTAGAAGAATTTCTTACCATTGCTACTTTCTTTGTTTGCATCTCAGACTTGGGGAAGATCCAGGCCTAGACGCTCAACTTCAACTTTTTGGTAGATATGTTTATAAAACTTCCAACAATGTGAAAGCTTGAACATCAATTTAGGAGCTCAAATAAGACAGGTCATACATGTAGTATTCATACAAGATACGACTATAGTAAAAGGTAATCATCAAAGAATGACATGTGTAAACACAGCTGATAAACCAAAGAGGTGAGGTTGATAAGTCATTAATCAGCTGAGCATGTAACTTATACAAAACAAAACCATTACGAAAGACTAGCAACCCTCATATAAGCACAAACGTAGCAACGTAATACTGTAATTATCATGTGATATCTTTTAGTAAACAACCTAAACTGCACATACTAACAGACCACAGCATAGCTTTAGTTACAATTCTCCAAACTAACACATTTTAAAAGCAATATAAAGTATCATCAAAAGTTGTCCAAACCATATCGCACTAGCGTGTTATGTTCACACAACAATCATAAGTCATATAACACTTAATACTATTATGAAAAGCACGAAAATCTTTGATTCTTGATACCAAATTTTCACACTTTGATATTTAAAACCCAAAAATAGCTATCACGACTAAACCTTTCTATGTACAAAACTAATATAAATATTTCTCAGAATCATTCGTGTTAGCTCAATTGGGCTCATGACTTTTTTTTTTCTTCATTTTCCATTTAAGTATGTCGTAGAACTATCTCCATGGAATTCTGATAATATAATACAGGAGATAAGATAGAGTAGTGTTGCTTACATAATTCGTATAATATTCGGTCCAAAAGACAATTATTTTGTATTAGTATTTACAACATATACTTTGTTCTTTCGGATAACTTATAGCTTATATTCTCTCATATCAGATGAACATTTACATTTATTTATTTTCGTTCTTAATGCATTCAATGAATATATTGGTATGTTTATAACTTATTCTTCTTGACTTATTTTTTTCAACAATTATTCATAAATGGGTGGGCCATGTAACTAAGATGTCGTTTTGCCTCAACTATATTAGTATGTTTATAACTTATTTTCCTTAACTTAATTTTATTCTTGCAATACCCAAAGTGAATTTAAAATTTGCATAATGACCCGTATGGTCATTAGCCCTTCTTATAATAAGATTTCACATTTGAGTTAAAATCATATACTATGCTCTTACGAATAACTTTGTAACTTTTAATTGTCGAAAACAAGTTAACGCTCATTTATTTTCATTGTTAATGCATTTAATATAAAAATTGGTACATTCAATAATTGTTAACCCATAACTATTCTTCATAATTAATGAAATAAAAAGACAAATTCAAACATTTATATATTCTTATCCGTTAACTAATACCTTCCAACGATACAAAAAAATCAAGAAATATCTCTTATAAATCAATTTTATTTCAAATTATAATTTAAATAATATTCTATCTTCTAAACAATAAATTTAAACTACGAGTCATGTCCGCCTTTCTTATATATTATTTTCAGTCAACTAATACCTTCCAACGATAATTATAAGTCATGCCCGCCCATCGGGCGGGCTTAGAAATCTAGTGTGTGTATATATATATATATATATATATATATATATATATATATATATATATATATATATATATATATTAAGTTAAGTACTTAAGTATTTAATTAATTAAGAATTATAATTAATTAAATAGGTTTTTGAGAAATTAATAAAATAATAGATTTAGTGGAGGATTATTATATCTTAAATATTATTTATTATCTACCATCCAATTTTAATTATAAGGAACTTTAGAAAACAAAAGCATGGTTAAGTATTTAGAAAAAAATTGACTTAAATTAAGTATTTTTACTAAAATACTCTAAGTGTTAGATTTTTAGAAAATTTGGGCATGACCCATTCGTTTATACAACGTTTCCATTTTCCTCAGGTGTTGCAATTTTCTCAAATAACTCGTCTCATTAACTATATGTGCAAAATGTGCTCGTAATATATATTTTGGTCGTCGTAAGTATTTTTATCGTTATAGTTATCGTTATCGTTACGTTTAATTATTAATGATAGATTTCGACACAAAGTCAATATTTAGTCGAAAATTCAACAAAAGTCAATATTAATAATAATTTGGTTAAAATGTCATTTTTCACCCTTTTGGAGACTAACGCGTCTCAAAACAAGTCCAAAACTAGTTTTCGTTATATTTACTGTATCGTTAAGTAATAATATCCATAGTGAGTCGGAAAATATTTCAAAAATCATTTTTGTCATCCAACTTGTCTATTGGGCCGAAACTTATGAAATAAGCCCAATAGTTAATTTTTAGTCCAAATCATTTAGCCCTTTTTATTTACGATATATATCGTCGCGTTTCTAAAAATCATTTAACACGTTCATTAAGTCCGTTTGGTCAAAAGTCAAAGTTGCAAAGTTTTATGTTGGGCTCGGCCCAACAGCCCACTCGTGGCCTTTTTAGTCCAAAATTGTATTTAGCCCAATTTTTCATTTTAGTGAATATTAGTTACGTAATAAACTTTAAGCTTATCAATTAAGTTCTTATAAATAAGCTATTAAGTCAAATAGTCAAATATGACCAAATTTCATTATATTCGACCCATATTATATATGTCGACCCATTTTCTTATTTTTATAAGCTAATCTCTATTACTTATGGCTTATTCAATAAGCTATTCCAAATAAGCTTTTAAGCATAATTTCCACCATTTCACCACTTGAGCCAAAATTTTATGTTTTTCAAAACCCCAATAATTTTGAAATTTTTATTTGGCCGATTCATATACATAGCCTCAAAAGTTCATATATTGCTTAATCTCGCGTAATTAACGTAAATCATGTTTGTATCATCAAACTAGCACCATATGTAACAAAATTTACCACACAAGCAAGAAATTTATAAATTTGTTCATATATCATAAGCATGTCGAGCACTATATATCAAAACACAAACCCTAGCTTTTTCCATTTTAACAAAACATATACTTTTAACAATTTTAATCATCATTAGACATCAAATGAACATGTAATTAACAAGATTAGAAAATTTTGATGATTCCTTACAATGTTCTTGAAGTTAACGTGTGATAGGAGAGACCAAGAACAACCCAAACTTCACCAAATTTACCCAAACCACGTTCCAAATAACCCGAAATGCTTGAATATACACTCTAAATTACTTGAACTTCAAAGAAAAATGTTGGATCTTGGATAATTAGAGTGAGCCGTGAGTTTTGAGTGTAAAATGATCTAGGAAAGTTTGTGTGTGTATTATGGATAAGAGATTTTGTTTTAGAGTCATTTAGAGTAAGATGCAATATATATAAGATTAAATTGGTGTTAGTGGTAAATTTTTGGCTTGTAGTGGGGAAGACTCACCCAAGGCCGGTTATGGTTAAACTAGGGGAGGGAAGATTTTATTTTTACTCCTCGTTGGTGTATCGTGTGTCGGTTCAAGCTGGAGGTTTGACCTTTTTGGACACGTATTCGTAAAATAAAGTTTTTATCCACGTTTTTGTCAGAAATGTAATAAAATATTATTACTGACTCAAAAATATATTTATTTGACTGTTACCATGTGTACTGTGCTGTCGGTACGCGCGTGCGGTTGTTTTTCAGTAAAATGTGAGAAAGCTCTCAGTTAATTACGAGACTTGTCAGTAACCATCAGAAATAGGATAATTTATGCTTACTGACAAAAATATACTTTTTCTGCAGTGACTGTAAGCTACAGTATGCGGGACAGCTCCCAAAAGTGCTCAAAAATACTCAGAAACATGCAAATGCGCATAGAAATGCTCAGCTTAAAAATAATTAATACTCATTTAATATTAATTAACAACGTGAAAATGACCCTTTGTCACGGTACCAAATAAATCCTTATCAGAGCAGAAGCTCGTGTGAAGACCAATTCTAGATAAAGATCAAGGCTTCACCAAATTACAAGGCAAGGTCAAGACGCAAGCTACACCAAATGCATTCTTAATCTTCGCTACGATTTGTAATTTTATTTGCTTTCGAAATTTATTTGTCATCATCAAAAAGGGGGAGATTGTTGGGACAACATTAATTAGATCTTCTTATGTTTTAATGATGACAAATAAACCTTCGAAACACATAAAATCACAAACGTTAGCCAAAATCCTCCCGACCCAATAACTGGGCCTGGCGCGCTGCCGGCGCTCCGACGCGCCAATCCACTCTAGTGGTCGGGACGAATTTTGAAAGTCAGCTTTCCCTTTACCCGACAAATGTGGATCTTTCAATACAGGTATGAATATGTTATGTGCTTCATTGGGAACACTCTAAACGAGTTTTAGAATTAGAGGGATCCAAATTTACAAGCTCCCGTTTTTGGCAAAACGCCAACTCAAGTATTTTGATAAATGCCTCTAGCCAAGGCTTTTCTAAACCTAGGGAACTAATATATTTCACGTAACATCAAGTGAAAGTATTCATATGGTCATAATCCGTGTTTACGTCTTCTCTAATCACGTAACGGGTTTACTCCCTTATTGGTCAAACTAAGTCAAAGGTCCCTTTGCGTAAACGCATCATTTCCCGTTATGGGATATGCTTTACAATGATGCAAAACACTTAGCTTGTTTGTATCAAGATGATTATTGATTACGTCGAGTCGTGGAAATTCACGAATTATGAGATTATGAATACTCGACGTTGAGTTACTTGAAACTATAAGTAACCTTTGATTTTCTCAACCCATAATCATCTTTGTCAATTCTTTTATTCCTTAATGATAAAATGATTAAGTCTTAATCACTCATTTGATTAATCTCTACACCAAACTAATCCTCCAACCATTTCAAATTCCTCCCAAATCTTATCCCCAACATTCCCTAATATTTCTTGTACTTTCATGTACTTCTTGTCCCCTACATTCCCACACCAAATCTTCCAAACATTCCATTCTCTACATTTCAATCCAACCACTAGGATTTCACCACCTCATCATCTTCCTCATCCTACCCTCCATTTCAAATACAAATAAACCTTCACCACAAACCACCTCCTACTACTTCAACATTCAACCAAGCCAAAGGCTCCCCATCACCTCAACATCCCATCCTTATCCAACTCACTCTTACACACATACAAGTCACTCCCTCATATACAACCTCCCTCACTCTCTACATTTCCTCACATTTCAAATTTGAATTCTCTCTTAGGCTCCCCATCACATCCAATCCAACTCACACCTTCAATTCATCACATAGGGAATTCTCTTCTCTCTCACACTCCAACATTCAAATTCAAATTTGAATTTCAAATATAGGCTCCCTTCCATCACATCATTTCCAACTCATCCAAACTCATCTCAACCCTTCATCTCCCCTTTCTCTCCAAGCATAGAATATACCCTTGGATATTCTCTTAACCCAACCACACAACTCATCGAACTCAACCATGGTTCCTTCTAACTCAACCTCACTCTCTCACTTCTCTCTCACACAATTTGAATTTCAAATTCAAATTCTTCCCTCTCTATCTCTAACATATACACTTCCTTTCCAAGCAAAGGAATATATCATGACATATTCTTTCTCTCTTTTCTATGCCATGTGAGGAATACCCAAACTACCCTTATCCAATTATTTATTCTATTCTTCTCTCTTTGATAATTGGTTTCACTTAAATACTTCACAAAACATTTTTACAAAATGGCTATTTGAGTTGGTAGACCTTGAGGATGAATAATGTAACGGTTTAAATGTGTGAATTACAATTGGGGATTTAGCAAGGTTGGGTATTTAAAAGACCAAAACCTAAATGAGAAAATTTTTCAGATAGCCTGGCGCGTCGCTGGCGCTCCGACACGCCAGCAGCGCGCCGACCTCGGTAAAATTTTATCACCTTTGGGTTTTGGCCTATAAATACCCACCATTGCCTCTTGTATTCCTCACCCCTTGCCATTATTCTTTCTCTCTAATTTCTTTTCTCTCAATCCTCTAATTCTATCTTGTGTTCTTAATCTTTCACATAACATCTTTGAAAGAACACATCTCCTTGCAAGGGAAGAATCACAAGAACCTAATCCACTCTTGTGACTGTGTCGAGGGTCTTTTTTTCTATACCCTTTTTACTAGAATCGAGTCTCTAGGTTAGGTTAGGGCTTGATTAAACAATCAAACATTTATTATTCAATTTGGTTGTAAGGGAAGTCTTGTGTCGAGGTGACCAAGCCTAGATCATTGGGGATCTAGTTGGGGTTTGATACTTCCGGTGGGAAGTCTTTGTGGTCTTAGTGGTCTTTGTAGTTAAGTCGAATTACGAGTCCTTGAGGGTGGTTTCCGAGGGCGGAATACCGTTGGTGAGTAGCTCTTCTTAGTGAGCGCCAATCTTATTGCATATCGGTGGAGTGAAGTTGTAACGGTTTGTAGTCCACCGAAAGGATTATACTTAGTGAATAGTATAGTGTCGTGGATTCGCAACTGGACGTACGGATGGTATAAACCCCCCATCCCGAACCAGTATATATCGTGGTGTCGTTTACTTGCTTTATATACTTTGGATTGTGATTGTGTTAGTGGTTGTTGTTGTATAAACCACTAGGTGCTCTTTGAAGCTTAAAGTTTTTAAACATCCAAAAAGCCGAAGAGACCGTATTCACCCTCTCTACGGTTCTACACTTTCATTTGTGCAGGGAATCATTTCATTACTTGGTTTAGTGCAAGCATAACCCATCAGCGGCCCGTTAGAGCAGCCCAATATGCAATTCTAACCCAATTCAATACCCATCACGCAGTTTGCACTAACAGAACCTGAGAGGACCGTCGGAACCGATAAAACGGATTAATCAGGCCGGATCTGGATCATTTTCTTATTGTTTTTCTTAAGTTAATCGGTTCGTCATGTTATTTTGTTAGTGTCTGAATTTTAATCACAAGGTACCTATCGCTGCAACGCGCAAATACGCTCGTAATTCAACCAAAGGCAAAAATAACATATTCGCAATAATAAACCAAACGGCAAAAATCTAAAATATTTGAATGAAAAGGTTGGTTGAAATAAAAAAAAATCTAGTTTAAGAATTTAGGGTTTGAAAATATGACAACCGCGCCCCTCTTATTTGGATTTTGATTGCCGCTTACAATTGACGCTCAATAAAATAAATAAATCTATAAATATAAATATAAATACCAATAAATAAAAACCCAATTGACAATACAGATTTGAAACCCTAACAACAAGAACAACGAGAATGAGGAAGGGAACTAAACGAGCCGTTAAAACCAAGGAAGAAGAAAAACCTCACCAGGAAGAGGAGAAGAAAGTAGCTAGGAAACCTAAACGTGCTAAAGTTGAATCTGAGCCTGAGTATTTTGATGACCAGCGTGAATTGGTATTGTTCTTATTGATTTAATTTTGTTGAATTTTGATAGGGTAAAAATAGATTTAGTTTTTTCATAAGTTAAAAACATGATGCCAGAATGCCACGCCAACCTCCCCAAAAGGTCGAAACCATGGTTACCCCAACAAACATGATACGAGAATATATGGGTTAGGGTTGGGGCTAAACAGGTTTCGGTAGATTTTTTTCTAAATAAGTATATTTGTTTTTTTAAAAACTTACCACCCAGCCATTAGATAAATGTCTTTGGGTTGACACATCTTACTCGAATGCTAAAACATGTTTATGACCATTAACCAGTCAGTTTTTTTCTTCATTTGTTTTAATTGTTTATCAATCTATTTTGTAGGAGGATTTATGGAAGCAGGTTTTCCCTGTTGGAACAGAGGTATGTATGCTCATTTTTTTATTACATTGTCCAGGCTGCTTAATTTATCTTAATGTTTTAATGACAGTGGGACCAGCTTGATTTGCTTTCTGAATACAAATGGAATTTCAAAAACCTTGAAGTAAGTTGCATTCTTGCTATTATCTATATTTTTTCTAATGTTATTGTATGCAATGCAACTAACCAAGTTTGAAATGCTTTTCAGGATGCATTTGAAGAGGGCGGTGTATTGCATGGGAGGAAAGTCTACCTCTTCAGTGTTACAGAACGTAAGTATCTGATGAAACTCAGAGTCTTAGATTTTTACACAACACGTGCTTTCATACCTTGACGTAATTAACAATTTAGTCACTAATTGTAAGGTGTTTATTGCAGCTCAATTGCTTTTTATGAATGGTCAATCGAAAGTAACCTGCATACCTGTAGTGGTTGCGGTAAGTAGAATATGCTTCTTCCTTTTCCTTTTACTGTTTAGTGGTAATCTCTTTGAAGTGGCATTGAAAGACATAACTTCTTGCGCTAACATTTTTTTAATTTTTATTCCGCGCTCAACATATTTTGTTAAGTGTGTGCATCTTTAACTTAGCATCTAAACATCTTATATCTGGATAATGAGCCATGATGTTGGTTGTTGTCTTTTTTGTGTGAACTAATAAATTCTATGAATATTTTTGTATGATTAAGGTCATTGGCATATACTAACGACAAAGTAACCGAGAACAAGTATTGTTTATGTGCAAGTATTGTTTCAATTGATAGAGCGAATTTTATATCAAAAGTTTGTGTCCAAATGTTCTTTCATAATGTCATTCTTATTGATTGTGTTTAGTTTTGTTTTTTTGTCTTATACATGTATTATGTACCATTGAGCAGGTTGTTTCTCCATTTCCACCTTCGGATAAGATTGGAATCAACTCTGTACAAAGAGAGGCGGAAGAAATTCTTGATATGAAGCAGATGAAAATGGATTGGGTTCCATATATTCCATACGGAAAACGGTATTTATTTTTCATATTCTTGATAGGTTCTAATTATTCTTACTAAGTTGTTGCTTGCTTACATTGATGTGAATCTTATTCTTGCAGGGGTGCTTCAGTTGAAAGACTAAATTCTCAAATCTTTATACTAAGCTGTGTTCAAAGAAGGTATTTTACTGTGTCAAATTTTTTGTTATCATGCTCTTTTTTGGTTTATTTTCGTCATTTAGTAGTCTTATTCATGTGTAATATATTTGCATTTTGTTTAAGGCGTAGATTTGTTGTGAATTCCAGGTGATGCTCATACTGTTTTAAGTGAAAAGGAAATCTGGAATGAAAATTGTTCCACTTTTTACTGTAGTTTATTTTGTGCAACATGCCCAGTGCACTTCCATAATCTTTTGTGGTCGAGGATTCAGTTTCTTTGTGATGGTTGCCTAGCTTTTGAATACTTTTTTTGACATTCTGAGCAAAACTTAAGTCTAATAGTTGAGAATCAAGGACCTTGATTACTATTGTTTACTATTGCACTTTGGTGCTTATTTTATATATTGTGTTTTCAAATTGGTTGATAATGTTGTTCACACTCTGATTTTGATCCAGGGCTGGTTTAAAACACATGAAGGAGGATCGTGTCAAGAAGTTTGAATACTGCTTACCATGTGAGTATATATGTTATGCATTTTCAGTTTCCTGTCCTTTGATTTATATTTTGACTGGATAAATTAAAGATTGATTTAGTTTAATAAAGAATCATCCTTGTTGTGTCTGCAATATTATGTTTATACTCTCTAAAAGGCAGAAAGACACTAAAATATGTCGTATCTTGTGATTCTAGAAATTAGACTACATGTAATAATAAATTGCAATAAGTCTATGAATACAATGGCCAGATTAATCCACTTTGGCATATTCTAACGTGTCAATATGTAGCTATTCTGTTATATTTCTTAATTTAATGAACACAACCTCTTTAATTATCTTTATTTAAAGATTCAGACTGTTTATATTTCTATACTCAAAATATGCTTAGTGTTTGCGGCTCAACTCCGCCTCTGACCTCTTCTGACGTTTTCTTTGAATAAACTATCCAACTTGACCATCGTGCCACCTCTAACTGTTACCGATCTTTGATGCTGTTTTTTCTCATGGTCTTTGTGTTTTAGTTTCGCTTTTGTTATTAGAATAATCAGAATTTTGAATAATTATACATGGCTGTATAATAGGGGTTTACAAATTGTTTGTTTAAATACTCAACTAGCCATTTTAGCCAATTTAGAACCCTTTGTCTAAAAGCATTGACTAACCTTCAATCTATTCTGACACCAATCTGGGTTTGAATCATACTAAACTTTCTATTTTGGCTGTGTTAGTTTTGGTGGCCTGCGGTAGATTACGTTGGAATGATTGTTTATATTCTTGCAGATTTCTATCACCCCTTTAGGGAAGATGAGACGGAACAGAGTACTGTTGTGGATATCATGTTTCCAGCGGAACCACCTGTAAGTAACTTTTTTTTCACTTTCCATATGTTTTGCTTCTTCAAATATGCGTACATTTCATAGTTACAGCTTCACGACTTATAATAATTCTATATCATAATTTTTCGATACCATAACTTTTGACTTAGGCTAGCACTAATTTGCTTTATGCATTTTGGCTGAAATTCTATAGGTTGTCTGTGAGTTTGATTGGGAGATGGATGAACTTGAGGTGAGCCATAAGCCCATATTCTCTATTTTTTTTTATGTGTTAGCAACCTTATGGCTATCTGATTTTTATGGATAAATTGGCTTAAACCGTCTTACAAGTATGGAAACACTTTTAAATTGTTGTAGGAATTCACCAATGAGCTCATTGCTTCAGAGGAGTTGACTGAAGATCAGAAGGATGAGTTTAAGGTAAAAAACGTAATCAAGTAGTTAGACTTTGTGTCTTCTGCTGTCTTTCATTGGTGGTTGTTTGGATTTGTGTTTTGAAACTTCTTATTTGATAATTGCAATTTGACAAGGATGCTCTCTTTGTTAATTATAATAATTCATTTATTTGATTCACTCCACATTCATACATTAGACTATCTAATTATTACATTTTCAAAGCAGAAGCACATTCAGCCCTATTCTTTGTTACTCATTTTTTTACAGTTGATTATCTGATTACACCCTTCTCATGAATAATATTTTTTATACAGGAATTTGTCAAGGAAAAGGTTCGAGAAGCAAAGAGAGCTAATCGAGAGGTAGCTTTCAGATTATTTGTTATATATATATATGAAATTTGGTTCCAATGTTACTCGAGCTTGGTTTTAGTTTTGTACTATGACATCATGTAGGCTAGGGAGAAGCGAAAAAAAGCTCGAGAGGAAATGGATCAAAACGCAGTGGCTGCATTTGAGAACACGAGGTTTTATAAATTCTATCCTGTTGCCACACCCGATACCCCAGATGTCTCGCAAGTCAAGGTTTGATTTTTTTTTCCTTTACTATTCAAAAGAATTGTTTACTTTTTATTCATAATTAGTAAAAACGTGACACTTTAGTAAACACTATCTTATTAAAAGTTGAGAGTTTGTGGAACCCGTAGCTTAAAATAACTAGTCACTATCGGGAGACAAAATATTGAAGGGTAATTAAGACACCTGGTCCAAATGTTGCTTTCAACCGTCATATGTGACACTGGAACAGTGTCAAATAATTGGTTTGCATCTTAGTCTTAGGAGTGTGGAAGTAGCATGGAAGGGCTTGTGGTCACCTATACGGTCTTGATATTTACCATCAAGATTGTAAATTTGTGGAACTCTAGCCTAAATTGGCTAGTTTGCTTCTAGCCACGATCATGCATGTTCAATATTGAAGGATATTCTAGATATATGGCTAGAAAACCTAATAATTTTGTCTGTACTAAGCGATAGAAGAGAAGATTATTCTGTTAAATCACATTCAATCACGACTCTATTTGTCACCATTTAAGGGCATTTCAGAAAATTTGCTGACGTGTTGCAATTTTTTGGCATATAGTTTACCCATATCTGTTCCTTTTTTTAATCATGAGTGTTTTTGTTGCAGTTTTTATTCATAAGTAGGTGGTACAAGATTATTTGATTAACCATGCGTGTTTTTGTTGCAGTCGTCATTCATAAATAGGTATTATGGCAAGGCGCATCAAGTACTCTGAACTGAATGCTGAGATGGGTGCTTTACGTCCTCTATGCTTCTCAGGATTACAATTTAATGAAGGATTGTGATGCAACACTACACATCCAACTCATACAAGCATGTTATCAGCTTTCTGTAGCAGTGGTGGTGGTTAAAGAGACTAGGAAAATAGCAAAATCGCTGTTTATGATTTCATTACTTGATATATTTGTAGTCGTAGGAATTTTGTTCATTAAATTCAAATTTGATCACCCACAAGATTCGCTTATTATTGTATTAGACTAAATAGAGCCGTAGAGGCGACTGTTTATCACAATCGCAATTTCAAAACCTTATCAACGAGAAATGTGACTTATTTCTTATAATTCGCGTGCTTTTATGTCAAATTTTTGCTATCACCATGTTTATGATAACACAGAATCACTGTTTTTTGCTTGTATTTGGTACATTGTGCTTGTACACGGTTATTACCCAATGAACTTAGATCACAGATTCACGAATCACGACATAATGATAATTGCTTGCAGGTATCCTTGAAACTTTGTATAGATGGTTGCTCTTTCAGATCCATGGGTTTTATCTGTTGTGTTTCGACTGCTAGTCTCAAAAGTAGGGGTGTCAATTCTTGACACGACTTGAAACATGATCCGAGACCGAAACGAAAATAAACGGGTCAGGTTCGAGGTTAAACAAGTTCGGGTTGGAAATAGGTCGACGCGACTGACTTGTTTAATAAATAAGCTAAGTTTGTGTTGAGATTATCAACCCGATTACAACCCGTCAACCCGTTTAAAATAGATTAAAAAATATTAAATATTAAAAGTTATGTGTTTAATTTCATTATAATAGCATTTGAGACATTTTTAAAATGAAAGTCTTAAAATATTAAGACAACACATTTAATTATTATAGCTAAACTTTTAGTTACAATGTTTTAAAGCACTTTTTTTAGACATATTAAAAAAAAAATAATTATACAAGAAAAAAAAGAGTCCATAACCATAACTACCTTTTGACTTTTCAACAACACCTAAAATGAAAAATACATGTTATTATACATATTGTACAAACCAAGGCTGTTAAGATCGAGATCTTACTATGGATCGTTTTTTTCTTTGCAAGATCGGAATCGTAAGATCGGATCGAGATCGAAAGATCCTACTTAAATGCCTAAACATCTTATTTTTCTAGTAATTCGTATTCAAAGATGATTGTATAACAAATTAGAGAAGAAAAAAGAGTTCTGAAAGTTATAGTAATATGAGAATGCGATGTGTAATGCTTTAAAATACAAAAATATTTAATCGGTAATATAAAGACGCTCAATCTTTTATTCAAAAAATCTATATATCTTGCTCTTATTAAACATTTGCAGTAATCAACGCTTCCTATATTGTTCTAGTTTAACAAAATTCATTTATTTATAGTTTATTAGTTAGTTAAATTAAGGGAAGTAGGATCGAATCAGATCGAGATCTTATGATCCTATTGTAAGATCGAGATCATACTTAAGATCCTATGCTTTTTAAGATCCTACGAAGGATCGACTCGTTTTTTCTTAACGGGGTCGTAAGATCGGAATATCTTAAGACATATTTAATTATTATAGCTAAACTTTTAGTTACAATGTTTTAAAGCACTTTTTTTAGACATATTTAAAAAAAAATTTAATTATACAAGAAAAAAAAGTCCATAACCATAATTACCTTTTGACTTTTCAACAACACCTAAAATGAAAAATACATGTTATTATACATATTGTACAAAGTACAAACTAATAAAACACAAATCTTCATACAATTTAGAGTAAATTGCATAAATCGTCCTTAAAGTTTGGTCAAATTGCATGTTTCGTCCCAAACATTACGAAAATGCAAGGATCGTCCTTGTGGGGACGATACTTGCCCGAAAGGTTTCCCCAAGGGACGATCCTTGCACTTTCGTAACGTTTGGGACGAAACATGCAATTTTGGCCAAACTTTATGGATGATTTATGCAATTTAATCTACAAATTATATGCAAAAGAGTTGATGGTACATATGGTTTTAAAAACCTGATCGGACCATCAGGTTCAACCGGTAACCGGAGTCGCCACCGGTTCGGCTAGCCAATAAAAGCCGTACGAAAACGAACTTGAGAAGACCGTCGAAACTGGTAAAAACGGGTGAACCGAGCCGGACCATGATCATTTTCTTCTTGTTTTTCTCAAGTTCGTCATTGTTATTTTATTGATGTCTAAACTTTAATGATAAGGTACTCGCCGTTGCAATACACGAGTATCCTAATTAAAAATAGGTCGAGAGATCTAGCAAATGACAAAATATGTTGGTAAATAAAGTGTAATCACCCGTGACTGGTTTCCATAGTTTTATGTGTTTGAAAGTATTATGTGTTTGAAAGTATCTTATATTTAGTTCACACTTCACATGCACCCAAAAGATCGAATATGTTTAATTGTAAGGACCCACAGGCCGAGATTCATCGCCTTTGTTCAAACAATCACAATATATGAATCTTCTTATGGGGTCCAAATAACTTTCCCCTCTTCCTTTACTTGTCTTTTTATTTGTAAAAGTAGCATTTATGGGAATTAACTTTTGTCAACTGTTTGCTCAAAAAAAAAAAAAAAAAGTCTTGTCAACTGTGCTTCTGATTTAGTGATATTCCTAAAAGAAATGTTTTTCAATTGTGAGTTAGAATCCAAAAGTCGTAAAGAAATATGCTAGAACATAATCACTTCACTACGTTTTACCTATCACGTTTGTAACTAAATTTTACGAGTAAATTACAAGAGCACCCAAAGTGGATAGTGCACAAGTATGACGCCGAGACATTCTCGTGCGGAAACACCATGCTGCATTCTCGTGTGCAAAAATCATAGCCAAGCATGAGAGACCCCAAAGCCGTCAGTTATTAGGCCAATGTTAATGACAACCACAAATATTGTAGTCACCCCTGTTACATCAGAGCTACATCAAGATATAAAATTGTTTCCAAATAATCAAATATTTATTTAACTCTTTCAATTTTCTTTCTCCATCATATTTCAAAATACATACTTTATACCACCGTTTGATTCTCCACACACTTCTAAAGTATAATCAAGTTCTGTGAATTTGTAGCTCGCAGTTTTTAATTATTCAACTTGTGAACACGCAACAATGTTGCTAAAATAATCCATGATGAAGCCAAAAGTTCAACTGCTCGACCCAAAAAAACAAACAAAGTTTGTAAAGAGATAGTCATTTCACACTGTCAAAAAGAGTCCCTTTAGTAGGCGAGGGTAAAATAATCATTTCACATGGCCAAAACTAACGACCGTTAGTCAAAAAACTAAATTTGTAACAACAGTAACGCGACAAGGACATAACTCGTTGAAAATTGAAAGTTTAGGGACATTATTTGCATATTTTTTTTAGGACATCTTTCGCAATTTTGGCAAAGTTCAGGGACATTTTTTGCAGTTTACTCTAAAGATTTGGGTACATTTAACATTTTTTTACGGACACATATTTTCTCTCAATTGTTTTTAAAGAAAAACTTATAGATATAATATATTTAATTTTTAAAATATAAATGAAGTGTTATTTTTGAGGAATTTATTTCGCCGTTTTGTGTTTTTTCTAAAGCGATTCGTATAACATGAGCCCGTTTGGCCCGTACCCGTTTAAGCGGGTGTCCGTTCGGGCCCGAGCGTATTTGAACCGTGGCCCGTGCCCGCCCGACCCGTTCTGCCACTTATGAAATATGTACACAATCAAAGTGGGTTTCGGGACACCCATAAATTATTAGTGAGTAGTGCTAACTTTTGTATAAAATCTGAAATTTTAGAAAATGCACTATTTTAAATCGTTAAATAAAAAGTAGCAAGTACAGTAGTAAATAGTTGTAAAACATGTTACTACTAGTATATTAAAAAGTAAAGTAGATGTTGACGAGGTTATTTAACATTTTATATTCGTTGTTGGTTTGTAGTTGTTGTCAGATTAGTATTAAAAAAGAAAGAAAGAAAGAAAGAAATGTTTGTCTGTGGTCGTGCTGATGAATGAGATTCAAACCCCATTCATTCAGAAACTAGCTGGTTTGTAGTTGCTTCTGATGATGGCAGTCAACTCTACTGATGAGGTACTTCTACTACATTTTACTTTAGATCTTTTTTTTATCCTGTGTTAATAATGTCATAGATTAATGTTTCTGATTTAGAAACATTTCAGTTGCTTTTATTTATATGAATGTCTGTTTTATTGCATAAGTTTGACCTTGGATATCCATTGCATTTCCGGTTACAGTTTATGGGAAATGTCTTATCTGGATGATCTGTTAGATTTAGTAATGCAATACTCCCATTGTAATTGTAATTTGGAGGATGATTGTGATTTACATAAATCTTTAATTTTGTGATGGTGTTGACAACAAGTAAGTAATAATTTTAGTAATTTTTTACCCATCTTTTGATATTTTGATGTATACATTATGCCTAATTACTTTTGGAATACTTGTTACACTATTCATTATGTGGGTAAATTAAATTTCCTTAACTTTTTATGATATTGTCTTTTCTACTTTTTGGTCGATTAAAGATAACTCGGTTAAATAATCAGAATTTGCTAAACACTCGACAATTGGTATAAATAGACATGATGCTGACTTCTTTAATTATACAGTTTTTCCTAGTGTGTGAGGAGATTTCTAGTTTGGGTAATACTTAAATGCAATAAAAAAGAGGCCTGTTCTTGGATGGAAAAAACTAGTTTTGATAAAGTGTAGTTTTTGGTTTTGCATTTCGGAAAGAATGATGTTTGTTTGCATTTTGCAATAAAAGCTCTACCAAATCATCTTTTTTTATACAGTTGATTGGTCAAGTGTCGCTTTTTAGTAAATCAGATTACTGCTTATAAGAACAAAGTTTGATCTTGCACTTCTTGCTCCTTTCATGTGTTTGATCTAGTTCAATAGTGACATAGCTTTAGAAGGCGTAAAGAAGATACTAAAAGCTTTCTTCTGAGTACAATTATGTTGCTCTTATTAAGTTAATATGAACCAATTCATATTGACCATACCTGCCTTTCCGAGTGTGACAGCTGTTTTTGTGTCTCTCTATATACCTAATTCGAGATATGATACTATGGCATATCCATTAACTTCTATGGGCTTAAAATGAGACTGTTATACTCTGTAGGTACAAGTGTTAAAAAATTAAGTGCATGTACTTATTATCAGTTTCCGTTTTTGTGTTTGAGGATCATTTAATGATTTCTGTACTGTCTTACAAATACCAGTTTCGTATTTTCGTGCACTAGCTCACAACTTTAATGGAAAGCTTTTGTAGTTTATGTTTTTTTTCTTCTTTTTTCTTATTTGAGTTTCTAGCTGCCTTGAGTTAAAGTTACTGAATACGATAAACAAAGTATAGACAGGGTATCTGTTACCCCACTATATGCCAAACAAAATGGAAGCTCATTGTCTGCTTTGTGTTTCAAGTTTCATAGCTTTAAGCATACAGAGACTTTTAGCTTAATAAGTGAAAAAATGGGTGAGTTGCAGGTTGGGTAACAGCCCAAACAGTTTAGGGTTGAAACGGGTAACTTTTGGTACGGATGGAATGGGTTTGGTTGATCCAGAACAGTTCTTTTTCCAATTCATATTGTTTGTAAACAACTAGTGTTTCTAATATGATCACAAAAGTTATATATTATTTCAAAAGTCCCCCCCCCCTCCCCCTTAATAAAATGATGTAGGAGGTTTTAGGCGTTAAATAACATTGTGGGTGACTTACAACATGTTTGACTCGTTTACCATTTGACTAATGTTCTAGATTTACCCGTTACAGATAAATAACTTGAATCAACCCATTCTTATATAAACGGGTCGAAATTGCCACCTCCATCAAACTGTAACCATAAGTTGATGCTAATGTAATTGGAAATAACGGTCTTTTGGGTGTGCAGGGATGTGATGAATACAGCATTGTTTTATTGTCTGATGAATGTGACACTGGACTTCAATGTGAACTGCCAGTAGCTGTTCCAAGTCCTGCAGAGGCTCGTTTCCCACTTAAAAGCCAGCTATCGTTGGATGCCCGTTTGAGCAACCAAAGCTTCATCAACATGATGGTAGAAAATGCAGTTGCTTATTCCACATGCACTATGGATGTTGACATTGAAAATGGGAAGTCAGAGACTCCAAGCAATGAAGAAACTTTTGGTAATCTGAAGAATGAGGAAGTATTGACGGTAAGTTTATGAAGTTACTCTATGTGCCAACTATCCCAGTCACGGGTGTGTATGGGTGTGCTTTTTTAAAGTGATTATGTGACAATAGGATCAAAATTAAATAACTAGCCGCGATAAAACAGGATCTAGAAATAGTGTTTTGGATTGTGGTTTTGTTGTTTGAAGTTCTAATTGTTAGATGATGAAATGATAGTGTTTAACAAATTCTGATTATGTCAAAGAACTACTAGTAATAGATAAAAAGTACAGTTTCATAAGATAGAGGAAAAGGCTCTTAGATTAGGTTAAAAGAGGGTAAACAGGTAATTTTGTCTCTTTTGAATTCATCCTCTTTCAGAGTTTTTATTCTAAGCTACCTATAAATGGTCTTTTGCAGAAATCACTGCAAAAACAGATCAGCTTCGATATGGGAGGTAAATACATGCAGCTGTTGATGAACCACAGCCTAATGTTATCCAAGTTCTCCACTCGAGGTACTTAAATTATCTTCTAGTTCATACATCGTGGAGTCTTTTCCTTGCTATAAAATTACTCAATGCAGCAACTTCAACTTTTTATGTGAAAACGGGTTAAAATTATATTTTAGTGATAGCATGTCAAACATGTAAAAATTAGAACAAGTAGCTAAAACTGAAACAAGTCAAATGGCCTTAATACGTAAATTATGTATGAAATAAGAAAAAATGTTGACAACTAAACCCAACCCAATCCACCCATTTTTCTCTCCTATGTAATTTACGCGTCACGGGTAGTGTTCTTTCTTTTTGGTCAAAGGCCTTAATACAATTCTACTTATAAAAAGGGTATTTTTTTTATTTGTTGCAGTTGCAATATTGATCACAGCAAATTTGCTATGAAGTTTATGCTTAGCCTCACAACATAACATCTGATTGATGAAGTGCTCTTATTATTATTGACAGATAAAGTGACAGGTGAGAAAATTGTTGATGCTCCACGATCAAGGAAATATAAGTGTGCTACGTCTTTTAATTCAAGATAAGTAGTTCTCATATTCTCAGTCGTGTAAGTTCACAACATTTTGTGATATTCGCTTTCAGTTAAAAGGTTCTAATGAACTATTTGATGTTCTATCTTTCTTCTGTTTATATTCTAATGCTCTTGATATCATTAGTTGTAGTTGTCAGTGGTTAATAAACAAAATAGTCTTTGATCAGTTTTTAAACTAAACGATTAACTTATTTGACACTAAAAAGTCAAATTGTGAGATCCTTCTTCTGATATTCAGATACCGCTCTACAGATATCTTAGGCTCATTTAGACTTAGTCTACTCAGCCTACCTCACTTGCTTGACCATTTTCGCCCGTTTAAGAAAATGCCCAACTGACTAGCCATTCTGACACTGTCGAATCTGATTCGACCTTCGCGTTCGCCACCTCTTTGGAAAAACTTAAAAAGACTATGGCTTAATCAAATTTTACAAAATCATTGTTTCTTTGCTCAAAAAGGCTCACAAAAATGTATATAACGCATTCTTGGTAATTCCTAAGCGAGATAGACATGTGTAGAATTTTGAGTAGATATCTCTAGGTTAGGTTATCTAAGTAAACCTCGATCACTTTATCAATATCATTGCTACAAGTAGATGTATCTTTTGTTTGATACATTCAACCAATAACAAGTGCCTTTAACCCTTTGCTTTTATTGCTTATATAGGTCGTGCTTGGGGACAATGATACTCATATATCTGACACTGAGAGTTAGACAGATTGGTGATGTCTCTCCTCATTAAGAATGAGCTACTTTTAACTTTCTAGTCCACCTTTTTGTTCCTGGCAATTTCTTTGCAAATCCAAGAAACATGCCGAGTACAATGTCTTTTTACATAACTGAGGAGGCTTAGCACACCGAGTTATGCTCACTTCAGTTGCTTCATTGTTTTAGCAGAAAAAGTTCTTTCTTTAGGCGTTGTATTTTGTTTAAATGTTAGCAGCAAATTGTCTCTTGTTATGTACATAACTTGAAAATAACGTTGAAATGTAGTAGTTGATGATCTTCTCTTTTTGCTTCTTTGATTCTTTGTGATGCTTGAGAATTAATTTTGCAAAACTGTAATGTTACAACCTGTTTATTGGCTGGTTTGAGTTTCTAAAAGTTATACAATGACTCATATGATGAAATATTTGTTGTTCGTCTGCTGATATTACCCTGATATATTCATTTATGAATTATGATTATGTATCCCCCAATATATATACCCTAACACTTGGGCTTGGGCTCAAACTATACTAATACCAATCTGATGCAAACAAGTCCGCTAACAACCCCCATAGTTGGAGCGGGAGGGGATCCAGCGCTCAAACTGTCTTGAAACTCAGCAAACAAAGCAGACTAGCTAGTAGAGTCGTGGACAAAACGCCAACAATTACCAAACTTGCAAAAACCACATAAACAGACCTTAGGTTGGTTAGTAGAAGGGTTATCACGTGTGTCTCGTGAGGCATTGTTTTCGGCCAAAAGCACCGTAGGAGCCGAGGAGGTCATGTCGCTTGGTAAAAATTGTTGCTTGGAGTTGAAGCGCATCTCTTCAATTGTAACCATGGAGCGAACCGTAGCTAGATCGGGAAAGGGATCCCCATGAGCAATTATACTAGCAACATGAGCGAATTTATCACTCAATCCATTAATACCATACGTAACAACATCGTCATTACTCAACGGAGAGCCAAGAGCATTCAGTAACGTAACAATGGATTCTATCTATTGAAAATAAGCATCGACAGTTCGATCACCAAGTTGAATAAACCGTAGTTCACCTTTTAAAGCAATAGTACGAGTGCGTTTATTATAAAGAAAAATTGTTTCAAGAATGTCCCAAGCTTGCTTAGCAGTTTTGGGATTAGCAGTAACAAGCCTACCTTGAAGGGTCTCGGAAAGTGTCAAACAAATCCATGATTTAATAATGAAATCGGCTTTAAGCCAATCAACCGTAGGAGGGTTTGGGGGTACTTGTAAAAGAACTTGTAGATGATGTGCTTTAGGACATCAAAAAATTTCACAGTGATTCTTGAAGAAGTAACACCAGGCTGCATAATTAGCTTTGTCCACATCAAATTTAAGAGGAAAGAGGTTGGTAATAAAGTTAACGACATAAAGTTTATCGGTGTGCGACAGGGTAGGAGGAAGGGGAGTATCGTTCATCATTATGAATGAAAGGTTTGGTAGGACGTTAATGTGAGTGGTGAGGAAGAGTTCGACTTATAGTTATCAAAGTTTAGGGAAAAGATAGTCGAGCTTTATTCGACTGAAGGTCAGGAAAAAAAGATAAAAAGTTCAGACTGAAGTTGAAAAAAAGAAAGAAACGTGGAGAGTCATTACTATAAGAGTCCCAATTATTTTGACAAGCCTAGCTGGTTTATGAATAAACTAATGTTGAAAATTGCATGTAATTGAAGTCAGTATGGTCATCAGCGACCAGCCTCGAGTGAGTTATATAGATTAATATATCACATGTTAAATATTCACAAGAAAACAGAAAAAAATACAACAAAAATGTTTGGGGCAACCTATCCTGATTTAAGCCGAACCACAAAGTTATCTATTTTGGTTCGTTACTTGGTCTAACCCGTTCAATTTGCAATCTAGTTCACAACTTCACATGGAGAATTTAACCTAGGTGGTCTGATTTTGATCCATACTATATCAATAATATGTTCTCAGAATGCTTTTTTGTTTATTTTTACTTGCAAAGCCATATGTACTTTAGAATGCCGTAGTAAGCATTAACTTGATGTAGCGGAAATGTGCTGCTATATTCCATTATCATAAAATCGAAAGTTTATAAATAATCATCTTAATTATACACATCTGAGTTTGTCGGGTTTAACGAAGTTAGTCCCCAGAAAAAAAAATAACGGATCCTCTCCTTGTGGTTTTGACACGCATCAGGTTTGGTCCCTTGACCACTAAATCCGTTAAGTTGACCGTCAATTGTTGGTTTAGATGGTTGAATTGATATAAATACCCGTATATGTGTTTATTAAATGGTCCTTGTTGGATAATATTAAAAAAAATAAAAGACATAAAAAACATAAAAATAAAAATAAAAATAAAAAGAATAAAAAATAAATAAAATAGTAATAATAAATTAATAATAAAAAATTAAAAAGAAAATTAAGAAAATTACTAATTAACGCATGAACTAAATCCGTGATATCTAACAAACTACATGGACCATTTAATAAACACATAAGTATTTATGTCATTTCAACCATCTAAACAAACAATTGATGGTCAACTTAACGGATTTAGTGGTTAACGGACCAAACCCGATATGGGTCAAAACCATAGGGAGAGGGTCCGTTAATTTTTTTTTCTAGGGGCCAATTTCGTTAAACCCGGCAAACCACAAGGACGATTTATGAAATTAACTCTAATGAATAAAAGAAGAAATCAACATAGATTCCGATAAATAGCACAAACTTCTGTTTCGTCAAACCACCAATGTCTTGCTCTATAGAAGTAAATAATAAAAGCTAAAAAGGTATACTGAAGATATACATCATATCTTCTTACTTTCATGTCACTTGCAAATCAAAATTATCAACAAATTTAACTTACCAACCAGCCCATTACAAAAAGCATCATCTCTTGACTCTATAGTCTTCCTCTGTTAAACCATCGCTAAATGATCTAGCAAGCGCACCCTCCACCTTGCTGCTCTGATTGTGAAGCATTACCTGAAGATTTCAAATTCACGTCAACCATGTCTTCTTGTTTCGTAGAGGAAAGAGTCTCCATTCCCGGCAAGGCAGCAGCGATCTTTCGGAATAAGGGCTATAAAGATATGAAATATTCGCGGTGAGAGAATGTATGACATTGAGGTCAAACATGCATATACTCAACTATTTACTTGGAACCAATTAATTGAACTTCGGGGAAAAAACAATTGATAACTACATCAACCTTTATAACAAGTGTTACTAGAAATAGAGTAAGAAAGTATTTATTTAAAAAAAAAAAAAAAAAAAAAAAAAAAGAGGGTTCATAGTACTTTCAGTTGGAACATACAATGGCGGAACTTGAACAATTTTGTTAGGGGGCCGAAATCATTTGTAGTGTATTATGTTATTCTTTGCGGTGTAAATATTAAAAAAAAAAAAAAAAAAAAAAAAATCATTCGCTGGTGACTAGTATTTCATCAAACTAATTTTTTTACGTTTTTTTTAATCGGTAAAGATAGTCCTATCCAGTTTAGGCAGCTAGTTTCGAGATTATATATGCAATCAAGATAAATGGTTAGCAACATATAACAAATTAAAAGTACGTGAGTTTTCAAAATATTGCTTACATGTTTCTAATCAAGATTATTATATTTATTCAAATATCTTACTGCAACTGAAGGCATGAATTCATAACTAGAATGAACCAACTAAACTTACACAAGCTACTTATAAAAATGAACTACACACTTTAAGGGTCATTAGACAACTAAATAATGAATACAATATATGTAAAGAGTATTACAAATAAAACATCAAATTGAGAGGGGCTGAATGGAAATTTGGAAGGAAGGAAGACACTAAATTGAAGGGGACTTTATTTACTACGGAGATTTTATCATTTCATTTTGTATCTATCTCTAAAACACAAACTAGCCTATATTAATTGCTCTAAATTTTGGGGGTGGGTGGGGGGGAGCCCCCCCCCCCCACCCTCCCCTGCCCTCACAAAGTTCCACCTTTGGGAACATAGTAGAGTTGACAGTATAGCAAATATGCGATGAAGAAGAGTAAAACATAGATATATTTGGGGATTTATGCGAATGAGGAAAATTCAATCATACTGTTATCAATAGCTTGATATGAGTTGCCTTTCATCTAAAATATGACACATGGGCCAGGTATGAAAATAGCTACAAGGGGGGCACACGTCAAACACACGTTTAAGGTCGCCTAATTCAACCTCCAATTTTGTTTTGGTTCCAGATTTATATTAATATCGTAAATTTATTGTTTGTAACCAACCCAACGAGATTTGTAAATTTATTGTTTGTAACCAACCCACCCATTTATCTCCACCGAACTTTCTGATAAACTAGGTAAATACATATATATGCAGCTCTACAAATCATTTCTTTAAATAAGAAATTGGTGGTGAGTTTGATGAATGCTAGATAAAAAGTAACGGTTTAGACCTTGATGTTGAATCCAGCTTTTGCACTGGTCTCTATAAACATAACTCCGAATTCACGAGCTTTGGCATCTCCTTCTTCAATAGAAACTTGCCTGTTTTATCATAAAATCAGTGTTAACTAGTAACAGGGACAAATAATTACATCTTCGTTGCTTCTCACATGATGTACTAGTCCCACCAGGTCCCACCAAAATACATGTTAATATCCACAAAGAATGTAAGGTAAAACATATTTAAACTTAAATATATATTTCTTAAGAAATATCAGGCAAGACTAACCAGATTAGTGAGCATTCCAGATAGTTAATGATAATTAGTGTCAGGAAAACTTGAAGTTTAAAGTATTGTAAATGTTATTCATAATGTCACACCTTTTGTCAACAAGATCAGTTTTGTTCCCAACAAGGACTATAATGACATCAGTGCCTCGCTCAGTACGAACTTCTTCTATCCACTTGGCAGTGTTCAAGAATGACTGTCGATCTGTAAATTTAACAAGTCCGATATAGAAAATGGGTTAGAATATATTACAGAACAAAAAAATGTCCGGCTACATCTTATATGAACATGTACTTGTTTCAAGCAAGGGTCGGTACTGGACCAACCATTACGGGGTACTCTAATGGGTCCGATAAGTAAAGTTTTTATGAAGGGGTACATTTGAAAATTCCCCCAAATGTATTATAAATGCATAAAACTTCCTAAATCGTTTCCAAAAACTGGATATCCATTGTAATAGTAAAAGTTTTATATAAATATTTGAAAGACGGAAATCAAGTAAGCTGAAAACAAATAAAATTACAGAAAGTGTAGGTTTAGCCACCCCGCCTCAACTCGTTTGAATGAATCAACCATCATCCAACCTGGCTTTATCTGCCACATGTAGGTTTGAGTCACTCGAAGAATCTTTTATACTATTGTTCCAAGTGTATTTACTGAATAATAACAAAGACTTGTATGCGTGTATACTAAAGCCTGTACAGGATGCTAAATATAGGAAAGATGTTCCACACAACTAGAAGTTTGCAATTTTTATGTTCTGAATTGTACCACGAACCGCCAAATGACTTTATTATTGTTTGTTTAAGAAATGTCAAACTATAAACTAATATACATTCGGTGGTAGTTAGAAATAAAAATCAGTAAAGGAGGACACAATTTGATGACATAATATTTGATTTCGTAAAGTGTGGTTCTACTCACTTGCAACGTCATAGACAATCACTGCAACTGATGAATCTCTTATATAGCTTGGAATGAGACTCCTGAATCTTTCCTGACCGGCAGTATCCCTGATATGTCACAATACAAGATCTTAACAGAGAGCTCACATATTAAATACAAATGGAAATACATGGGCTTATTTCAATTAAATCTAGAGCATACACTTGTCACACACAACAGAGCTAGAGCCTAGAGGTGGCAGTTTTGACCCATTTAGCTATAATAGTGGGAAGATATGAGTTATGTTTTGTCTTTAAACTGTGAAATGGGATTAGCTAACTAAAAATGAATAAGGCAAATGCTTTGCATGGGTCAAACACGTCAAAAGTGATCCTGAGTGTACTTAATAGCATAAGTGCACAACACCTCTCAAATCAGTTAATCTATGAAAAATTGTGAATAGTATTGTATAAGTGTCGTTTTCCAAATCAAATTTAATACAATAAAAAATTATGAAGTAAAAAGGGCCCAACCCGACCGGACCCGCACAATAAGTTAGCTGTTTTGACCCAAATTGGTATTGACCGTTCCCCAACCCATTTGCTACCTATAATCAGAACCCTCAGTAACAATATCTCAGATTCCTCTCACTTTCATAGAATAACTTAGAGGTCATGACTCCCGATTATTGATGGGTGAATTATCAAAGGCTTTACCCCGTTAGGCATTGTTTTCTATGGTCTTATTAAAGATATGTATTAAAATCCTTGAATAAAAAGAGTCGATTCACCATTGCATACCAGTAAAGTCTACATATATCCTATATATACAACAGAATCCCAGTATCCCACTATATTTAAAATGGCAGGTAGCAACTGGTTTACTTGATGCTAAATAATGGTGATAGTAGTAAATGTATGTCTTGTTGGAAAGAATACATTTTCATTTGTTTTCAGTATAAACAATGTATTAATAGTATAAAACGGGGTAGCGGTGAAAAAAATGTAAAAAGAAGAAGAAGGGGTACGAACCAAAGCTGTAAGCGAACAGTTCTATCTTCAAGGTACATTGTTTTTGACAAAAAATCAATTCCAATGGTGGCCTGCAGTAAATATATATCATGAAAGAAAGAGGTGGTTGTATACATACAATTAAAGGTGGGATTATTTTGAATATATATATAGTCTAAAATACGAAAACATTGATTTCTCCATGCATAACATATACTAGTATAAGAAAGAATTAATAATAATAATTATATTGATGAATAGAAAAAAGATGGAATAATACCTGATAGGTGGTATCGAATTTGTCATACATGAATCTGGTGATGATACTTGTTTTACCAACCGATTGATCCCCCAAAAATACAAGCTTATATTTCGCTAATGGTGACACCACCGCCATTATTATTTTCCCGATCGATCACCTAGCTAGCTAGATATCAAATTATTATATTTTCTTCCTTCTTAATTATTAGATCTATCTAAACAAAAACAAAACAAGAAACGTGTGTTTGGATTTGATTTTTCTCAATATTTATCTCACGCGGAGGAGAATTGAAGAAACTGCCAACTTAATGATATCATCATTTACCTATTTTTTTAATGCATATGCATTTGATTTTATTTATTGCAGCCTGCGTGCTTGCGTGTTTCTCAAACAACTTTTGATTGCCGATAAGTGAAAAACATAAACTTTTTATTCAATCATGCTTGCGACTTTAATGCTATATCCACTA
The DNA here is from genome assembly GCA_021014915.2 of Artemisia tridentata subsp. tridentata. Classification (NCBI taxonomy): domain Eukaryota; kingdom Viridiplantae; phylum Streptophyta; class Magnoliopsida; order Asterales; family Asteraceae; genus Artemisia; species Artemisia tridentata. Next base: position 250,697,695 of record CP139504.1, read on the forward strand.
CTTTCTTTTTCCTATTATATTTACTATCAATTTGCATAAATGTTGAAATCAATAGTTATGGTTTTTTCTTATGCATGCATACCATGATATTGTAATGAGAAGAAAGGGCACTCTAGATATTTAGGGCGCGTTTAGTGGGGAAAACACTTTTTATGGAAAACAAGGAATACAGAGATCACGTTGAAATCAGCGTTTTCCAAAAAAAAAAAATTTGCAAAACACAAAAAAAATTCCCCTAACAGTATTAACATTTTTGCGGCCATCCACATTTTATCAAGTTAATTGAAAAGAGCGTCAAATAAATCTCGTTCAGAGTATGTATTCAAGGTTTGCATTGCTATATACGCAGATTATGTAATGAGAACCCTATGCATGATAATACTCAAAAGTATGTAATGTTAGTAACTTGGTAAAGAATTCTCAACAGAAAGATACAAAAATGACTATAAACACTATCAAAAGCTGCACTTAGAACAGCATGCACAAGCTGCTACATGGGTCATGATTATGGTAAAAAAAAATTCTGCTGCTGCAAATCGCTCTACCAAAAAAATAATATAAATAGAACTTAAATTACTTGACTACGGACTCTCCCCTGTACTAGAGACATTCATAAGTAAATGTTTAGAGTTATCACAAAGAACACAATAGCGCTGGTTCCACTTTGAGGAGAGGGGAACACCCATAGTCAATCATAAAAACCAGCCCTACTGAACCATCATCTTAGTTTCAAACATACGTTAGCTACATATCTGAGAATCTACTATATGAACCAAGAATTCAGCCACAAATCGATTAAGCTCCTTTATTTACCCATTCATCACATGCATCTACTGTAACAGATAACAATAATGCATTGAACATGTGAAATAGGTTAAACATCAACTACAAAGTTTTCAAGTGCTTACAACTTCTTAAATCTTCTGCCCATTTAACCCATGCTTTGGAGTCATGAATTCCCATTTTAACCCATGCCCTAAAGTCACCCATTCTAACCTGTTGGCCAACCCAACCGCCTACTTTGCCACCTCTATTTATAACTATTTATTCATCTTCCATTACCCTCAAATACTTCACCATCTCCATAACCTTGCTATCTCTCATATTCGCTCAGAATTCTCAGGCTTTGCTGCTAAAGATAAACTGATTTGAGATAATTAGTAGATACAATAACTATCACCCCTTCCAATGTAAGGACATGTAGACAACATTCATATTGTGATCAGTTAGTTCCTTGTCGCAAACTACTCGTTGTAGATCTCAAAACACGTTGAGCAGAGATAAAGAGTAGCAAAGAAAAAAACTCAGTGCACTGAGTCATGCAAAAGATTTTAAGATTATCATTGAGCTTATTTAATTAATAAAAAGTAAGCTCATTATACAAAATTCCCAGGAAAAATCAACTTACACTACCCAAACGAACAACTGAAAACACTGTCCAATGATAAAATTATCCAAAAACGTTTCATTAAACATGTAGAATGCAGTTTAGTGAATGAAATTGACAGCATAATCTACCTAGCTGTTGACCGCATATTAGTCCAAGGAAACTTGGATGTTGCAGCGGTGCTGCTGGTGCTGCCGCTTCCCGGCGGTCTGCTGGTACATGCCGGACCCTGCCACCATATCCGGTTGGCTTCTTAACCCCACTTCCATCAAGCCAATGTGTCTTCGTTGTTTCATCACCTTCCACAATGGTGGACTTGGATTGCTTGCTCATGTTCTTTTTGTCTTCTTCAATCACACGAATTGGGTACAAATCTGGATTTATCGAAAGAGGATTTCTTAAAGTAACATATGCCTTTTTGTAATCAGGTTTTGCAATCAAAAGTCCACCTCTCTTCTTCCTTTTCCCATCCATGTTGAGGGTTCTAACCTCGTCCACTTCAAATCCATATAGTGACTCCAAAACCCTTTTGATTTCAATCTAATATTTAAGGTAGGATGCAACAAAAATATTAACTAGATCAAACATACAGCAAAAATATGAAGAAACTTTGTGCCAATAAGTAACGTCTGCGAGGGTTGTGTACCTTTGAAGCAGAAGGGATGGTTTTGAGGGCGATTTCAGTGATGTTAGAGAAAGAAGTGGGCATCAGAAGTTTAATTGGTATATTAGCAAAGTTGACCACTCTTCTTCCCAATCTACTCCCCATGTTTTAAGCTGGAACACCTACAAAAATATGAATCAAATTATTCGAACACACAGTTTGGCTGACAACTATGCCTTCTAAAACCCTGGTGAAGCTGAGAACCCCAGATTAAGAAAATCTAAAGAGAACAATAATGATGACCAAATGGGTACATTGGGCCACATTGGATGTCGCTTTAAAAACAGTTACAATCCAAATGGCCTGGTCAAATGGTCAATCCTTATAAACAGATTAAAAAAGATAATGGGTCAAACAAGTCGGGTCTCATTGCCCTTTGGCTCTAAATTGTCCAATGTTTTAAAATCTTATATAAATCCAATATAATAAATGCAATCATAAATTCTGTTAAGTACTTTATAGAAAAACGGTATTGCATCATATTAAAGGAGCATTCAATTTAAATAAACACATTGAAAACTAATGGCATCATGGACATATGCAAAATTGGTTGATGATTGGGCAATTTACTGTGGCAGACAGTTCTAATTATGGCTGCGAATTCTCTATGCAATTTCTCATAAGCTACAAGCTCCAAACAACCATTTTGTGACACGAGAAATATATGATGAAGTGAAAGATTCAAGGTCTTAACTCTTAAATTATACTGCTGAGTGGAAAGTCGAAAGTAGCTGACACCAGTTATTTGCCTAATTTCAACGAAATATAATTTACGACGACTGTTTCACGCAATGACTTGTTATACCTGACGCGTCTCTTATCACTTCAGTATGCACATTTCGAGCAAAACATATACAATAGCCAATAGGCATGTAAATATACTAATAGTTTGTCTGATTTCCGAATTTCAGCTGACTTAATTTTAAGAATACTAAGTTTCATGGTGAAAAAGAATGCTACAAAATTTAATGATGGATGTGTTGGATCAACTCAGATTTAACTAGCAAAACTGCAGCATGGTACATTAGCTTAAAAACAACCTCTATATAAAACTACCCAAATATAATTTTAAAAGAAGAGCCAGGAGGCCTAGGAGGCTAGGACAACCTTCATAACTTGTGAAGAATTTGTCACTCGTTCATATAAAAAAATGGTGTTCAGTAAAATTAACTTTGAAGACAACATTAACACAAAAAAAAAAAAAGAAAAAAAAAAAAAAAAAAAAAAAAAAAAAAAAAAAAAAAAGAAAAAGAAGTAGGACTAATAAAAGACGTACAATATGCTCCTCGTCTTGCTCACAACCTGATTAGTGTTGGTCGTTGATCGAATTCGGTCACTCGGTGAAGTTCGATGGTGTACGATAGGTGATCAAGAGCAAGGGGTTGGGAAAATTATTGGCGCATGCCACGATGGCTACTAATAGAATGTTTCCCCTTTTTTTTGTGATGATACAGAGGTTGCATTGGTTAATAACCAAGAGATGAATGATGCTGATCTCTGGCACTTACGGTATGGTCACTTAAATAGCAACGGTCTGCAATTGTTAAAGAACAAAGAAATGGTTAGCGGTATTCCCTCTATTAAAGACCAGAAAAAGGTTTGTGAACGATGTGTGCTCGGCAAACAAGCAAAGAAGGCTTTTCCAGTTGGAAACTCGAGACGAGCGACTGAACTCTGGAGTTAGTTCACGCTGATTTATGTGGTCCAATGAAGAGTAAATCCTTATCGGGCAGCAGGTATTTTTTGGGTATATTTTTTGCAATTAAAATCAGAAACCTTTGAAAAGTTCCAAGTTATTTAAAGCTTTGAAAGAAAAACAAAGTGGAAAGTGTTTAAAGGTGTTGAGAACTGATCGTGGTGGTGAATTTCCTTCAAGTGAATTCAGAACTTTTTGTGAAGAGCAGGGCATAAAAAGGGAAATGACAGCTCCTTATACTCCAGAGCAAAATGGAGTAGCCGAAAGAAAGAATAGAACCGTGGTTGAAATGGCTCGGTCGATGCTTAAATCAAAAGGTCTTCCAGATAACTTTTGGGCAGAAGGTGTGGCAATGGCTGTGTATCTCATAAATCTGTCTCCTACAAAAGCCGTTTGGAATCAAACACAATACGAAGCGTGGTATGGTAACAAGCCCTCTGTAAGTCATTTACATGTATTTGGAAGTGTATGTTATGCCTTGAGAACAGGTCACAAACATAAGTTAGAAGATAAGTCGCAAAAATATACATTTGTGGCTATTGCACTAATTCTAAAGCTTATCGTCTATTTGATCCACTAACACAACGTTTAAGTGTTAGTAGAAATGTTGTGTTCAATGAAAACGCAGATTGGAAATGGAAAGATGACAACAATAATCAAAAATCAATTTCTGAAGACGGTGAAGAAGAAGTAGAAACTGAAGGAGAAATTTTGAGTAACTCACAGAACGCGACACCAACAACAGGAAGTCACTCATCAAGTTTGAACAGTTCACCAGAAAGAATAAGCCAGTCTTCAAGTTCTCGCCAATCTTCAAGTTCTAAATTCCGATATGCTGAATCTCCTCCGAGTTCTCCACCCAAGGACTCGGGTTTCAGTGAGCTATCTTCAATTGTCTCACCTCATCGACGTAGAAGTGAGCGTGGTAACATTCCTCGACGTCGATTTGAGATTGAGGGAGAAGTAAAAAAATCAATGGCTTTATTTGTTGGTGATCCAGTAACGGTGGAAGAAGCAATGCAAAAGGAAGAGTGGATAGAAGCAAGGGAAGATGAACTCAAGTCTATCCAACGAAACAAGACATGGGAGATGACCAATCTTCCAAAAGGAAAGAATACCATTAGCTTGAAATGGATATTTAAAACCAAGTTCCTGTCTGATGGAAGAATTCAGAAACACAAAGCAAGATTGGTAGCAAGGGGTTTTACTCAACAACAAGGTGTCGATTATGAAGAAACATTATCACCGGTAGCACGTTTTGAAACTGTTCGAATGATCTTAGCATTGGCGGCGCAAAAACAATGGAAAGTGTATCAATTTGATGTGAAATCAGCTTTTCTAAATGGAGATTTACACGATGAAGTATATGTAGATCAGCCTCCAGGTTTTGAAGAAGCAAGTCGTCCTGATAAAGTTTTTCGACTAAAGAAGGCTCTTTACGGGCTGAAACAGGCCCCGAGAGCGTGGTACAACAAAATTGACGAATTCTTTCAAAAGGAAGGACTCGAGAGGAGCAAACACGAGCCAACCTTGTATATTAAAAGAGAAGGTACTGATGATTTACTAATAGTCAGTCTTTATGTTGATGATATGATTTATACTAGCTCATCTACTCAGCTCATATCAAATTTTAAAAGCTCTATGAAGTCAATGTTTGAGATGACAGATTACATTATTTCTTGGGACTGGAAGTGATTCAAAGAAAAGAAGGAATATTTCTGTCTCAAAAGAAATATATAGATGATACTTTGAAGAAGTACAATAAGTTAAAATGCAACATAGAGTATACACCAATAAATCCGGAAGAGAAGTTTCAAGCTGAAGACGGAACCCAACTTGCAGATGGTGGAAAATATCGAAGGTTGATTGGACGACTCATATATATGACGCATTCCAGACCTGACATCAGCTTCGCCTCTCCCGATACATGCATCAACCAACTAAACATCACTTTGGAGGTGCAAAGAGGGTTCTACGTTACTTGGCTGGATCAGCAGAGTTGGGAATTTGGTACCAAAAATGTGAATCGTTTAATTTAGAAGGAAGTAGTGACAGTGGTTGGGGCGGAGAAGTTGATGGTAGGCACAGTACCACTGGAAACTGTTTGATGCTCGGTTCAAGTATCATATCGTGGAGTTCAAAAAAGCAAGCAACAGTTGCTCTTTCATCTACAGAGGCTGAATATGTGGCTTTGACTGCTACCGCATGTCAAGCAGTTTGGTTGAGAAGGTTATTAGGTGAAGAGCAAAGTCAAGCAAGTATCTTTATTGTGATAGCTAAGAATCCAGTTTTTCATAGTAGAACCAAACACATAGAGATCAAACACCATTTTATTCGTGAGCAAAAAAGAAGTTGAGCTGGAAGGCTGCAGCACGGACCAACAAGTTGCAGACTTGTTCACCAAAAGTCTGATGAGGAAGAAGCATGAAGAATTGTTTTGTCTGGCCAAATTCGAATTCCGAATTTGTAGGAGTTTCATAATAGTCAGATTAGTAATCTGTGAGGAGGTTGTTACTCAACAGATGTTTTACTTATTAAATTTCCTTGTTGCATGTAATGCCGGGATTCATAATAAAACAATCATATTCCTTCTTCTTATATCACTTCAAAATATGCAACACAAGGTAGGTAACTGTAGTGGAAAAGATAGAGATACTTCCAAAGACAGTTAACACAGCGAATGGTATACAGTAATTGGAAATTTAAGTAGGAGTAGCAAAACATACTCATTTTAATAAATAGTGCAATGAAAATGACAGAAACAGGCGGAACAAGTCAATTATCTCTCGCATTAAAAAAAAAGAAGGCAGTATATGCTCACCGTTGTGTTTCTATAACTACAAAATACATTGAACCTTAGTGATGGATTTGGTGTAAATTTACGATTCAAAGCCTAGACATCATTACTGTTCTTATTTATGTGATGTTTTCTTCTAAAAATGATAATTACCAAAACAAAGTAAATAAACCCTAGAACGATTAAAATAGATGATGATTACCTGATTACAAGCAATTTGATCCAACTGAAATGAAACAAGATCAACAACTGAGCGAGCGGCCGGCAGAGGATGTTCTATATTCTCTTTGGGCCTTTAGCCCAAACCTTCTTTTAAGTGATTGAGGTTGATTACTTCTGTTATCGGGTCGTTAGTTTTTATTAGATTTAGTGGAGTACTTTTTTTGTTTTTTTAGTAAAATCCAAAAATGAACCGAACCAAATTTAAATTAAATTAAACAAAACCAAAAATTTAGTTTGAATTCGGTTTGGTTTTTGGTTGACCCGAATTACATCATTTATATTTTTTTCATTTATTAATAGAGATTTTTAGTACCAGAAATATTTCAAGTTTAAAAAATGTTATATTTATGTTATGAAATAGTTTTAAAGGGTTTTCTTTTATATATAAACTAGCCTATAAACCCGTGATAAATCACGGATAGCTAATAACAAGTTGTAAGTAAAATATATACTTAAACATCTTAAGTAATATAAGAGTATAGAATAGAAGTAGTTTTTTGGAGAAGTATTGGTTGCAAACTTCGAGAACGGTTGTGCTTACAGTATTGATTATAAACACCTTAATCAAGCAAGTGTGATGTATTACCTTCAATGGTGATGTAGTATGATTTTGGTTATGGCTATGATCAAGACTTGACACCTACAATAACTGCTTAAAATATCTAATTCGTGATAGAAGTAAGCTTTTCAATTTTGATTTAAATATAACGGATTAAGTCGTAGAATAGCAAATTACTTTTCAAAGTGTCCCGTTTTGGTATGTGTACTTTTTTTAAGTTGTAGAATAGCAATGTACTTTCATAAATGTTCAAATTTGGTACTTGTATTTTTTTTAAGTTGTAGAATAGCAATGTATAAGTGTTCCAGTTTGGTACGTGGGATGACGTACCAAATTGGAACACTATGGAAAATACATTGTTATTCTACAACTTAAAAAAAGTACACGTACTAGAATGTGACATATTGAAAAGTACATTGCTATTTTACAACTTAAAAAAAGTACACGTACCAAAACGGAACACTTTGAAAAGTACATTGCTATTCTACGACTTAATCCCTAAATATAATTACATAATAATCAAACTAATAAGGTCATTGATCACCTCCAATTAGTAAATAGAAGGTAAAACGATACCACCTTGCCAAAAAGAATAATCTTGCTACTGATCTACGTTTTAATTTAGCTATCATCTCATACTTTATTTTGAATAGGTGGGTTGCTCATTGCCTCTAGTTGTCGTCTTAGTATATAAGAAATATTTAACATTCTTAATGGATCATAGGTTCACTTTGAGATCAAAGAATCATGTTAAAAATCGATTCAGTCAAAATATTGAAAAAGTTTAAATTTTACCTTAACTCAATGTAAAGTAATCATTTGAGTAAATAAACTTACGATGTGCATCTGCTTTTGGGTGTTCTACAACCTAAATATGATATAATAAAATTCGCAATCCGATCAAAGCATCATAACTAAGCCTTACAAAAATAAAAAACATCACAACTAAACCTGAGTTTCAAAAATAGAATAAAGATTCAATTTGGAATACAGGGACCAAAGGTGAAGTCTTACAGTAAATTATCCTTAATCGATTAAGGTTCTCATTTAAAAACAAAATGGATGAATAATGAGCAGCCGTAGGAGGGGATTTTGCAATTTTTTTTTTTTTTTTTTTTTTTTTTTATTATTATTATTATTATTATTATTATTTCGCTCGTTTAATGAGATCTTCAATACAAACCAAGAGTATACTTTATAGTGAAGATTACAAATGAAGTATTGACGTTTTCAAAATATAATAGTAAAAATAGGAAATAATGATTTGTATTCTTTAATTTAAGGATATGACAATAACTGACATTTAAAACATTCCTTAATAAGAAGATGAAAAACGGAAATTGACATAGCATTGGTCAAACAAAATTCTTAATGAGGGGCTAATTAGTAACATTGCAATGCCACATGGATTTAATGAGATGGCATTAGTGACATGGATTAAGTGCCAACATGGCTTTAATGACATGGTAAAATTCAAATAAACATTTGTTTATTATATATATAGATGTAAAAATAGTATATTTATTTATGTGTATTTGGTTTTATTTTGCCAAAATCATATCCAAACCGAAAACCGAATATTTAATTCGGTCCGGTTTTAGCCAATTTGGTTCGGTTACAAATTTGGTCCGGTTTTTTCGCTTTGGTTCGATTTTGGTTTTCGGTTCCTGTGGGTTTTCGGTTTTTTTTTGGTATTTCAATCTCTCGTGACAGTAATGGGATGTTTCTCTTTCAACGAAAATATGCCCTCGAGCTTCTTTAGCGCGCTCACATAAGTAACTATAACCCCACACGGACTCCTGTTGATACCGAGTCCGAGCTTGGCCCCGGTGGTGATCCATTTACTGACCCTACTCTTTATCGTAGTCTTGCAGGTGGTTTAAAGTATCTCACCTTTACCCGACCAGATATTTCATATGTTGTTCAACATGTTTGTTTGTATATGTTCGATCCACGGGAACCTCATTTTGCGGCTCTCAAATGCATTTTGAGGTATATGATACATTGGGTTTTCGGATCCAACTCTACGCATCCTATACCACATCTCTTATTGCCTACTCCGATGCTGACTAGGTGGAACCCCCGCCACTCGTCGATCTACATCTGGTTATTGTGTATTATTGGTTAACAACTTTTTGTCTTGGTCGTCCAAGTGAATGCGGTCGCCGAAACTGTAACAATTCTCAATTTATGAGGTCATTAATAAATTAAGAGTAAATTGCAAAAATCGTCCCTAAAGTTTGGCCAAATTGCATGTTTCGTCCCTGAAGTTAGGAAAGTGCAAGAATCGTCCCTGTGGAAAAGTTTTGGGGCAAATTTCGTCCCTGGCCTCTGCCAAATTACCCAAATACCCCTGTCCTTTTATTTTTTTTAATTCCTTTTAATTCCTTTTCAGTTTTTAACACAAATGGTCCCTGTGTTGCGCAAGGCTTTACAAATTTAGTCATTTTGTTAGACAAATAGTTATTCTTACACAAAATCGTCCTTGTGTTGCGCAAGGCTTTACAAACTTAGTCCTTTTGTTAGACAAATAGTTATTCTTACACAAAATCGTCCTTGTGTTGCGCAAGGCTTACACAAATGGTCCTTGAGTCCGTTTTTCTTCTGTTTTCATACGTTTTCGTCCGTTTTTCTTACGTTTTTGTCCGTTTTTCTTACGTTTTTTCCGTTTTCATACGTTTTTGTCCGTTTTTCTTACGTTTTTTTTTTCCGTTTTTGTCCGTTTTTCTTACGTTTTTGTCCGTTTTTCTTACGTTTTTTACGTTTTTGTCCGTTTTTCTTACGTTTTTTTTTTTCCGTTTTCATACGTTTTTGTCCATTTTATCCGTTTTAGTCCGTTTTTCTTACTTTTTTTTATGTTTTCATTCGTTTTTCTTACGTTTTTTCCGTTTTTGTCCGTTTTTCTTACGTTTTTGTCCGTTTTTCTTACGTTTTTTTTTCCGTTTTTGTCCGTTTTTCTTATGTTTTTTTCCGTTTTCATACGTTTTTGTCCATTTTTATCCGTTTTTGTCCGTTTTTCTTACGTTTTTTACTTATTTGTCCATTTTTATCCATTTTTCTTACATTTTTGCCGTTTTTTCTTACGTTTTTTCTGTATTTGTCCGTTTTTATCCGTTTTTCTTACGTTTTTGGCCGTTTTTCTTACGTTTTTTCTCTATTTGTCCGCTTTTTATCCGTTTTTCTTACGTTTTTGTCCATTTTTCTTACTTTTTTGGCCTTTTTTTTAGGTTTTTGTCCTAATTTAAAAAAAAAATAAAAAAATTCAAAATAATAATAAAAATTTTGTCCAAATATTTAAAAAAATAATTAAAAAAAAAAAAAAAAAAATTTGTCCGAATTTTTTAAAAAAATAAAAAAACTCAAAAATTTTTTTTTGTCCGAATTTAAAGAAAAAAAATAAAAAATTAAAAAACAAATTTTAGGCCGAATTTAAAAACAAGATTAAAAAAAAAATAAAAAAATTCAAATTTTTTATTTTTTTAAAAATATTCGGACAAAAAAGAAAAAAAAATTCGGACAAAAAGTTTGAATTTTTTTATTTTTTTTAATTTTTTTTTTAAATTCGGACAAAAAAATTTTTGAATTTTTTTATTTTTTTTTTAAATTCGGAAATAATAAATTTTGAATTTTTTTATTTTTTTAAAAAATTCGGACAAAAAAATTTTGAATTTTTTAATTATTTTTTTAAATATTCGGACAAAAAAGAAAAAAAAAATTCGGACAAATTTTTTTTTATTATTTTGAATTTTTTTATTTTTTAAAAAAATTAGGACAAAAACGTAAAAAATGCAAGAAAAACGGAAAAAAAATGGATAAAAACGGACAAATACGGAAAAAAAAGTAAGAAAAATGGACAAAAACGTAAGAAAAACGGATAAAAACGGACAAATACAGAAAAAAACGTGAGAAAAACGGCCAAAAATGTAATAAAAACGGATAAAAACAGAAAAAAACGTAAGAAAAACGGCCAAAAATGAAGAAAAACGGATAAAAATGGACAAATACGTAAAAAACGTAAGAAAAACGGACAAAAACGTAAGAAAAACGGACAAAAACGGATAAAAATGGACAAAAACGTATGAAAACGGAAAAAACATAAGAAAAACGGACAAAAACGTAAGAAAAACGAATGAAAGCATAAAAAAAGTAAGAAAAACGGACAAAAACGTAAGAAAAACGTACTAAAACGGATAAAAATGGACAAAAACGTATGAAAACGGAAAAAAAAAGTAAGAAAAACGGACTAAAACGGATAAAACGTAAGAAAAACGGACAAAAAAGGAAAAAACGTAAGAAAAACGGACAAAAACGGAAAAAACTTTTCCACAGGGACGATTCTTGCACTTTCCTAACTTCAGGGACGAAACATGCAATTTGGCCAAACTTTAGGGACGATTTTTGCAATTTACTCATAAATTAATTTTCGTACTTTATCTTTTACTGTTAAGTAAACTTACTTTTACGAGTAGCTGGATGATTTCACTAGCCTGCGTGCATTAAAATTGAACCAACCGTGAGCAATAGTCACTTTACACAATTCTAAGCTAGTTATATTATTTTCATAATATAAAGCGAGTTTTAGGCATGTCGGATCATCTTTACAGCTGTAACACCCCAAATTTCGTGATATGCAGCGGAATTTAAATTGGGTGTTACTTCATGGCACAACAGTTGAATAGTAGAAAACGATCACCAATTTGGTCGTTTTAAAAGATTTATCATTCGAATATCATAGTTTACAAAACGTGCTCCCAGTGGTTTCAAAGTTTATTAAATAGGTTTTCGAATGATAGTAAAATTTATAGCCTTCATAAGTATATGTGCTCCTCCGTGCCATCCCTGCTCTTTATGGACCTGAGATAAATACATGCTAAAAGCGTCAACACAAAGGTTAGTGAGTTCATAGAGTTTGTAAGTAAAAATTGTTGATTTCCAAAATCAAAGAGTTTGTGAGTCCATAGCAGTTGTAAATAAACAGTTGATTATCGAAGTCAAAAGTGAGTAATAACATAGTATTTATAGTTAAACCAGTTGATTGTCAAAATCATAATGTGAGTGAATCCATAGAGTTTGCATAAAATCAGTTGATCTTTAATAGTTCCAAGTTTAGGTAATAATTGTAACAAATACAATTATTAATAAAATAAGTGGTGGGTTATGATATTATACACCCCTAGTTCGTTTGTTATAAAGTAAGTGGTGGGTTAAGTTGTTATACACTCATAGTTGGTTGGGTTGCCCTAACCGGGTCAACACAAAATAATTATTGTTTGCCAAGTAGTGATTTTCTGCTATATAGTGAATACAAGTTCAAGTTTAATAAAATAATGGCAATACTGTATCATGACTACAGTATCGTTCTATTGCTCTAAGTCTCATGAAACTCAACGCTTAACAGGCATCAAAATGATGTAAAGTATATAGGCCCTCAGGATGGGTATTTGCCAATAACCCATAAGTTTGTTCAAATAAAGTGCGCCTGGGTGGCTCATCCTAGCAGACCCAAACGGGGATTGTCAGTCCCAAATAGATCTATTCACAATTATTTACGTTCACTCGCAAGTGATTAAGGTTCATGATATGAGGGACTTCGAACATGGCAATAAAAGTAAACTTAGGCAATAGTGAATCAAGTATAGCATACAGTTGAAAATCATTTGTGATCATGTTTATAGCAGGTATCTCTCCATGAGATATAAAAATGTATAAAGTGGATTTATAAACTCATAATAGTTTGTAGAGGTTTAAAAGTACTTTTATAATTAAAAGCAAGTATTACGTCTCAATAACGAGCAGAGCGTTTCATCAACTAAGTACGTTGTTTAAAGTAAACCAGTAAAGTTTATATGTAAAGCGAACATGTATCGCCTTCAAAAGTAATTCAGAGTAGATAAAAGAGTAGTCTATGGAACTCACAGTAGTGTGTAAACAGTTAAGAGTACTTATGAAAGTAAAAGCATTGTATTTGAGCATGTATCTCCCCCAAAAGTAGTTCAAAACGTATAAAAGTAGGGGCTACGAACTCACCTGATGTGATAGCAATAATGACGAAAGTGGATTCACTGAAATGTAAATTCAGTTGAGATTTCGGAAATAGCTTCACACACGACCTGAATAATAATAATGTTTGAGAATTCGTCTCAGCACGAATAATGAATGCGATATGAGGAATCGTATGACGATTTGATCGGTGACGTGAGTGTGATATGCTTAATATGTTTAAAGTTCAAAAAAAAATAATATTATCAATAATATTATTTTCTGGTTATGATTCAGAAATCATAATGGTCGTTTACTTGAAGTGGTTGAAGCGAATCGTTAGGAATCGTTTAGAAGTCGTTATATATAAATATAACGTATCGTTAAATATTTGTGTTCGAAGTGGAAACATACATGATGTGAGGGTGGGTTGTGTAAAATATGAATTGAAAATGAGTGGTGTTATGGTTTCTGTATACTCCTTAAACTTTCATTTTTTTTACACTTTATACCCTAACGGTGTTTGCGTTACACCGTTAGTCCCTAGTTTATAAAAGTTACATTTTCGACCCAAAATTAACCCAATTGACAATCTGTGTTTATACTTTATTATAAAGTCATTTTCTATCCCAAAGATACTGTTTTTACTGTTTCAGAACTTGTTTTTACAAAGTTGGCAGTTTTGGCCCCTCAAAGTGAAACTAGTTTGCAAAGTTAGTCCTTTTTGCATAAAAACTTGTGGAAAAATTCTACAAAAATTTTAGAAGCTTATTTTAGCTTATTCAAGCTTAAGTCAAAAGCTAGTTTGACCAGAATGTCTATTTTTGATATAATGGGCCTTAAAACGAAATAAAACAAGGCCCGTTAAGAAATTTGGAGGCGAGGGCATGAAAATACTTTTGGGCCTGGACTTGGGCTATTTTTGTGATTCTAAAAATGTTTCATATGGGCATGTTGGGCTTATGATCGCTAACTCTTAGTGGGCCTTAAGTAAGCCCAATTCGAAATATTAATTTCTGGAAAAACAATTTAAGTGTTATAACTCTAGCGTGGGGCGATCAGTTTGAGTCGTTTCGGACATGTTATTGAGGTTATGAGGACGAACTTAAAACATGAAACATGTAGTTAGCTAGGTGGTGGTTCGACTTATGCAAAAATATTCGTTTCTTATGTTTATAAATACGAATTAAATTGGTTGTCTTGTGGGCTGGTCGAGCAGTTTTGAAACTGAAAAAAAAAACACACAATATTTTTACCAAAGTCCTATTTACCCAGTCGAGTAGCTTATTAAGTGAACCTTTTAAAGTGTCGTGTTGTGCTTAAAATGTCGAAGTCAAAATACGAAAGTTGTAGCTAGCCATGTGGTCTTTCGATATGAGTAAAAATATTGGTGGGTTCTTTGTGTGAATTCGAAAATACTAGGCCATCAATGTGACGAGTTGGGTGATTTTTGTGTCAAAAGACTTAGAAAAATTCTAAGTCTTTTGGTTATATGCTTAGTACGTGTAATGCTAGATCAAAATGGGTCTCGAAAACGTATGAAATAAATGCATGGGAGTGATGTGAGTGTTTATATATGAACTTTGGCATCTCAAGAATGAGATGGAACAAGTTTTGGTGTCGAGGGATTACAAGTACACGTAAAAATAAATGAATGAAGTGTATACGTTCGAGTGTTGAATACACGAAATGAAACATAATGACACATGAGTTGAAACGAATCGAAACTAAGTTTTTGAGGGACTTACAATCACCTTAAAATGGAGTAGGACTGAGTAGAAGGGAAATTGGACAGCTGAGGACTCCTTGGCTTGCTCGAATGATAGAACCCGTTTCACAAAAATTTCTAAAGCTTGTGATATTGATCGAAGGAGTTATGTGGTTTGTTTCTGGACTTCGAGGCGTTCGAATGGAGGTGAGTGATGATGTGGGAGGTTTGAGAGTGTATGAGGATCGTTGGTGCTATTCGATTTGCAACCCAACACGGAATCAAGAATGAGACTTGGATCTCCTAGACCATGACCCAAGCTCCCAAGAATTTGGCCCAAGCTTCCTCGTTCACAGTTATGTAGGCAGACTTAGAAACATATTGTAAATGTGAAGTGTTTCTTTGTACGTATGAAAGGAAAGTGGTTGCAAGTGTTGGTGAATTATGAGTGTAAGTGTGAGAGTTTAAGAGTGAGTGAGATCACAGTGGGAATGCATGTATTCCTTATATACACGAGTTTGGTGCATGAATGCAATGATAATTTGACCATGAATGTATGAGGTTGAGTGTGTCAGTGGTTTGAATGATTACATTTTGCATGCCATCTTTCTTTCCAAAAGCAACATGACAATAACTCTTGAACTTCTTATACATGGCTCGATTATGGTATTTAAGTGTATGACATATTTTTGAAATGATGGTTACTTGGAGTGTGTAAGTAAACCATATGATGATTACTTGTGGAATGTTTAGCCGGCGCTATGGATCAAAAGTAAGAAGACAAATGAATTTTAGTGTTGGTTTTTGAGGTTCTGTCGAGTAAGAGGGAGTGTTGTGAGTGTGAGTTTTGATTCAAACAACTTGTGAGGGATTTAAATAATTGCCTACTGTTCGTCTAGTGTGTGATAAAACAAGTTCAACCTTCATTTTGTTATAACGTACGCATGATAGTGGTGATATATAACTATTTTAGTGTGCCATTTATACTATGGTATGTATATCTTTTAGATAGTGTGAAAGTGATCAAAAGACACCTATAACGTGTGATTTTATGCATGTTCATAAGGTAGTGGTGCATGTTAAATATGTATTTCCATATTTAAGTTGTGTCGAGTTCCATATTTGTGAATAACAAACGTATATAAACATTTAGCTTGGTTGTGTCGATATAAAGTGAGAGTGAGTTTGTGTTATTTGAGGTGGAGTGTGTAAGTTACTCTAATGATGAAATGGTTCTTAGAAATCCAAGAGAAAAGGGACAAATTTTATCATGGTTGTTCGTTGCTATTTGTTTGGTGACATTAGAAGGTCAATTCCTTTTAAATCTTGGTCGATATTGTTTGAGTATACAAGTTACCAAAATGATGGGAGGAGTTTTAACACAATCGTCTCGTTTAGTAATAATGTTGAATAAAAGCAAAAATTTAGTCCGTAAAAATGGTTAATTAAACTGTGATGATAGATTAGTCTTTGTTTATTATTTACAAATGAAAGGGAAGTTTACGGGATGTTATAACAGCTTACATTACTTTTATCAAGAACCGGTGTCACCAAACGCGTTTTAAACTCCTGGTTTAGACTTAACGTACATTTAACACACACCGACACTAGAAAATGTACAATCTACACATTAATTATATGCCTTTTAGGTTTTTTATAATCATATTTGAAAATTCACAATTCACCTTTTTCATTTTTACGTAAACCTTGTACGTCTTACGTTTTTTCTTAAATCGCGTAACTTTTAAACTTTACGTATAACCGTTAGGTTATCCCGCGCGTAACTAAAACCACATTTTGACATTTTATATCACTTTTAGATTAATTTTAGTCTACTTTAAACAAATGCATGGTCATTTTCATGTATACTCGCTATTTTCTGATAAATTACATTTTACGCGTATTTAGCCTACATTTTTAGGTTTTAACAACGTTTACGCATTCCGTTAAACTTATCACTTAATTAATATACCAAGATATAGTATACTAATAAGTTTTAACATTTTCACAAGTTTCATAATTTTTACGTTACCCGGTTTTAAGTTTCGTGATTTAAATACTTAACGTTAGTTTTTAACTAATTTTTTTTAGAACCACAACTTTTATAGAAAGACTAGCAAGAAGCTAGCAACAAAACATTACAAAGAAATCAAGTGGGGGTTTTTAAGCCAACTCTCCCACGTAAAAAACTTATTACATCTACTTGAACACCAATTAAAAGATAAAGCCACAATCTCGTCGAATATCACCGAACGTCTTGGAGCAGACGTGTCAAATACTTAACGTTAGTAATTACCGTAACCAAAACTCAGACTCCTACGGGAGGCAGCAGTGGGGAATTTTCCGCAATGGGCGAAAGCCTGACGGAGCAATGCCGCGTGGAGGTAAAAGGCCCACGAGTCATAAACTTCTTTTCCCGGAGAAGAAGCAATGACGGTATCTGGGGAATAAGCATCGGCTAACTCTACACTCCGTAACACACAAGATATTATCAAAAATGCATAATCATCACCTCATGCCATAGGTGGCGTTGGATGAGGAGTCACCAAGACACTTGGTGTCTTGGTGATAACATCTTGTTTAAGATGTTAACATGTGTAAACTTAACCATAGTTAAGAATTTAACTCAATATGTATTTAACTCAAAATATTTCCTATAAATAGCAATCTAAACCTTAGAAATACTTGCACCCCCATCTCTTATATCTAAAAGTCCTAAAACCTAAGGCAATTCTTAAAGATTTTGTTAAGAAAGTTCATATATTCTTGAGAAAAGCTAGATTTTGATCTTCTTTTCTTCGAGTTTTCAAGAAGAAGCTGTTATAATCTTCTTTTCTTCAAGTTTTCAAGAAAACGTCGTTATAATCTTCAAATAGCCTCGGGTTTTCGAAGATTACCAATTTCACGTCGAAGCTCTGCCTGTATATATATATATATATATATATATATATATATATATATATATATATATATATATATATATATATATATATATATATATATATATATATATATTTATAATACTCAAGCATTCTATATAAAGGCAAGTATTTATAAACTCTAAGTACTTATGAACTTTTAGTAATTTATTTAGTGTTTTATAAACTATTAATATGTCATATATATAAACTCTAAGTACTCAACCTTTGTGTTGGCTTTTTAAGCATGTCTTATCTCAGGTTTATAAGGTAAGCAACTAGTACGGAAAGGCACAGATATTAAGAAGGCTTTACTTTTTTTTATTATCATTTGAAAAACTCAAACACATTATGTTGATGTATCATGTAACTGTGAAACTACTGGGAACCTCTTTTGTAACTCTGATATTTAAATTATTCGAATGATAATTATTTTAAAACGGATCGTTTAGAGTTCGTTTTCTATTATTGTGATTGTTATACCTTGAAGTAACATCCAGCTTGAATTCCGCTGCCATAACGAAATTGGAGGTGTTAAACAAACTGCATGGCTTCGTAATCTCACTCGCGAGTTACATACACCACTTTTGACTGCCACTTTTGTTTACTGTGATAATGTGAGTGCCGTCTATTTGTCTACTAACCCGGTACAACATCAACGAACAAAGCACATCGAGATAGATATACATTTTGTTCGTGACATGGTTGCTAAGGGCTAGGTTCGAGTATTGCATGTCCATTCACGCTATCACCATGCAGATATCTTCACTAAAGGGTTACCTTCTCTTCTATTTGAAGAATTCATATCCAGTTTCTGTGTTCCCTCCCCTCCCGCTCAAACTGTTGAGGAGTGTTAGTTGTATATATTAGCCCATTATTATCTTGTCCATACACATTGATTGATTTGGTTTAACATTGATTGATTTGGTTTAATGAGAATCAAGGGAAATTAACCAACCATTAGCAACCATTAAAATGATGATAAGTAATTATATTTTAGTGTATTTTTTGTGAACAAATAACCAACAACTAGCAAACAAAAACTTCCCACTACCCTAGAACGCTTTGCTTCTTTTCCCCCTACACACGGGCATTTAGCCCGACCTCATGGGCGAAATCTTGGTCGGCCAACATATACTTGGTCTAAAACGATGGAACATCAATTACACATGTTGTTTCGTGAGTGGGCCAACTGTGTTTCACCAGACATGATGAATAAAGGATGAAAGACGGTTATGGGTCGCCGGGTCAGTATGAGAATAACCCGTAAAAGACGATATTGATATTAAGAGTTAGGGCATGTTTGTTTAATTTTTTCATTAAGTCATGTTAATTAACAAATGACTTAATATAGACAACCTCACTTTTATTACTTAATATTTTAAGTCATCTTTCTCTATTAAGTCACAAACAAACAGTTTTCATATAACTTAATTAATTCAATTTTTTTCATATTAAGTCAATTAAGTCGAAATCAAACACCCCCGAGTTTACTTTTTTACGAGGAAGCGTAAAATTAATCCCAAACATTCCCTTAATCACCGGATGAAGAAAAGCAATAGTACGACTTTTAAAAAAGCAAGAAAACCCCCCCCCAAACAAAAAAGCACATTCTGACGAGTGATTCATTTGTGTGAAAAATAAAAAATAGGCTAATCATCAATTGTTATAAATAATCATACTCAATGGCGTCGTCAAGAAAAGAATCATCAGCAGCAGCAGCAGCAAGTGTTAACAAAAAAGTATGGTTGTATTCATTGTTACTCACTATTCAATACGGTGCTCAACCTTTGATCTCCAAACGTTGCATCGGGTAATAATAATTTCTGTAGATTAGATTTATTTTCATATGTAAATCAAGTCGTATTAATGAGTATGTGTGACAATTATTTGAGGTTTATTGGTACATGGCATGTAACACCAATATTAATGCCACTTGTAACCATCCAACAACAATCATGAAAATACACACACATGATTTCATACATAACCATAAAAGGCTACAGGTTTATCGGTACCGGATTTATAACAGGAACAAATTATCTGAGTTAGTACACCAAATGAGTTAGGTTGTAAGTCTTTTGTTGGGTGGGATATTTTTTCGGGGAACCTTTTTTAGTAGCTTATTTATCATTGTATCCCCATGACGAGGAATGGCAAAATTGGCTATCTACCGATTGCTCGCTTGTATAAACGCTAGCTCGTTTCTGATTGAATGATCACTTAGGTCTTGCTCACCAGTATAATGCAGTGTATTGAAGTTAAACTAGTTTTATATGTAAACAATTGTGAACAAGCTTTCCACAACATATTACTGGACAAGCCAGGTAAAGGATTGATAGGAAGAGTTAGAATTATTCAATAACCACCCAATATTGGGTAAAATAATTTTCAAGAAATTTTGTATTAGTATTTGGAACGTGGTATGTAAGATCAAAGCATATCCGTAAAATTGTGACAAATGACAATTGCGGCTGTCGTGAAAAGCTGCCACCACAATGTAGGATAGTGAGCCTTAGCTTATGTGTGGCTGTTTATATGTAACTAGTTCCTCTCTCAAATAATTTATTGTTTATCGGAGCTTGGAGAGACGCCTTATTACTGAAGTATGTTTTTTTAAGTTATATGCGGGAATTGTGGTGTCTCTTTATATCTCCGAAGTTGTTGCATCTTTTCTTTAGTTCTTTTAGTTTTCAAATTCTGCCGTGCAATTTCTTGAAAGCTCAGGGTCCATATAGCTGGTGTTTTCAGTTTAAGGCTTTTTTCAGAACCAGAAACTTAAAGGTTCATGTTGAGTTCAACTCTCTAGTCTCTCCACTTGTCTTCCAGCTTGTTTATGCTTTCTGACCCACCATGCTGTATGATCTGATTGTTGCATCCAGCTGATCACATAGGTGCACCGCTATCTAGACCACCGCATGATTTTTTGTAGCTCGTTTCTGTCATAGTGTTGATAGCTAATGGGTTCCAAATATGCCCGAAAATATTATTCTTTAATAATATTGTAAGGAATGGCCTGTACTTGTTCATGTGCAGCATCCATTTCATTAGGAATTGATGATCTTCTAAAAGATGGCTAGTTCAAGAGGCCGAACAACAAAGTTTTATTTTGGAAAAACACCATCATTATGGGAATGTACACGTGGTAGAAAAATTACGTCAATCGATCGAGATGGTATGCCACAAGTGAATATTTGCGACAAGAAACTCACAATTCAAACATATAATTTGGAACACTGCCAATTGATATTCAACAATTTGGAGTCGTGTTGATCAAGTTTAGGCCAGCTTATGTATTTATAAGTTATGTGACCAGTGAAACTATTTTTCAATATCGTAGTAGCAAAAAGAATCTTTTGGAAAGGAATTTGGGAATTTCCAAAGTCATTCACACAATTGAAAATATCTAGCCTTGGTTTTCTTGGTAAGGATTAGCTAGTTGTACAGTGAAATTTTGAGGAGGGTAAACAACACAAACAAGATCATGATGCCAATCAGGGGCAGATCTAGAGCCAACACGGGGTATGCACGTGCATACCCTGTGATCCTCCTTGCAGTGTACATTTTTGTCATGGTTGAAGCTCTTCTGAGTCAGATTGCAGAGAGCGCATACATACAAAAAATGGTTTGAACTTAGTGCACACCCAGAAAAAAGTAGAAGAGATAAAGCTGTGAGAAATCGCCATTTTTTGGGTTCCTGTGGTATGTGTTTGAGTGTTTCACGTTGAAGAAGATGAAAACGTGGGTTAGTTAAGTTATTTTATTGGGCCTTTCTTTAAAAAGGGTAATTACCTTCACTGGATGTTTTTTTTTTTTTTTTTTTTTTTTTTTAATTTCTTTAAAGTCTAAACATAGATTACAAATGGCCCAAATAAGCATTTAATATTTCAGATTAGCTATCTATATTTTCAGGCTTTTTAGTTATCTTCATTAAAATTAAATAATGTTCCAACTTTTTCTTAGAAGTTCTATAATTTGGAAGTTAACCTTTGTTTTTGTATGTCATATATGTCCTTAAAAATGTGATTTTAGTTTATTAAAGTTCGGTTTCACAAGTTGTTATGGTTCTCTTTGTTGTTATCTAAGATGTTTAGCGTAAATGAATTAAGAATATGTTTTTTTACTACCTTGTCCGTAGTTCATGATACACCAAATCAATCTGGCCTATAAAAAAATGATGCACAATCTGAATTTGGAAAAAGAAACCGGAACAAAAAAAGCCCGAACTAAAGCATCAAATCTAGGAGAATTTTTTTTATGAGATTATGCATACCCTATGTCGAATTCCTAGATCCGCCACTGATGCCAATACAAGATAGGTTTAGAGAAATTTGATCTTGAAAAGATACAGAAAAAGGATCTAAAAACTTATCTATATCTACATATTACTAAAATTTTACTACATATAAAGAGAAAACACATTTGCTTAAAACTTAAAAACTTAACAAAATTGTGTAATGTTGTTAGACTAAAATACCCCAATTTATTAAATATATAAATACTTAATTACAGTTTAAACCACTAACTTTCTTCACTGTCACTTACTCCGCACCAATATATACATAAAAATAAATGCACACACAAATTGACGCTACTATACATCATTGCCGCTATGCGCGGGTGATCGTCTAGTTGATTTTAATACTGGAATACATCCAGGATATGTTTCGGGCTGCCCAATGGTTACTTTGGTGAAGAGTGATTGTCTTGATCGTTCCATGACATGACTACAAGTGTCTGGGTTTTAATGATGCTAGGTTAGGAATTTATATTAGGTAAGTAATAGAAACATGCAATGGATGGTTATTTAGATGTCATCACGACTTGGTTTATTTGGTAGCTATGTGAGAATCAAGACATCTTCCTCATATATTTTAGTGTTATACATAATTTCTTTATCTGCTACACAGGATTGTTTTCTCTAATGTAACTTGTTCCATCTGCTCTTAAAAAGGCAACACTTCCTTTTTTGGGTTGTTCCAATTTTGCAGCATTGTTTCTTGATTATGTTTTCAAAGATACATTACTTTTCTGCTTCTTATTAATTACTGATTCAAATTAACAATTTTGATTGTGGTTCAGAATTTTTCATTAGTTAGTCCTTAGTAAGTAACTAAGTGTCATTTTGGACATTTAATTGTATGTCAAACATTCTATGTAAGCTATGTGCAAGCCAAACGGTGTATTTGTTCTAGAAGGAGTAGAATATAATGGTATTTATTGCTATTAGTTATGCCAGATAAACTAGTTATTTGTTCTCTACATAATGGCGTTGTACGTTTTATACGCATAACGAGATGTAGTCCCTGAGTGATCATTGAATGTAAATCTATTTACCAATACTTACGGTATAAAGGTGGCCAACCCTAAGGTTATAACTTGATTGTATCTTGCTATATCTTCAGGAGAGAAGTGATCGTGACTTCATCTGTTTTGGCATGCGAGATAGTAAAGGTACTGTATATACTTATTTTATGTGTCATATGTATTTTTATATATTCAAATTTATGTATTTATGTGCGTGCACCTGTCATAGGTTACTTGTGCACTGTTTCTCATGGCGAAAGAGGGAAGTTTGAATAAAGCATTGAGGGAATGGACTTTGATTGGCTCATTAAGTGCATCAGGACTACCTGCAGCTATATATGCACTGCAAAATAGCTTGTTGCAGATTTCGTACAGGAACCTTGATTCCCTGACATTCTCAATGTTAAATCAAACAAAGTTAATATTCACAGCATTGTTCACATATATGATTTTAAGGTATGTTGTTGATGTATATTTATTTTTATATTATTTTTTAGCTGACAGTTCAGCATTGCTGCGTATATGCACACACACTATACATATATCGTGTTTAGAGATTTACCAGTCAGCCTAAGCCATTGAGCAGATCGAAACCGGACCCAAAAGGTCTGGACCCGGTTTAACCTCAGTAAAGGCCCGACCTGGTTCTAGGACCAAACTAGGATTCAAATTAAAATATTCTGCTTTGCATTCCTCCCAAAAGCCCCATAAACGGTAAAAGTGACCGTATTTAATCAAACCTGTAAGGCTTTCTAACTTTTTCATAAATTGCTAAATGTCTTTTTGCCACTTCGTGGAGCCATTTCACCAAAGTTGGAGTTTTATTTTATGAATCTTAGTATTAGAGGTGGCAAAAGGGGCGGGTTGAGCTCAGGTTCGAATGGGCATGGGTCAAACGGCAATACGGGTTCGGGTCAGACGGGCGATTTAAATAAGAACCCCAAATGACTAAAAAAGAAACTAATAAATATGCATCAAGTGTCTTTTTCTTCTTTTGCAACATTAACGTCAAACAACTTTTTGCTAAGTATTGACATCGTAGACTGATGTGATATTTAATTAGCAACAAAGTAACCATTACTCTTTCTAACTAAAGAAAAGTAAAGTATGATATTATTAGGTTTTTAACAAGATATATCTTACAGCAAACAAAGTCAAAATCTAAAACCTACACAAAGATGAAAATACAGCAACATCACAGTAATTAAAAGATGCGAGTAAACCAAAGGTTTTTGGCCCCCATCAACCAAGAGGTTGTGGGTTCAAGTCTCGTTGGAGACATGTGAGTTATTATGCGTGATAGGGGCATAGGTTGTATGAATTTTCCTTTTAAAAAAGCAAGCAAAATAAATAGAAAAATCGATAAAACTAATATAAAAAAGATTGAAGCAAATAATTTTTTTTTAGCAAATATCAATATTTAATTAAATTATTGGAAACAAAAGAGAATAAATAAATGACGAATGCTATAATCACATAAGTTTTACAAAAGGATTTCACACAATGATAGTGTAACAAAATGATTTGTTACAAAATAAAGAGTTGGTGAAGTAAAAGAGAGAATAATAACTTGTCCAAGTGTCATGCCACATCACTGTATGAGTTGTTTTGTAAACGTTATGTGGTTGTAGCAAAACTCTTAAGTAAATAAAAAGAACCAAATTATCAAGGTGCAGCGAGAAAAATAAAGTGAATCAAGAAAAAGAAAGTGAATAGGCAAGAGATATAGACGCAGTAAATAAGAACCAAATTATTAAGGTGCAGCAAGAAAAAGAAAGTGAATAGACAAGAGATATAGATGCTGGAGGAGAATGGAAGTTTACGGCAGAGAAGAGACCGTTGTATGTCTTCACCGTTCCCATTCTACCCATTTTATTTGCTCTTATTTTTTTCAGCCCAAAGAGCCCATCAAAATTAAAACCACAGCCCCATATTTCCCAGAATGTTTTACTTCAAGCCCATAAACCTGCCCAAATTTGTAGATGTGGGCAGTAATTTCCGGCTCTACTTAGTATCAATAGAAATGTTAGTATTTTACACTAATTTGGGCTTGTTGTTATAGGTGCAATTAGCCCCTCCTTCTCATAAAGATTGCAAAGCGATATATAATTTTATCTGTTTTGAATTCCGCTGATGTCAATTCATCAATTGAGTGATTAAACTCAATGCAGATCTTAACTATCTTTTCAATGTACATAAATAACAGATATGTATTAACTGCAGGCAGAAACAATCCATTCAACAAATTGGTGCCCTGTGTATACTTATTTTAGCAGCTGTCCTTTTAAGCATTGGGGAGGGCTCAAGAAAAGATTATGGAAGTGGAAATGCTGATGAAGTAGTTCTCTATGGAATTATTCCAGTCTTGATAGCATCTGTACTTTCAGGTCTTGCTTCTGCTTTATGTCAATGGGCTTCTCAGGTTTGTCAAATTTTTTTTGAAGTCCTATATTTAGTCGATTGTGATATAAGATCTATATTTTGGTTAGAGGTGACCCTTTCAACTCATTTAGGGTTTGAAATACCACGGTTCTAGTATGGCAAAGCTTAAAATTAACTAAAAAAGGTGGATTGGAATTTAACGGAAGTGTTATGCCTTTTTAACCCATTTTGCCACCTCTAGTTTTAGATGTTATAAGGTCGAACTAGCTCATTTTCCAACACGAGTGTAAATATTCTTTAGTATTTTGAGGGAAAAGTTGATGACTAGAACCTTGCAAGTTGCAACAATACTACAAATCAGATTGATGGTGGTTTTGACTGTGTAAAATATCCTCTTAATTTTCCAAATTGAGAAGTCTCGTCTTCAATATTAAAATGTCTTAATCTGGGAAGAATGGGCTATACAATAGAGGTGGCAATTTGTACCCATTTACTTATTAAACTGATCGATTTGGGGTTCTTTATATTTTATTTACTTTCAGACGAGTCAATTGGGTCAAGTAAAAAAAGTATCTATGAGGAAATGGGTCCAACGAGTTGAAAGTCACCCGAAGCCTATTTATCGTAAGAGGCCTTTTGTGTGCCACCAAATAGTGATATGCCACCAACTATGCTATATTGTATTCTGTGGAGTAAAGGAGGAAGGTACTTTTGGCAAACTGTATATATTGTGGAAAAGAGAATTTATTTACGGACCTCTGGGACTCCTATTATCTGAATTTAAAAACTACAACCCGACAGGCCACAGGGTGTACAAAGTAGACCAAAAACACATTCTTGTACCACTAGAATCTAAGGTCCACTATAATTGATTGACAAGACATGCTCTAAAGAGCTATGCACGAGCGCTCGTAAAATCAACTAAACAAGTTCTCTAGGCATTATAACAATGATTAAGGTAGAAATTCCTTAGCAGCTGCAACAACTCCTCATTTGACTGTGTCACCTCATATCTTTTTCTCGAGGCACATAATCTGGACCGAATCACTGCAACTAGAGAACCAACTAGCACATAGCAAACAATCTTAATTTGTTATTAAAAGTTCTCAAATTGTGCTCTTGCCATATATTATACACCGAGGCAACAAGTAAGTTCTGATGGTGTACAAATCACCTCCCATAATGCACACCTTCTAAGTTTTAATTATTTGAAGATTCAAAAATTGTAGATCATTAGTGTGATAATTATGTATATGTTATCACAATAGTTGCATTGGTTATTTGTATACATTTTTTTATCAAAAAAGGAACAAAAAAGTGTCTGGTTGAACATTATTTAACCCGACCTAAGACAACATTACTCATCTCAAATTTAATGTTGTAGGTTAAGAAACACTCGTCATACTTAATGACAGTTGAAATGTCTATCGTTGGAAGCCTTTGCTTGCTGGCAAGTACTTGCAAGTCTCCTGATGGTGAAGCAATGAGACAGCATGGGTTCTTTTATGGATGGACACCAGTTACAATGGTAACATCTTCTATACTACACAATTTTTAGCATTATAATGTTTGCTATACTTCTCTGTTATTGCTGTACTGAAAATCAACTTATGAAGTATATTTTTAATTGTTCATTGGACTGTACATCAGGTTTGGACTGGGTATCCAGTCAAACTACACTTAGAACCAGATGTGTGTGTAGTACCTTCTCATTGAAAGAATTAGCATTATTAGTTCATTTAGTACAAGGCGAATTTAATTAGTTATGGTAGTTTGATACAGGGTCCAGTTTTACGCTTTCAAGTTTTTAAAGTTTTTCATTTTCTGTTATTTGATTCAGATCCCTGTTTTTATCAATGCTGTTGGTGGGATTCTTGTGGGCCTGGTGACTTCATATGCTGGTGGCGTTCGAAAGGCAAGTTTGAATTGCCCTCACATATGCATTTACAAATAGTTTTGTGTGGATTTGACCAAAGCTCCTTTCTTGTTTACCATTGCCTAAGTTTCAAAGTAAGTAGGAAAGCAAAATGGTTTGGTGATGGGTCAAAACTTTTTTTAGACCGAAATTTTGAAGTGTTTTCGAAAAATCAGTGTGTTGAGTATTTTAATAATTGTTTAACTTTTCTCAAATAAAAGTTTTAGCTCTAGATTTTGCCAATAAAAAACTATTACAATCTCTCATGAGATGTCCCAAATGCTCCATTTTCCTATGAGCCATGTTTAGGTACCCTAAATAAGTTTATAACAAACATTTATTTACTCGCTTCTTCTACTTTGTTACATATATATACAGGGGTTTGTCATTGTCTCCGCCCTCCTTGTTACCGCCTTGCTGCAATATGTGTTTGATGGAAAACCGCCTTCATTGTTCTGCCTTTTAGCTCTTCCGCTTGTAATGATGAGCATATCGATATACCAAAAGTACCCATATCGTGCCAAAAAGAAGGAAGCATAGACACAGTAGTCTCAAAACAGATGATGTGGAGTAAATTTTCTCAAATTAAGTACCACCATAGGTTCTTATAGGTATGTTACAGGATGACTTTATGAACTTAGAACTTTTTGATTTACAGCTCATGTTCTGAATCTTTCTCAATATTTTAAAGTGTCAATTA
The DNA here is from genome assembly GCA_021014915.2 of Artemisia tridentata subsp. tridentata. Lineage (NCBI taxonomy): Eukaryota > Viridiplantae > Streptophyta > Magnoliopsida > Asterales > Asteraceae > Artemisia > Artemisia tridentata. The sequence continues at coordinate 250,725,929 of CP139504.1, forward strand.
GTAACGTCTTGACATGTACAATACATTTTGTAACTTACCATGAAACGATAATAAAGATTTGCATATATAATTTTTTGTCTAACCATTTGTTGTACTGATCTTTTGGAATAGACCTATAATTGTAGGATTCATTGAGCTGTGTATGCAAGATCTTTACAATACACAAAATTGGTCCATTTCTTGAAAAGTTGACTGTTACAGTATTTTTTTAATTGCCATAACTTGGTTGCAATGAATTGTTTATAAGATTCCTTTACTTTGAATATCAAAGGGAAATACTAAGGTTAATGAGTAAAGGAATATTGCTGTAATTTCAAACCATGTATAGTTTTTGCAAATAGTTTTTCCTAGCTCCGGAAGTAGGGGAGTTTTTGACTAGGGTTCAACGGGTTATGCAAAGTAATTTTTTGACCCCTAAGACACAAAACTTCATTTTTAGTAGGATTGGGTTTGCCATCCAAAAGGGGGTTGCAACGCAGCTTGTTGCTCGTTTGCCTGCCATCTTATTGTAATTGATATCTATATTAAACCTTCGTGCTACTCGATCTAATATAAACACTAATAGATTTGCAAGAGTGTAGGAAAAAGGTAAGTTACCCAGATCAACCACATGACATACTATTGCATTAACTGCAATTAATGTTTCAAACTCTACTGATTTCCTACTATCCCAGCATCCATTGGAGATTGGCTAAAGGACTGCCAATCCCGAATATGCAAAACCCAACCCCAGTCAACATTTAAGTAACATCAAATGCTTACACTAGTTGCTAACGTGAAAGAACCCAACTAATTTAAACATGAGAACCAGCTCCATGAATTAAAGAAATCAAAGTAAGGGATGGTATTGTCTTGAATTTCCACCAGCCTGAACAATTACTGAAAATGTTTCGTTCGAGTTACATTTCCTTCTAGAATTTTCATTAGCTGTTTGGTTCTATTTCTTTCCACACGGAAGATAGCAGATGACTAAAGATGGAACTGTTAATTTTATTTTTGCATTATTGTGACACAGCGCTCAAAAAAAAAAAAAAAAAAAATGATTGAGGAAGTCGTGTGTTGATGAAAAAATTGATGGCTGACAAAACTCACACTCATTTCCATTCCAAGGTGTACTTTTATCCATTTGGTACCCAACTAACCAAATGTTACAGATGACTAAAGATGGTACTCATTAAGCTAACCATATGTTACAGAGATCAAAGTTTGATTGGGACAGCCATGAGGGCCGCATTTCTTGGACACGTGAGCCCAAACTTCTCGCTCATATCCATATCTTCTACTCGCATATTTTCTTGGAGCTTCCAATCAAACTTGCGAATTACTGAACTCAATATTATGTGTAACATTCTATGAGCCATATTTAATCCCGGACATATTCTCCTTCCACCACCAAATGGAATTAGCTCAAAATCTTGGCCTCTGTAGTCAATCTCGACCGCTAAAAACCTCTCTGGCATAAATGTTTCTGGGTCTGACCAAACATTTGGGTCTCGTCCAATCGCCCAAATATTACAAAGAATTTGGGCATCTTTAGGCACGAGGAAGCCTCCGAATTCTACATTATGTATGGCTTGGTGAGGGATTAGAAAAGGAGCGGGAGGATGTAACCGAAGCGTTTCTTTTATAATAGCTTGTAGGTAAGGGAGTTGAGAGATATAATTCTCCTGTATAAGTTTATCGCTGTTTTGCATTTTCCTATTTAGCTCTAACCGAGCCTTGTTCATTTTCTCGGGGTTACGTATAAGCTCTACCATCGCCCATTCCAATGTGGTAGATGTCGTTTCAGTTCCGGCCACAAACAAATCCTACAAATATATATTAAAGATATTATCTTGGTATATTTTACTTAACTTTTTGTGATTAATATATTTTATCGGGGATCCCCTTTACCCAAAAAAAAAAATCTTGGTACGGTCCAGTCTTCTAAATGCCCATTAGTGAAGTTCATTTTTCTGTTTTTGGAACAAGAAAATTTAACTTGCGCATAGGACCAGATCATTTTATGTCTAGGCAGAGTTTATTTTGAGTAACTTGTTTCAAATACGTGTGTAGGTACCGAGGTTTGTACTTACCAGCAACAAATGGCTTATGTCATTTCGACTGAATTCAGATTCATCTTTCATCCAGAGATTGATCATCGAGTCCAACACATCGTTTTTTGTTGATAAACTAGCTACTTTTTGCAAGCGTTGATCGATGATCTCATTAAAAATAGAAAATAGCTTCTTACCATAAACATTTCCTTGTCGTTCTAAACCCTGCGGATCCAAGAATCTAAGTATCGGAAAGAAGTCTACAAGATTTGGTTTACCACCGATTTCCATAATACCCCACATAGCATCCTTGAATTCTTCCGATGACATAGAAAAGCTTTGAGAGAAATCCTTAGAGAACAATATGTTGGATAAAATGTTAAGACTTGTCGTAAACATAGCTGCACCAATGTTCACAGCCGTTTCACTTGCACAACATTGACTGACATGGTCCACAAGTTCTTGCACCTGAAACTCAAGTATAAATAATGGAATAGATGCTTCACTAACAGAATAGATATCCAATAAAATGATTGCTGAAAGATATAAAAGCAATATATCTTATATCTGTCGAAGCCTGACCTCTCACAGACTGTTGAAGTATAGTTACTTTTCTAGGATATGCAGGTGCACAACCTCTCTTCGACTAAAACTTATGACTTGATGCCTAGACCTATATGAAGTTCTACGCCCATATGAAATTTTTTGAGGAGTAAGCTAGGATTTAGACACCACCCTATATATACATACAACTCTCATTCAAATTATAAATTGGTACTCAATTGCAGGTCAACAATAAATGTCTTTAGTTTGACATGTGGGCATAGCATGATTACCATAGTGTGTGCTATTACGTTTTCTATTCTTTATTATTTACTTTTTTTGGATCTTGTTGCTAACAAGTAAGAATATAGATTAGGATTAAAAGTCCATTTAAAGATCATAAGCCCTAATATGTAGTAAGAAGTTTCTCACTCTTTAATCATTTTTGAGGTGGAACTTTGATATTTTCACCATTTAGCGTGGAAAGTAGATCATATACTATTTTCAGAGTTTTCATTTTTAAAAGTATGCTAGATATCCTTCACTGCACACTTTAGATATCTGTTTCCATCCAATCAAAGGCGGCGAAGCGCCGTGCATAACAACGGGATTTATAGTGGCAAATAGTTATAGTAATATTTTGGTTAAGTGTTTTGTGTAATGTTTTATATAATACAAATAAAAATATTTTCAGAAAGTCAAACAGTGAACAATAATTATAAGAGGGAGAGAGTATTAGTAAGTAGGTGTTCGAATTTAATTAAAAAATGTTCATATACTGGACATCGATATCAACATTTCTAATGTCATATTAGTATAAGAATTAGATATATCAATCATTTCATTTATTTAAAAAAAAAAACTTTGATAAACCAATATAGGAAAGTAGATATAAATGTGAGGGTAAAAGCAATTTCCCATGGATCAATGAATGTATCCAAGTTTTGTAAAGTGTCTCAAAAAACTTATTACCCGAGTCGTACCTTTTGTGTACGCAGTTGTTGGCTACGATCTAGACATGGCCCAGAAAATATATATTCTCTAGTTATTCTTCTTAGTTTTCGCCACTGATCTGATGCAGCAGGCAGATATACAATGGAGTATATATCGTGATCCAACAATCGGCCAGTGTGTGGGATAGTTCGGCTAGAGAACACTTGGTCGTATGTATGAAAAAATTCTTTAGCCATATTAGGTGATGAAACCACTATAGTTGTTCTACTTCCTAGCTTAAGTGACATTAAAGGACCATAGCGTTTAGATAGTGCGGCTAGTGAGCGGTGTGGTTTGTTGCCTAGTTTTAAGAGGTTTCCGATGAATGGCAACGGGTAAGGCCCGGGCGGAAGCCGTGAGTTACTATGGCTAGATATGGTGATAGTGATAGCATAGATCAAAGTTAAAAGGAATGATAGTACGAGAAAAATGGTTGGATACTCCATGGAATTGCGTGTGGTTGTCAAAGTGTGTTAAAAGGATAGTGCATTCATATTCTTTATAGATCCAACTTTTACCATAGAACCCATCAAACAATTTTAGCCACTCATTTTTTTTATCAAAATAAAAAAAATAAACTTCCACCTTTTTTTTAAAACTTAAATATCTCGCAAACCGTAAATCGTCAAGCTACAAAAAAAATACCATTGCGAAGAGAATTAAATTATCTTTCTATAGACATGCATTGTTATATACTTTCGACGATTTTTTTTTTTTTTTTTAATTTTCGCCCAGAAAGAATCATATATGATTCGTAAGAATCATATATGATTCGATTTTAACGAATCATATATGATTTTTACGAATCATATATGATTCGTAAAAATCGAATCATATATGATTCGTAAAAATCGAATCATATATGATTCTTACGAATCATATATGATTTTTACGAATCATATATGATTCTTTCTGGGCGGAAATTAAAAAAAAAAGTTCGTCGAAAGTATATAACAATGCATATCTATAGAAAGATCATTTAATTCTCGTCGCGATGGTATTTTTTTTTGTAGCTTGAAGATTTACCGTTTGCAAGATATGTTGTTTTTAAAAAAAAGATGAAAAATAAAAATGGGTGGCTATGATTGGTCCATTGGTTCTATGACAAATATGAGATCTATATTGATCTCATCTCATCATGTTAAAACTTTTATACTTGTCTTTTAAAAAAAAAAAGATTTCTACTCTTGATATGTCATGGCCGAAGGGCCCAAACCGAACAAACCTCATGGGTCGTTCGGTCAAACATTTAACTAGGTTAGGACAAACTCTGGGCACATACGTCCGAACGATGTGACCCGGACGAAGTCCAATACCGAACGGACCACACGGGCCGTTCGGCCCAACGGCTAGTTCTAGATCAGAAAGTCAACCTTAGTATTAGTAGTATGTGACAGAAGAGCAGAAGCCATGGCAGACCAGAGAACAGACCCAAACAGGGCAAAGTTCCAGTTGCCGCTCAAAAGTGTCGCCATCACATTTGGACTCATCCGATGGGGACAAAAACAGGTCTCCTATATAAAGGAGCAATTTCTACAGTAAGGGTAATCAATCTTTTACACACAGTACTTAACTTATTAATACACTTATTATCTCGCCTTCCGATACTTACTCTCACGCCAGAGTTTGGTCCTGGGGTCACACCCGGGGCGAGACTAACGCGTTTACTTTCTCAGCAGATTTCCGGAGGACTTGTCAACATCAAGGCCGAAGGATATTTTGAAGAATAGTTCTACCCGCAAGAAAATAATTAAACATTGGCGCCATCCGTGGGACCGGTATTCAATCTACTAAGGCTATAGAATGTCAGGTTCCGAACGTCCAGAGGGTTCGGGAGGAAGGAATGTCGAAACTCCTCCCGTCAACCGTGCTGGAGGCGGAGACACCGAGTCTCCTACAATCACCCGAGAACAAATAGAAGAGTATGTCTCTGCTCTCAAGTCCATGGTCAAGGAGCACAATAGGCAAAGCACTGTACGTCCGGTACGTTTAGACTTTGGCGAAGAAGACACCCAGGAGAGGACCGAGGTAGTGAAGGAAAAGAAAGGAATCGTAACAGGTGACAAAGTTACAGACGAAGATTTGGCAAAGCCTTTCAAGGAAATCAGGAAATCACCCTTTACACGGCGGCTGATAGAGTTTTCGGCGCCGGAGCATAAAATGCCTTCACACATCAAGTTGTACGATGGGTCGACGGACCCCCAAGATCATCTCAATCGGTTCACCGGAGCAGCAGGTCAAGCCGAATGGCCTATGCCTGTATGGTGCAGGATGTTCCAACAAACCCTGGACGGAAGAGCCCGAGGATGGTTCGATCGTCTTCCACCCGGCAGTATAGATGAATGGGCGGACCTCCGATCCCAATTTGAGACCCGTTTCTCCTTGCACAAGGTGTGCACTAAGGACCCCACCGAGATAATGAAGATTGTAAGGAAGGCTAACGAAACACTACCCGAATTTAAGGAAAGGTGGACCACAGAAACAGGATTCATACAAGGAGCTCCGGAAATTATGAGGATTTCTTCATTCATGAATGGCTGCAAATGCCCATAGTTGGCCAAGAGGGTTGCTGATAAAGTTCCTAGAACCGTTGATGAGATGATGATCCGTGTAGATGACTTTGTGAGATCAGAAGAGGCATTCGTCAGTACCGAACTACCGCGAGGAGAGAGCTATGACCGATATAGGAAAGTGTCAACGGGACCCTTTCGGAAGGATGACCGAGGATACAGAGGGTCAGGGAATGATAACAGGAACGAAGGACGGTCTGGGTATCACCACAAAGATCGACAGACCCAGTATCGGTATAGAGACCGCCCGGCACCATACCTCCCGGCACGTAATGACTATCAGAATCACCATGCTCCTCGTCTAACACTTGACTCACTCACAAAACGACCGAAAGAAATCCTAGCTACCGAACAGCAGCTACGCTTGCCTCCTCCAAGGCCGATGCGGGATCCCCCGAAGAGAGAGCATCAGGATAGATACTGCGACTATCATGGAGAAAAAGGGCATTACACGAACGATTGTTTTCAATTGAAAAGGCAGCTAGAGCTGGCCCTAGAATCTGGGAAGTTTAATCATTTGGTCAAAGATGTGCGTCAAAAAGGGAAAGGTACGCTGAAGAGAGATCTCTCGGCCAAAGACAAGATAATCAACATGATCAGTGTAAGGATGCAGCAGAAGAAACGTAAATCTAGAGAACATGAAGAAGGATGGATGAATGTTCCCATCACTTTCCCTCCCATACCAGCCGGAGACATATCTGACGAACCTCTCATTATCGAAGCTATGATGGAAGGATACTTGGTGAGGAGGGTATTTGTGGATGAAGGAGCATCGGTAGAGGTCATGTTTGAGCATTGTTTTGATAATCTAAGCCCGGAGATAAAATCTCGACTGAAGCAAACCCAGACGGATCTGCTAGGATTCGCTGGACAGGTAACTAAACCTCTGGGAAAAATAGAGCTGGATGTATCGTTCGGAGAAGGAGGGCTGTATAGGAGGACGACCATGAAGTTCACCGTCATCCGGGCCCCATCACCATATAATGTCATTCTGGGAAGGACCGGGTTGAAAATGCTAAGAGCAGTTCCCTCGACCATACATGCTATGATGAAGTTTCCCACTCCCAGGGGGATAGCAACTTTGAAGGCTCGGCAAATAGTCATTTCGGAATGCCGAAGGTTGGAAGAATCTCAAAGGACTTCTTGTAGGCAAGACGAAGAACCAACAGAAAAGGTAACGGAAGCGAACGCCCCGGAAGAAGTTATGGTAAACCCAGCTTACCCGGAACAGCTGGTGACTATCGGAGGAAGCTTGTCGCCTGAGTGCAAGAGAAAACTTAGATCGCTTCTCAAGAAAAACATGGATGTTTTCGCCTGGACGCCGGCGGACATGACGGGGATCCCTCGACGCATAATTGAGCATACGTTGAACGCCAACCCTTCAGTAGAGCCGGTTTGCCAAAAGCGCAGGGTATTGGCTCCGGATAGAAGTTTGGCCGTGACAAAAGAAGTAGAGGAATGGTTGAAGGCGGGCATCGTCCGTCCGGTCAAGTATCCAACGTGGATATCCAATCCGGTCCTTGTTAAAAAGTGTGATGGAAGTTGGCGCATGTGTATCGACTTTAAAAACATTAACTCAGCCTGTCCGAAGGATTACTACCCTTTGCCGGAGATCGACCTAAAGATAGAATCAGTCATGGGATTCAGATATAAGTGTTTCTTGGATGCATACAAGGGATATCATCAGGTCCAAATGTCGAAGGAAGATGAAGAAAAAATAGCTTTTTACACAGATCAAGGGACGTACTGCTATACCAAAATGCCCTTCGGGCTGAAGAATGCCGGAGCAACATACCAGCGCATGGTGGATACGGCCTTCCAATCACAGATCGGACGGAATTTGGAGGCATATGTGGATGACATGGTCATCAAGAGCAAAGAAGAGAATGAGATGTTGGGTGATATTGCTGAAACGTTTGACAACCTGAGAAGGATTAACATGAAACTGAATCCCAAAAAATGCTCGTTCGGCATGGAAGAAGGGAAGTTCTTGGGGTATATGGTGACCTCCGAGGGGATCAGAGCCAATCCAAAGAAGACTAAAGCCTTGATGGATATGCAATCCCCCCGGACGTTGAAAGAAATGCAAAGCCTCAGTGGCAAGTTAGCAGCCTTGAATCGGTTTTTTGCCCGGTCAGCCGAGAGGTCGTTACCATTCTTCGAAACTTTAAAGAACATAACCAAGGAAAATAAAGAGCAATACCGATGGACGGAAAACGCAGAGAATGCCTTCCAAGAGATGAAGAAGTTGATAGCAGACCTGCCATTCTTAACAACCCCGATGGCCAAAGAAACGCTATATGTATACCTGGCCGCATCACAGGAGGCCGTGAGTGCCGTCCTTTTGACGGAAAGAAAGGGTAAACAACATCCGGTACACTATGTGAGCCGGACACTCAATGAGGCTGAAAGGAACTATGCACCGATGGAAAAGCTAGCACTATCATTGTTGCACATGTCCAGAAGATTACGGAGATACTTCGAAGCCCATCCCATCAAGGTTATTACCGATCAACCGATCAGGCAGATACACAACAAGGCTGAAGCGTCCGGCAAGCTCGCTAAGTATTCCATCGAGCTGGGCGCGTACAAAATTACATATGAGCCACGGAACGCAATAAAAGGACAAGTGTTGGCAGATTTCCTCTCGGAAACCCCCATAGGAGAAAGCTCAGATCGATACTTCAGTCAGCCAGCCAGGAAAGTAGAAAAGGATCAAGCGGGCAAGTGGTTACTATTCACCGACGGGGCATCCAACATCAAAGGTTCCGGAGCAGGGCTTGTTCTAGTAAGTCTGGACGGCTTAGAGTATACCTATGCCCTTCAGCTAGATTTTGACAGCACCAACAACGAAGCGGAGTACGAAGCTCTCCTAGCTGGACTCCGTATGGCCGAAAGGATGCATGTGCAGTGTATCGAAGTCCGAGTAGACTCTAAGCTAGTATCGAATCAAATAAATGGGGATTACGCGACGAGTAATGAAAGTATGATCCGATACTTGGCTAAAGCAAATGAATACATCGTTAAGTTCCAGCATTTCTCCATCCGGAACATCCCCAGAGGTCAAAACCAGAAGGCCGATGTATTGAGCAAATTGGCCACAGTAGCTTTTGATCATTTGACCAAGGAAGTACTAGTGGAAGTATTGAGGGAAAGGTCTACCGAAGGGAAGGAGATCAACGACATAGTGGCGGAAGAAAGGGGCAATTGGATGACTCCCATCATCCGATGCCTAGAGGAAGGGATATGGCCGAAAGACCAAAATGAAGCTTGGGCCTCGAGAATGAAGATAAGTCAGTATGTGATTGAAGATGGAGTGCTCTACAAGAAGGCTTACTTGGTCCCCATGCTACGTTGTGTCGGACCGCTGCAGGCAAATTATGTAATCCGGGAGATACACATGGGGGCATACGGTATGCATTCGGGGCCGAGGTCGGTAGTTGCAAAGGCCATGCGGCAAGGGTACTATTGGCCTACTATGCACCGGGACGCCCGTAATGAAATTCAGACGTGTGACTCATGCCAAATACACGCCCCGGTTCCGAAGCTCCCGAAGACAACACTTACACCAATTATGGCTCCTTGGTCATTTTACCAGTGGGGAATGGACATCCTGGGTCCATTACCACAGTCAACCGGAAAGATAAAGTTCATTATAGTAGCCATTGACTACTTTACCAAGTGGATAGAAGCCAAACCGTTAGCCAGAGTGACGGGAAAGGATGTGATAAAGTTCGTCTGGGACAATGTAGTCTGTCGTTTTGGTCTGCCGAGTGTAATTGTGACGGATAACGGAAAGCAGCTGGTCGATAACCCTTTCAAAAGATGGTGTGAGAAACTAAACATCCGGCAAATAAACACGGCTGTGGCTCATCCACAGGCAAATGGCCTTGTGGAAAGGGCAAACAAAAGCTTGTTAGAAGGAATCAAGACACGACTAGGTCGAACTAAAGCCGGATGGGTTGATGAGTTACCGAATGTCTTGTGGGCTCACCGAACGTCACTGAAACAAAGCAATGGGGAAACGCCTTTCAGCTTGACATATGGTGGTGAGGCAGTCATACCGGCTGAAATCGGCATGCCAACTCACCGAACGATGGTCATCAGAGAGGGGATAGACGAGGATGATACCCGCCGGATCGAAGAGTTGAACGAAAGGGAGATGCGTTTGAACTTAGATTTACTACAAGAAAGGAGGGAAGAAGCGGCAATAAGAGAGGCGCGGTACAAAGCAAAAATGGAGCGATACTACAACCAGAGAGTCCGTCCGGTATCTTTCAAGCCGGGAGATTTTGTGTATCGGAAAAATGAAGCCAGCCGAGTCGAAGATCAGGGTAAGCTGGGTCCGAAATGGGAAGGCCCATATCGGATAACCGAAGCGTATCAGTGTGGTTCGTACAAGCTAGAGACTATGGATGAGGAAGAGGTGCCCCGGAAGTGGCACGCGATTAATTTAAGGAAATGTTTTCTGTAGAAACAAGTATGTAAGGCTATGAGCCATTGTGAACAAGTTAATTATGAAATATTATATATTCTCCTCCGGATGGAAGAGGAGAAAGTTTTCCCACATGTTGTTGCAAACAAAAACAAGGCATTCACATGGCTCCGGCGGAGACTAGCTACCTCCGCTCGGCCCATATAGCCAAAAATCAGGCCGAGGCGTATTCGCCCCTAACGGCAATAACTCATCATAAAATGAAAAGGAACATGCCGAAGCGTATTCGCCCCTAACGGCAATAGTTAATCCCAAAACGTGAACACGCCGAGGCGTATTCGCCCCTAACGGCAATAACTCATCACAGAATGAAAAGGAACATGCCGAGGCGTATTCGCCCCTAACGGCAATAGTTAATCCCAAAACGTGAACATGCCGAGGCGTATTCGCCCCTAACGGCAATAACTCATCACAGAATGAAAAGGAACATGCCGAGGCGTATTCGCCCCTAACGGCAATAACTAATCCTAAAAACATAACGGCGACATTCAATCTTAAAAATTATAAGGGAATTGGAGGCCATGTCCAAGGAAAGGCCAAGACATGCTCAATAAAGCAACACGGCAAATAAGGAAATGGTCACACAACACAATCCGCAAGGTACATACATACAAAAAAAAAGAGACATATATAAGAAACAAGATAAATATAACAAAAGTTAAATGATTAATCATTACCAAAAGGACCAGAATTACAACCATCCGATCATGACAAATCACAGTCATTCGGTGGAAAATAGTTACATACCAGTTACAATATTCTAAGGCAGCCACACACGGCGCACAACAAACGGTAAACATTGTTTTCAAAAGATAAAAGGATTAAAACCAAGCTTCACAAGGCATCCGGAACAGCCTTTGCCCATAGTCAAAATGGAGGCAGTCCGGACCCCACAACAAACTGATCTAAGACTCAACATTTTCATCAACAGCCCTGTTTTCATTCTCTTCGGCAACATTATCCACCACCACATTCCCTTCAGCCACACTACTCCCACCACCAACATCGGCATCAACAACTTCGGATGTAACATTCTGAGCAGCAGAGCCATTAGTTGCCGAAGGTTCGGTCGGTTCGACAGGAGCAGGATCCGGATAGAGCTCCAGGATCTCGGCCAAGGGTTTGTAGCAAGCCTTGCTAACCTTTTGAACGTACGGATATTCAGTGACGAAGAGTTGATCGAACAAAGGCTTGTATTTTTGTCCAGCGTCCAAATCCACATTCTCAAACTCCTCCAGAATCTCGATCGCCTGCGCCGGAGTACGATCAACGGCAACACCATCCACAAACCCAGACATAGATGAAAGGTTGAACGGAAGGGCCAAAGATTGTTTGTACTCATGACTACCGAGAAGTCGACGCACAATCTCCGGTAGGAATTCCTTAATCACTTTGATACGCTCCATCCCGGCGGTCCCCATCCGAACGGCCAGATCCTCCCTCTATTTCCTAAGCTCCTGATTATCTTTTTCCTCATCGGCCAACAAATCTTTAGTTTTAGTCAGCTCGCCCTCTAGAGACTTAATCCTATCGGCCTGTTCACCTTTCTCTTTCACCAGTTCAGAAATACGGGCAGTCAGACTTTCCACAATAGCACCACAACCGGCATGCTCAACTTTCAGCTTTTCTAGCTCCTCCGGATCCCGTCCGACACACTCCTCATGCACTGCACTAAGATTGTTGAACTGATCAAGTAAAGTTTCAAACCGAAGAAGGATATCAGATTGAGCTACGGAACTCTTCCCAAGCAACATCCAGGCACGATTGCAGGCATCTTCGTCACTTAAACTTTCCAAGTAATGCTCCTCGCAGGGGGTCGACAGATGAGCCATCAACTCACGACAAACGGAAGAACCGGTTAGACGGGCATCGGTCATCACTGACCATTTAGGTACAAAAATCTCCCTAGAAGTAAGCTCATCTTCACCCGTCTCATCCAAACCCTCCATGTGTCTCTTATCCTTCCCCCGTCCATGAGAAACCAAAGGACTACCTGACAAAAAGATAACAGCCGAGACGCGTAAGTAAGAAATATATATATATATAAAAAAAAAAGAGAGAGAAAGATACACGACTTACCATCACCACCACCTACAAATTGGCTACTCGCCCCTTCTTCTCCCTCAGGTTGCTTAACCGACCCGTCCGGATAAAAAGAACGGAGGGGCAAGGGAGCCGAGACATGGCCGGAAGAATCCAGCTCAATGATAGAGGGGTCAGCAGTGGATTTGGTTTTTTTGGTTGGTCGGGAGGCAGCACCTCCTCCGGCAGGGCGTTTGCCCGAACTTTTAGCCCCTTTGCTTCCCCCGGCTCCTCCCTCTTTTAACGTGACACCTAAACGGGCCGTCGTCTGCCCTTGCTTCTTTCTTTTAGCTTCCAAGACCTTTTCACTAGCTACCTCAACTTCTTTCATTGCGGTGGATTTGTCTGGAATCTCCGCATTGGATCGAGCGGGCTCTACCACATGCAACAGAAGAGTCTCACCTTCACGAAGGGGATCTCCTTTGACCACTCGAGCTCCCTTCCGGCGTTCGGGCTTAATTAGGTATTCCGCCATTGTCAAAGCTATAAACAAACAAGTCAAAAATATATATATTACTCGGAAGAAAGTACATGTATACATTAAATAACAAGTAATAAAAACAAGGGCTATACCCTTTCCCTCGGCGTCCTCAAGCGCCGCCCGGAAACCCGGATACTCCCAATGAGACGTTAACCCGAGTGCATATAGAAAGCCTCGGGGAACTCGGATAAGGTCAATAACATGCTTGGCTAGTCTCTCGGCATCCGCAACGTTGTATTCGTCCTTCGGAAAGGGATCAGAAACATCGGAATCATGATTACGCCACGACATAGCAAAAGGAATAACCCGTCTGTCTATTAAAAAGAACTGATCTTTCCATCCCTTTAAACCCGTGAGAACTTCGTTAAAACAAACTTTCTTGTCCCTACCCCCACGCTTCTCGAACGAAAACCAATGCCCCTGCTTGCTTAACTTGTAAAACACACGGAAGAGAGGGGTAGTGGGAGTGATATGTAGACTCCGGCTATAAACCTCGAAAAGAGAAACGCGATGTAAACCCAAAGGAACCAGCTGAGAGATGTGAACTTTATAATACCTAATGACATCCAGCAAGAAGGAGGAAAAGGGTACGCTGATTCCCCCCTCAACGAAATACGCTAAATACAAGCCTATAGCATCCGGAGGCAATTCGTCCATCGTCATATCTATCGGAGGAAGCCTCGGATTTAGATCCAACGGAACATCAAATTCATCCACTACCAAAGTAATAGCCGCTTCATCCATGTGGGAAGTGTATTTCCGAATATCAAATTTAGGTGCAAACCCCTCGGATTCCGGAGGATCCTCTTCACGAGAGGAAACTGAATGGCGCGACATAGCCGAAGGAAGAGAAGGTATAGCCGAATAGCAAGATAACAAGAAGAGGGAAGATGGAACGTACCTTTCGATTCGGAAGGATTACGAAGCACACTAAGGGGAACGCTCAAAAATGTGTCAGAGTAATTCAGGAATTCACAGTAGTAAAAATGAAGAGAATGAGCCTATTTATAGGCAAAAAGGTAGGGCTATGAAACGTCGTGTCTTGCCAGATACGGACGTGTCAGCTTACGAACCACACAATAAGGCACATCGCCACGTGTCCCAATCCTGATAACACGGTAAAAACGACGGCGCACCTATAAGCGTGTGTAATAATGGTTTTTGGCATTTTATACACGCATAACAGTAAGCGAATTCCAGCGGCCTAGTCACGACGGAAAGACGGAAGACATAATTTTACAAAAAGTATCACACCATCGTTACACGATACTATGATACTGGGGGGGGACATGTCGGCGTATATGGCCGAAGGGCCCAAACCGAACAAACCTCATAGGTCGTTCGGTCAAACATTTAATTAGGTTAGGACAAACTCTGGGCACATACGTCCGAACGATATGACCCGGACGAAGTCCAATACCGAACGGACCACACGGGCCGTTCGGCCCAACGGCTAGTTCTAGATCAGAAAGTCAACCTTAGTATTAGTAGTATGTGACAGAAGAGCAGAAGCCATGGCAGACCAGAGAACAGACCCAAACAGGGCAAAGTTCCAGTTGCCGCTCAAAAGTGTCGCCATCACGTTTGGACTCATCCGATGGGGACAAAAACAGGTCTCCTATATAAAGGAGCAATTTCTACAGTAAGGGTAATCAATCTTTTACACACAGTACTTAACTTATTAATACACTTATTATCTCGCCTTCCGATACTTACTCTCACGCCGGAGTTTGGTCCTGGGGTCAAACCCGGGGCGAGACTAACGCGTTTACTTTCTCAGCAGATTTTTGGAGGACTTGTCAACATCAAGGCCGAAGGATATTTTGAAGAATAGTTCTACCCGCAAGAAAATACTTAAACATACGCAGTTGTTCGGTACGATCTAGACATAGCCCATAAAATATATATTCTCTAGTTATTCTTCTTAGTTTTCGCCACTGATCTGATGCAGCAGGCAGATATACAATGGAGTATATATCGTGATCCAACAATCGGCCAGTGTGTGGGATAGTTCGGCTAGAGAACACTTGGTCATATGTATGAAAAAATTCTTTAGCCATATTAGGTGATGAAACCACTATAGTTGTTCTACTTCCTAGCTTAAGTGACATTAAAGGACCATAACGTTTAGATAGTGCGGCTAGTGAGCGGTGTGGTTTGTTGCCTAGTTTTAAGAGGTTTCCGATGAATGGCAACGGGTAAGGCCCGGGCGGAAGCCGTGAGTTACTTGTTGAAGTAATTTTCTGTAACCACTTCAGACAAATAAATGAAGCCCCTCCGCTAGGCAAGGCCGGACGACTCCTTCAGCCATTCGTCCTTGTCCCGAGCTTCGAGGCATGCTGCAAGTATAAAAGAACCCGTTAGAAGGTGTCCCGAGGCCGAAGCCCCGGGGACTACCCTCCGACGGTCAAGTCAGTACCTCGGTCGAGGATTTTAGCTATGCACCGATATGTATAGATCCGTATGGTGTATGATATAATATATATGTGATGACAGTTGATATATTAGAGAGAGAGAATATGTGTGTGTTTTTATTATTATCAGACATTATGAGATAAGATATAATGAGAGATGTAGTATTTATAGAGAGAGAATGTGGGGACACAATCCCACAATACCCGGATTAGGTGGCAGACACAATCCCGTAAATCCTGGGATGGCGGCGGTAGTGCTGCGTTGCCATCTGTCCCAAGATTAACGCCACCTGTCCTATTACTTACTGTAGGATCGAGTACTTCGAGCTTGATTGAGCTTGGTATAAACAAGAACCTCTGTATGCTATACAAGTGTTTATGCGGAAACTAAACAGCAAGTATAATAAAGAAGAAAACTCTAAACGACAATGATCCTCTATGGATCAAACTATGAACTAAGAATTGTGATATATTGAATATTGAAAAACGTTAAAGGCGTACATAAACTCATAGACGGGTTTATCTTTTATACTAACAAGATGACCTAACCCTAACCCGTTCTACAAGAAAACGTGTGAAGAGATAAACAACAATCTCTTCTAAAAATAAATCTTAACAAACATTCTAAATATACGGATAACAAATAATACTATCCGCAGCAACAACACTATCGGCAGAAACAAGATAACACTGTCGGCAGCAACTAGCTTTCAGCAGGAACCAAAGCTATCAGCAGGAACCAGCTTAACACTATCGGCAACAACAATGAAACTCTTATTTCCCAGAGATCCTAACAATCCTCCCCTAATCTTGAGGTTGACTAGGTTAACCTGCAAGATTCCACTGTGATAGAGCTTTGAACTTCTCAGGCTCTGATACCACTTGTAGGATCGTGAACTTCGAGCTTGATTGAGCTTGGTTCAACGAGAATCTCTAAGAGTAAGACTTGTGTTTATGCAGAAACTAAACAACAAGAATGTAAAGAAGAATAACTAATAATGCTTTGATCCTCTATGGATCTTTTATTGATAACTGGAAATGTTTTTCTTGATTGTTACAATATGAATGGCTGTATGTTTCTTATATAGATAAGAAACCCTAATCCCTGATACAGCCTGTTATTAATAAAACATATAAAGAGATAAACATCAATCTCTTCTAAAAATAAATCTAACAACCACTCTAAACATACGGGATAACAATAACAAATACCCGCAGTAATAACACTAACAGCAGGAACAAGATATCACTGTCGGCAGCAATGAGCTTGAGCAGGAACCAAAGCTATCGGCAGGAACCAACTCCACTATCGGCAGCAATGAGATCGGCAGCAATGAGACACAAAGTATTTTCCAGATTCCTAACATCTGTCATCTTCAGTCCTTCTTGTTTTGTAATAATCAAATCATAATTCCCAACAATCTTCCCCTATTTGATATTACAAAACTGTCTTCAATGCTTCCCCTTGAACAATGCTTCCCCTTGAACATGCTACCATAAATAATTCCCAACAATCATTATTCCTCCCCTAAACTTGTGGTTGACCTAGTGGATCGGTAAACTAGGTTAACCTCAAGTTTCCTGTATGATATAGCTTTAAACGTCTCAGGCTTGAGGACTGCGACTTAGCAGCAGCAATAATTAGTAACCAGCAGCAACATCCATAACCTACAAGATTTCAACCTCTATAGCATCCAGCAGCAACTTCAATAGTGCAGCAGGAACAAGAAATCTTCTTCAAAACATGTATACTGGTCACCATGACATTCACTTGAACTTGACTGCTACTATGACAATATGTACATCAAATCTCTTTAAGTTTCATACTATTCTCATCACATCCAGGTGTGTTAACTCCTGTGAGAGGTGAATCATTGAAAATTAATGGATTTGATGTCTCTTTACCAATAGCCATCACTACTGGAGTAGCCAATGTTTAGGTGTATTAGACCATGGTACATTGATAACCATCTGATTTATTAGCAAATCAGCAACTATAAACGGATTTGATTTGTCTTTACCTGTAGCCGTTTGCTCAGGACTAGTCAATTCTTAGGTTACAGCAAACCTTGGTGAATTGAATACCAAATATGGATACAAAGTGTCTTTACCACAAACCATAATTTTGTGGACTAGCCAATCCTTTGGATCCCATAAAGGGTTACATCCATGGTGAATTGAGAACCATTTTCAACTCTCAGAAATAAATCATGGGTGAGTTGAAGTACCCTATAGCTTTGAGCAAGCTATTACAGCTATCAACGGATTTGATTATCACACCAGAGCCGTACCCTCATGGTGAGTCAACTCTTTCTTGTCTGCAAGACATGGTGAGTTGAATACCATTTATTGTGCAGGTGTAAACACCAACACTGTACCTGCAAGGTGTTGCTCAAAACCACTTATTAGCACACAAAATATACAAAGAATTTTTTTTTTTTTTTTTTTTTTTTTTTTTTTTTTTTTTTTAAACTAAGAAACACACCAAAATAAAAGAAAGAAAAATAAGAAAAGAAACCAAAAGAAAATATACAACAACAACAAGAAAACCTCCCCTTAAGCTAGAATGAAAATAAAAGACAAATGAAAGAAAGAAAAGAAAATAAACAAAAAGAAAAATAAAGAAAGAAATTTTTTTTTTTTATTTTTTTTATTATTATTATTATTTTTTAATAACAGCAGAATCCGAGCAGCAGAAACAAAATTACCAGCAGAAATGGTGTTCAGCAGTAACTGGTACACTGTCGGCAGGAACCGAAACACTATCAGCAGGAACCATTGCTGCTGACATCAGGGAACCATTGCTGCTGACCCAAGAGATACTGACCCCCTTACTGATGATGATAAATCTATCTTCCACTAGGCGACAACCCCTCAATGAACCCACGATCAAACATAAAATATTAGATCACGTGCACCAACTTGAATCAATTGCCACTTTCGATTGCATTATTGCGTCATCCAATCAAAAACCTTAAAACCAAATTCTTTAATTCACCGACACCAATAAACGACAATCTTGTATTTAAATACAGCGCAAGTCAATTCGGAATTGTGATTATTGAATAATTGCACAAGCGACAAATAATTCGATCCATTTAATTAATTCATACCCAGCAGTGGCAACCTATGAGACCAATCAATTCTTGCACCACTAGACTGCTACTGACAACATTGACCGATCACTTAGAATTCCATCTCCACTTGTGCATTAACTTTTGACAACACACCAACCTCACAATAAACCAATATTTCAACCAAAAACAATGTATCCGCTCATGTCATGTTTGACCAATGAAAATCAGTCAATCGGTCCCACATACTAATATCATCAATTAAAAATAAGAAGCAACCACTCACTTAATAATAAGAAGCAACAAATTCAACAGCTGCATTATTAAAGATAGAGAACACAAAACAAACTAAAAAAAAAAGGTTAGTTAGCACAAAATATACAACAATAATCCTCCCCTTAGGCTTATGCCTCCCCTCAATCAGTGCACCTGACAAAGACTATTGTTCTTGGGTACCCAGAATGAATCTTTCCTTTTATTTGTCCAAGAACAACCTGTTGAGGGCTTAACACCAGTATCCCATCTTGTTCCCCCCATATACCTTGGGTCATAATAACCAGGCCAAAAACCATTCCGAAAGTAAGTGCTAATAGGTATGTAGAATGGTCTAGCAACATTCCTTTTCCAACCAGTAGACTTGGTTTGACCAGCTGGAACTGGCTTACCAGAAGGAACATGTGCTGGTCGTTTTGCATTACCAGAAGGAAATGCATTTGCTCTAGGGACAAATGGGGGAATGTTCTCTACATTTTTCCATACTGACCTAGGTTTTTGTTGTTCAGCACACACACCCATTTTACTCTCATAATAATCACAATCCTTAATTAAATGAGAATAACTTCTACAAACAAAACAAGATTTCTTTTTAATCTTTTTGTTCTTTCCATGTCTTGTTTTATTACACACAAAAGTCTCACTACCATTACTTGAAGGAGAACTAATTTTAATAGTATTAAGTGAACTTTTGTCAAAAGAGGCTGTTTGATTAGAAATGGGTTTATCATCAGCTACTTTTGTGAAGAAGTCATGGGACTTGGGTGTGACAGACTTATCACTTGAATCATATGAGACACAGTCTGTGGACTTAGATTCATAGGACTTGTCACTTGTAGAACAAGAGACAAAGTCATCAGTTTTACACTTAGAATCAGATAAGTCTTTTGACTTTTTGCCATATGTCATGTGTGACTCATCTAAGTCAATGTCAAGGTCTGAGTGAATAGGGACAGGTTTAAACACTCCTCTTATGGGAGGAGGAACAACATGCAATTCTCCTTCCTTGACAAACTTAACAGGAATTTGATAGTCTACAGGTTCAGGGTTAAAAACACTATACTCATTAGGGTCATAAACTTGATTTGGCCCTATCAGGTCACCGAACCCTAAACCTCTTTTAGTTTTAGTAGACATAGAACTATCAATTAACTTGTTTAGGTTTTTAGATGTTTCTTTCCATTTATCAAACCTACCCAATGTATTGTCTAGTTTAGTCTGCAACTCCTGTTTCTCTAACACCACCTTAGCTTTTTGAGACTCGGAATATTTAAGCTCATTAGTGGTGTTTTTCAAGTCCCTCTCTAAAACCCTTATCTTTTCCTCATAAGCTAACTGATTATTTTGGTACCAAACTTTTTGTTTTTCTAATGTATTAACAACATTTTTATACGCTTTGACTTCAACAAATAATTCATTATATTTAGGCTTCATTTCATCAAAATCTTTCTTAAGCAAAGCATATAAATCATGACAACCAAAATGACACTTTGGTACCTGAGATGAAAAACCCATCAAAGCAAAGTCTCCAGCCACTGATATCTTGGACTCCTGGACCTCCTGCTTGAGCATGGACTTCTTGAACTCATCATTCTCTAAAAATCTGGTTTTTATAGCACGCCAGATCTTCCTAGCATCATCCAGGTGTTTAAAATCACCCATGTGGTCTGCTGGGAGAGCCTGAAGCAAAAGAGTTCTTGCTTTGGTCTCCCTTTGCACAGCAACCTGCTCCTCAGCTGATACAGGTGGAAGTATGATTATTTTCCCTTCCTGATCTCTCCCAATACTCTTCTTGCTGTTCCCATTAAGAATAACATTCCAGAGGTTATGATCTCTGTTGGAGATCCATTGTTCCATCTTCTTAGCCCATTTCTCATATTCATTAATTCCGGATGAAGTCATTTTATTATGGTTTAAGAGAATGGTATGAAAAAGGTTTCTTCTTTGACACTAACAGCAGAGAGCAACAAGAAAATATTTGAATAACACACGAAGAATTAAATGAATTAATAGATCAGTCCCACGTGGGCAAAGCGTTAACACTCCCAAACAAATCAATAAATGAACCAATCAACAAATCACTTTTATCCCAATCTCGTACCGTGTTATGCAATAAACGACAAGAAGAGTATTTTCAAAATTCAATTTGCGTTTGATATTAACGCAGCCCCACAATCAATTAATTCCACCGAATTAAATAATCAGCAGTATCAAAGACGACAAATCGTCAAACACCCAATCAACAATCAATATCGAATTCTTTAAATTCGACCAATTAATAATATCCTCACACCAGACAATGACAGCCAATTAATTATCCTTAATTAATTCGGCCCAAAACCTCACAAAACCACCGACCAATTCAATTCTTGAAAACAATTTGTATAACACGACAAGAACGAATCTTAGAATAAGAAGAATAGCACCGACAGATTTAAAGTCAACTATTCCACACAAAATCAAGAAGCGACAAACTAGTACGAGGTATCAAATAATCCACGATATTTAATTAACGAACCAACCAATCAGATCTGTTCAAGAAAAAAATAATTACGAATACCTCCGATCTGCTTCAAAACAATTCTTCTTTATCAGAGATCCTCACCAGGCTCTGATACCACTTGTAGGATCGAGTACTTCGAGCTTGATTGAGCTTGGTTAAACGAGAACCTCTGTATGGTATACAAGTGTTTATGCGGAAACTAAACAACAAGTATAATAAAGAAGAAAACTCTAAACGACAATGATCCTCTATGGATCAAACTATGAACTAAGAATTGTGATATATTGAATATTGAAAAACGTTAAAGGCGTACATAAACTCATAGACGGGTTTATCTTTTATACTAACAAGATGACCTAACCCTAACCCGTTCTACAAGAAAACGTGTGAAGAGATAAACAACAATCTCTTCTAAAAATAAATCTTAACAAACATTCTAAATATACGGATAACAAATAATACTATCCGCAGCAACAACACTATCGGCAGAAACAAGATAACACTGTCGGCAGCAACTAGCTTTCAGCAGGAACCAAAGCTATCGGCAGGAACCAGCTTAACACTATCGGCAGCAACAATGAAACTCTTATTTCCCAGAGATCCTAACACTTACAGTTATACTGGCCGGATGAGTTGAGTGCCCTTCGGTATTTCCGGATGGCTCCCTGTCGTCCGGACGGCCGGTCAAGATAGGCCGTCCGGACACATACGTCAACAAGTCACCCCAGTATTGCATTATCGGTTGAAGACCGATGATGTAATACTTTAAAGAATATCTTTGTGCCTTCCGGGCCGATGGAGATTCTTTGGTCCGGCGCGTGTCATCCGGACACATACGCCAACAAGTCCCCCCAGTATTGCATTATCGGTTGAAGACCGATGATGTAATACTTAAAGAATACCTTTATGCCTTTCGGCATACGTCGCGCGGACGCATATACCTGCAATACTTAACTAATACCTTTGTGCCTTTCGGTAACATCATTCAGACGCATATACACCAACATGTCCCCCCAGTATTGCATTATCGGTTGAAGACCGATGATGTAATACTTAAAGAATATCCTTACGGCCTTCGGCCTGTGCTTTCTGATACATACGTCAACATGTAATACCAGTATTGCATTGTTAGTAAAATACTGACGTAATATTTTAAAGAGTACCTTATGGCCTTCCGGCCTGAGTCGTTCGGACTAGTGTTGTATTTGCCTCCCGGTATGTGTCTTTCAGACATATACATTAACATGTCCCCCCAGTATAGTATTGTTGACCTGCGGTTAATGATACTATACTTAAACATTGTTGAATCCGAGGCGAGACATATTTCTTCCCTCATTCCTTTGTTTCCTGCATAAGTAAAATTTCGACCCCAAACATAAACCAAACACTTGTTTTATATTACCATCGCTGCTTGCGCAGCTCCGAATGTACAAGCTAACGTTCGGCCTACGTTTCGGTTATGAACATACACCACTTGTTTTTTATTACCTTCACTACTTACATAGCTCCGGAGGTACAAGCTTATGTTGGAGCTAGATTTTGATTACGAACGTATAATATTTGTTTTTTATTACCTTCACTATTTGCATAGTTCCGGAGGTACAAGCTTATACGTTTAGTGCCTCGGCCTTCTTGCCTCGGCACCCATTTTTGTGTAGCATGTACCCAGGCCTTCTTGCCCCGGCACCCATTTTTATACATCATGTACCCAGGCCTTCTTGCCCCGGCACCCGTTTTTATACATCATGTACCCAGGCCTTCTTGCCCCGGCACCCGTTTTTAGACATCGGCACAGCGCCCGCTTTTAATTTGTCTACAATGGGTATGTAACGCCCCGTACCCGTTTTGACTAAAAATTTAAAACTTTTGACGCGGAAACGCTTGACTTTACCGGACTCATACAAATTCTTCATTTACATATCCAAAATCTATCACATTTAACCCTTTAAAATACTTGCAAGAACATATACTCGGACACCTTACAAAACATTTCATAATCAATTGTATAACACAACCAAACAACCCTTCAGACCAATGATACGCCGTATCCTTTTTAGGGATACGCCGTATCTAAGCTGATAGACCATGCGCCGCATCGACCTGAAATGATGCGCCGCATCACCTTAAACTCCTGATACATCGCATCTAATATACTAGATACGCCGCATCACCTTATTTAGACAGAACATTAGCAGAAAACCTGCATATACTCAACACACACACACAATCCACTTTAACCTCAATACAACATTATATCTTATACCAAAACACTCATTTTACATTCAAAACCACAACAAGCTATAATACACGGCAATTGACCCGTTTGACTCCAACATGGGTACGAATACACTTAAATCCAAACGCCCCTTAAACATTCACTAAAAACACTTAAAACACATTTGACAACTCGTTAGACTCCCGAACCGTTACCCGACTTTGACACACAATAAACGACTCATAAAAGAGACTCTCGGGGGCACAACCTTGACTCGAGCTCGGCGTCCTACCTAGCTCCTAATGCTCACTATCTTCCAACCGCTTCGAAATCCTTAAGCTACCACACATAATCTTTCATTCCGCCGCACATGAACCTACAAAACGGTTAAACATCTAAACCGTAAGCGATAACGCTTAGTAAGTAAAACGATAATCACATACCATCATACTTCAATCAAAACACATAAGCATCACCTATCTCTAAACACTTACTTAGCTACTCCATTCTCTAATTCTTGCATAACCATCTAACATCAACTTACCATCATAACCAAATCATCACCTAGATCATAATCATCCTAGCACATAAGCACATATCCAATTCCTTATCACTAGTCACAAAACACACATAACACATACATGTTAGACATCCATATAATACATGCCATCATCATTTTACTTACCTTATCTCCAAGCTAAGCATATCCAAGCATCCATCATCATCCATCATCATAAACACCCTTATGTAAGAAACAAGCTATAGGCTTAACCCTTGAATTATCACCACTAAACCATCATCATCTCATCACCAAATGCTCCATCATCTTCCCTCTCTTCTCTCTATCTCGACATCACAGGAACACACAAGAATTGTGTGGAGATATCTAGAACCTAACACATATAAACTAGCTGAGAGGGCATTTCTGTCATTTCTGCTTATTTAAGGTCGATGCGCCGCATCTATATTTTAGATGCGCCGCATCTTATATACGCCGTATCTCCTTCTCCAATACGGCGCATGGACTATAACAAGTCGGTTCTACTTTCCATTCTACCATACGCCGCATGTAACTTCCTGGATGCGCCGCATCTAGGCCTCATCAGACATCCACTTTAAAAGACTCAACCACATATCCTTAGTCAAACATACTTAGGCTCGGGTCAACTTCATCTAGGGTGGGGCCTATTTGTATTCCGGGAAACGGGTCTAACAATTCTACCCCCTTATTTAGATTTCGTCCCCGAAATCTGTCATTCTTTTCTAGCCTACACTTAGTCACATAACTCATCTCATTCCCAACACCTTAATCCCTAGTTTAATTAGTTCAACGACTTAAGTAACCTCACAACTCTGTGCATACTATATACGCATCACATGCCCTAATCCACATTACCCCCGCTTACTTTTATACCACACAACTCTCGCTTAGATTTTACATAATACAAGACTTACTTATTATCGCCAATCATCATTCTAATCCGCCCTATTACCGCACATCATCATTTCACTCGCTTTATCCTCTACCCTCATTCTTGACTACTCGATACTTAAGAAACTCGTACTAGTTGACTTTACATGATCACACCCGGCTAATACGTTCACATTCTTTTATCTTCATTCTACATCTTTTGCACCACACCGTAAGGCCCATCCTATCATCACTACAATTTCTCCGCTCCATCAATGTTTCTCCTAAGTCTCAACTAAAAGCCATGGTCCAACTCTAATCCTCCTATCTTAGTCCTTAAAATTTCTACGAATTCTAAACTCTCGCTTTCTACTTCTCTAACCCTACTCGTGCCGTGTCGGCAACACATAGCCCACTTGTTTATAATTCCTCATTTACATGGAGAGGCGTCCCAATCGATGTAAATCAAGAAATATAAACTCATGGTTATGCACTCCCGACATAACACTACTACTCCTATTTCCAAATTTTAACTTTTATTATTTTCTCATTGTTTTTATTACATTATTTTTACTCTCCTTAGACTTGGATCCTTCACATTATCACATTCATCATGGGGATACTTTTATATGCCATGGACGTAGGCAACCCCTTGCCGGTGAAGGCAACACTTTTCATCCCAAAGGATCTTTAACATTCATCCCGAATGATTCCTTAACATTCCTTTACTTGGTCATCCCGAGGGATACCACATTTAACATTCATCCCGAAGGATCATTACATTCACACTTTATCACCTTAACAACGGATCCAAGTCATAGGCACCACACACACATTATTACATTCGTTTATTATAGTAATTACCGCTAATCGCCTTAGCAGTAATATGATAATTTCAGAACAACGCCTTTATCTCATACACACTCCTTACATTCCTAATCCGCTTTAGTTATTTTCACATCTTTACTTTACCTCTTGCATTTTTTAGCCTTCATTAATCATTTTCACATTCTTACATTACATTTTATTCCACTCGACTCATTTACGTCTAGACTTCTCACATTTTACCAACCGAACTCATGCATTCATTATGGTGATTACAGCGCTGCAATATGATAATTTCAAGACAACGTCTTTATCTCACACATATCCCTCTCATTCTTTCTTACGTTTTTAATCCATCACCTTTTTATTTCCATATCTTATCTCTCTTCTTTTAGTCTCACTCGCTTCCTTTACATGTAGACCTTACATAGATCATCAATTACAACACACTCATTATTTATTAATGATTACAGCTAATTGCCTTAGCCGTAATATAATTATTTCATGACAACACCTTAGCTTCACACATATTCATCTCATTTTAGCTAGTATCACTTAAGAAATTTCGCTCTATTTCATTATTTACTCAACTCCTATGCCTTTTTCTCAATTTGTAACTTTTCTAAGTTCGTCACCGACTTATTATGCATGTATTTATATCATTTCTTCACCACACACATTCAACGTTACCACATGTTCTTACTTATGTTCCTAATACTCTGACTCTCCACTAACCCATCTCTAATACCTCATTAATGATCACCACGCTAAATATAATTACTCATAAGGCCATGCTTTGGTCATCACTATCACATAAGCCACGCACTTTCATTATTAGTCACATTTCTTATAACCCACCATACAACTTATTACACCTATTCACCCTCGCTAATTACCATAGCACACAATCACATAATCGTATAATAACTACCGAAACAGCCCGAGGTGCACGGTAATCCTATCACTCACACATCAAGTCTCCCACAACATATATCACACAAGACACATCCCTAAGTCCCCATCATACTACCCATATAACAATCACATCATTTACTTCAACTCAACATTCACATCCTATAACTTACAAAATATTTACTCACCTATCTCAAACTTAACTTAACGCGTCTAAGAATGGTTTAAGACTAGGCAACCTAAAGAAAACCTAATTCACTTAAACCGAAGCTCTGATACCAAGTTGTAACGCCCCGTACCCGTTTTGACTAAAAATTTAAAACTTTTGACGCGGAAACGCTTGACTTTACCGGACTCATACAAATTCTTCATTTACATATCCAAAATCTATCACATTTAACCCTTTAAAATACTTGCAAGAACATATACTCGAACACCTTTCAAAACATTTCATAATCAATTGTATAACACAACCAAACGACCCTTCAGACCAAGGATACGCCGTATCCTTTTTAGGGATACGCCGTATCTAAGCCGATAGACCATGCGCCGTATCAACCTGAAGTGATACGCCGCATCACCTTAAACTCCTGATACGTCGCATCTAATATACTAGATACGCCGCATCACCTTATTTAGACAGAACATCAGCAGGAAAACCTGCATATACTCAACACACCACACAATCCACTTTAACCTCAATACAACATTATATCTTATACCAAAACACTCATTTTACATTCAAAACCACAACAAACCATAATACACGGCAATTGACCCGTTTGACTCCAACATGGGTACGAATACACTTAAATCCAAACGCCCCTTAAACATTCACTAAAAACACTTAAAACACATTTGACAACTCGTTAGACTCCCAAACCGTTACCCGAATTTGACACACAATAAACGACTCATAAAAGAGACTCTCGGGGGCACAACCTTGACTCGAGCTCGGCGTCCTACCTAGCTCCTAATGCTCACTATCTTCCAACCGCTTCCAAATCCTTAAGCTACCACACATAATCTTTCATTCCGCCGCACATGAACCTACAAAACGGTTAAACATCTAAACCGTAAGCGATAACGCTTAGTAAGTAAAACGATAATCACATACCATCATACTTCAATCAAAACACATAAGCATCACCTATCTCTAACCACTTACTTAGCTACTCCATTCTCCAATTCTTGCATAACCATCTAACATCAACTTACCATCATAACCAAATCATCACCTAGATCATAATCATCCTAGCACATAAGCACATATCCAATTCCTTATCACTAGTCACAAAACACACATAACACATACATGTTAGACATCCATATAATACATGCCATCATCATTTTACTTACCTTATCTCCAAGCTAAGCATATCCAAGCATCCATCATCATCCATCATCATAAACATCATCCCTTATGTAAGAAACAAGCTATAGGCTTAACCCTTGAATTATCACCACTAAACCATCATCATCTCATCACCAAATGCTCCATCATCTTCCCTCTCTTCTCTCTATCTCGACATCACAGGAACACACAAGAATTGTGTGGAGATATCTAGAACCTAACACATATAAACTAGCTGAGAGGGCATTTCTGTCATTTCTGCTTATTTAAGGTCGATGCGCCGCATCTATATTTTAGATGCGCCGCATCTTATATACGCCGTATCTCCTTCTCCAATACGGCGCATGGACTATAACAAGTCGGTTCTACTTTCCATTCTACCATACGCCGCATGTAACTTCCTGGATGCGCCGCATCTAGGCCTCATCAGACATCCACTTTAAAAGACTCAACCACATATCCTTAGTCAAACATACTTAGGCTCGGGTCAACTTCATCTAGGGTGGGGCCTATTTGTATTCCGGGAAACGGGTCTAACAGGGTAGGCATCGGCACAGCGCCCGCTTTTAAATTGCCTAATATGGGTAGGCATCGGCACAGCGCCCGCTTTTAAATTGCCTACAATCAGTGGGCATCGACACATCAGGTCGCTTTCAATTTGCCGACTATCAGTCTTCCGAAATGACTTTGCTCCCGGGCATCCGATCGGTGGCCAGCCGACCGGGGAATCATACGAGTGTTATTCCTGCACAGTAAGACATGAAAACTCTTTTTCTTTTTCTTGTTAGATATGACCAACAAAATATTCTCATGTATTAATAGGAAATTTTAGATTAAAACCGAACCGCAACGTAATCAACGGGGATTTTTAGCATGGTACGGACGAAGTGTGACGTCCGGATGAAATCGTCGGAGTGTTTTCCGCGATCGTTAGAGCCGGAGCTTGCCTTTCCTGTGGAATAAAACTTGAAAGCTTTTTTGCTTTCTCTCGTTAAATATTACAAACAAAATATCACTGGAATCAATACAACATCCGGGTCATGACCGAACCGTAACATAACCGACAGAGTTGTTATACTACTATACTCCCCCTAGTTCAACGGTCGCTGTGTGGTCATTAATAAAAACTCTTCATTTTTTTTTATTTTTTTATTTTTTTTTATTTTTTTATTTTTTTATTTTTTTTTACTCCCACAATGGAGTGACCGCGACCATTTTATGAATGAAGTTCAATTTATTAAATGTGACAACTCATAGCACAAACATAAAGTGTTGTGTTTAATTTGCAATAAAGATTCCACATCAATAGTGAGTTTTGAGTCATTAAGATTAGCAACAAGTTTGACCTCAAAAGGCAAACATTTCATTACAGTAATACTAAAGTGATGTTAATGGGCATTAATAGATCAATATATCAGAAACTCAAAGGGATTGGGAGTTACTTTAGACCAATTTGAGTCAATATATTAAACCTCTTGGAACCTTTTCCACTTCACTCACATTCTGTTACAATATATACCCTTCAAAGCCAAGTCTGTTTTTTCAAATATACAATCCATTTTATATAATTTGATCCAAAATACATCAATTTTTGTCTTGTTTACAACTAATTGCATTCAGATTTTGATGTTGGAGGTTGTATACTCATAATGGTGAGGCTTATATCCAAACAAATAATCTCATTTCAGTCCCTCCTAAAGCAAAAACGCAGGGGCCTGT
This sequence comes from Artemisia tridentata subsp. tridentata, assembly GCA_021014915.2. Classification (NCBI taxonomy): domain Eukaryota; kingdom Viridiplantae; phylum Streptophyta; class Magnoliopsida; order Asterales; family Asteraceae; genus Artemisia; species Artemisia tridentata. The sequence goes on from CP139504.1 coordinate 250,755,829, forward strand.
CTAACAACTCATTTTCATCGAACTACAAAAAGTTCTCGAGCTTATTTATCATGAAAGAGTTACTAGTTGGTTGCTTTGACTAAGAAAACTACAAGATGTAATGATATGCTTTCTGGTCAACACCAATTGAACAGCTTTATTGCATAAAAATTCACCAACGATACTAACACAATGGTGTGAAGTAATTTTAATAAACCAAGAAATTTAAAGATATTGCCGAAATAGAGTTTTCTAACCTTAGATAATCCCTTTGTGCTACTGGTTCTTTTGGTAGACACAGTTTGAGAAACCATACAAGAATGTCCAAAAGCCGAGGCTGAACTCTACGTAAGCGATCCCGTATTAACGACCTCGATACATAACCAAGACATACAGCAGTCCAAAACAGCAACCATTGAACCCGTGTGGGCGCAGTCAAGACACAAACTCCGCTACTATGAACTACAAACCTTAAAAACTTTAAACCCCAATAAATTGCAGCAGCATTGAGCGATCCAACACACCTCCATAGCATGTAAAAACGGTAACAATACAGTCGAACTATAACATTAGTAACAGCATTTGTATAACATCCACTATAACATCAAGAACAGCTGATGACGAACAGCCACAATAACAACAAGAGCAGCTGCAGCAGCTTGTAACAAAGAGAGCAACAGCAGCAGCAGCTTGTAACAAAGAGAGCAGCCGGTTGGCCACCTGAGAACACTCAGGTTAATGTCACCACAAAAACTGAGCACAGCGGAACGAGTGCAACCAAAAAGGCAGAACACCAGCCGCTTATCTATAGAGAGGCGATGATGAAACAATTGGGTTGAAAGCTCCCACAATAACAAGACTGAATCTCAGCCTTAAGATTGCACGAGACAAGTAGTGATTGCCCCAATCCATAGTTCGCCAAAAAAGGTGAACTCCGAACAGAAATAGATCATCGATTCCTTTGAAGTCCAATTGTTGACTTTCAAATCAACAAAGTAACCACTGATATTCCTTCTTCGTCGTCTATACGCCGACAAAGTAACCATTGATATTCCAATCGAATACTAGAAACACCAAGACCAGAAGCACTAATTCGAAGACCAACCCAAAGCTGAGAACACCAGCCACTTATCTCCAATAATAGCAACAGGACCCACAGCTTTTAGCTTTGGTATAGAAAACTCGAGTCCTAAAGCAAATAAAAGAAACACCACACCGAACTGAGCAAATGTCCCCACCTGTGCCGTCTCACTTACCCATTGTAAACCACCAGGTCCAACCAGAGAACCCGCAAGAATATAGCCGACGATAACCTGGCCTAAAGTATGTTGTGTAAGATCTGTTGTAGATATCACAACACCAGCAACAAAAGAACCTAGTTCAAGACTTAGCCCCAATTTATCGGCTGTGCCGGAGGGGTGGCGCCGAACGCCCTTATAACCGGACGAAAAATGTGTTACCTCCATGCCCAAACGAGATGATATCTCCAAACGATACCTGATATCCGAACGACCCTTAGTCGCTTCATCCCGTCCTTACCGGACGTCCACAACCGACTGTGCATAGCCAAATATCCACAACCGAATTTTAGATCGAACACAGGATAGATCCCCCAAAATAGGTCATGATAAACCACAAAAAAGTCAACGCAAATATGATATGGAGATTCTCCAATTGTCTAATATTACTTTATGCTTGCATAATAACAAGTGTTCATATGATAAGATCATGATGTTAGTGGATAATGCCTTATTCACTGATTTAAAATTTGGCTTCTTTCCTTACAACTAATATTTGCAACGAACCTTTCTTAGATAACTATTTCACAGAAAACAAAACTTAACCCGGGCCATATTTGATCTTAAGTTTGAAGCTGATAGAATATTCACAACCAACACTTACCCATATATCCAGAACATTAAACGACCCAATCCCAAACATCAGTTCAATCCCGATGTCACCAACCTACCTAACTTTGCAAACTTATGTCAATCGCATATATTTTAATCATTCGAGTATTTTCGAATCAAATTTCAAGACTAACACTTTAGTATCTTACAAACACAAACATAAATAACCAAAATGTACCTTCCCACTCATAGCTTTCAACATCGGACTCATGTAACGAAACCGAACCCCTTCGGCCTTTGTGTTCCCGGATCGACGACAAGCCTAGGAAAGTGAGGTTCCAATGATTTGATTAGTGATTCAAACCCGTTCGACTGATTCAAACCCACGAAATGCTTTAAACCCATCCGGACTGATTCAAACCCACGAAATGCCTTAAATCCATCCGAACTGATTCAAACAATCCGACTGATTCAAACCCAGATCTGAAATCGAGACCGGATCAATACAAACCCATCTACCCAGATCTGACATGTAAGAAACGAAAATGGAGATGAAACCCGTCCTTCCCAGCTCTAGTAGACTGAAAGGCCAGGTCCCACGGATGGCGCCAATTTGTTGAAGTAATTTTCTGTAACCACTTCAGACAAATAAATGAAGCCCCTCCGCTAGGCAAGGCCGGGCGACTCCTTCAGCCATTCGTCCTTGTCCCGAGCTTCGAGGCATGCTGCAAGTATAAAAGAACCCGTTAGAAGGTGTCCCGAGGCCGAAGCCCCGGGGACCACCCTCCGACGGTCAAGTCAGTACCTCGGTCGAGGATTTTAGCTATGCACCAATATGTATAGATCCGTATGGTGTATGATATAATATATATGTGATGACAGTTGATATATTAGAGAGAGAGAATATGTGTGTGTTTTTATTATTATCAGACATTATGATATAAGATATAATGAGAGATTTAGTATTTATAGAGAGAGAATATGGGGACACAATCCCACAATACCCGGATTAGGTGGCAGACACAATTCCGTAAATCATGGGATGGCGGCGGTAGTGCTGCTGTTGCTATCTGTCCCAAGATTAACGCCACCTGTCCTATTACTTACAGTTATACTGGCCGGATGAGTTGAGTTCCCTTCGGTATTTCCGGATGGCTCCCTGTCGTCCGGACGGCCGGTCAAGATAGGCCATCCGGACACATACGTCAACATTACTACGGCTAGATATGGGGATGCCATAGATGAAAGTTAAAAGGAATAATGATAGTACGAGAAAAATGGTTGGATACTCCATGGAATTGCGTGTGGTTGTCAAAGTGTGTTAAAAGGATAGTGCATTCATATCATGTTAAAACTTTTATACTTGTCTTTTTATTACTGTGAAAAAAAGATTTCTACTCTTGATATGTCATGCCAAGTTCTCTATACTTATAGTAAGACATTGTAAGATATATTTATTTGTTTATTTTAAAACTACGGATAAATGCTTCTATCAAAGGGCTTGTATATATTCAAGTCTCAATGTAGATGAAATTTTTTAGTAACTGTAAAGTATGTTAGGTTAGACTTGGAGGATGTGTGCATCTATGCCATTCAATTAAAAAAAAAAAAAAAAAAAAAAAAAAAAAGCTTCTAGTAAAAGTTTTAAAGAGTGAATTTTGAACAATTCAATTGATATGGCTTCGTTAAGTTTTGGTAGCAGAACACTTCCCAAGTTTCTACAATTTGGGTTGAGTTTGTGCTTACAATGAGATGGTAGGTGGGGTTGTGCCCACGTGGCCAAGTGTAACGTGATATAGTCGGTTGTTAATGTATTGAATTTTAGGTGATTGTATAGCTATATATGATTGACTGATTGAGGATCTAGTCCTCTTTTAATCTTTCCTTCGTTATATATAGTTAATGTATACCTGTATATATTATATATAGCTACAATTTTGTGTAGCAAATTCCTTACAATTTTGTGCTAAAATTTAGGTTTTTAAGTCTTTTTGTGTGTCCTTAAGTATTTTCTTGTGTAATTTAAGGCTATGTTTGACGCGAAGCTTTTTGGAGCTTTTTGAGGCGATTAATGGTGAGCAATGAGCTTTTTGATTTTTATTGTTCGTTTGGCAAAGGAGCGGTGAGCTTTCCGATTTTTTAGGAATGCTCATTTTTCCAATGCTTCTTTAAGAAGCTGTGAGCGGTGGGCTGTGGCTACTGCTCACAGCTACTTTTACCAAACACACCCTTAGTGATGAATTGTAACTGATTGATTAGCTATTTTAATTATAGTTAAGATATCCTCATAAATAAAACAAACGAGTATGAGCACCCGCGCGTTGCTGCGTTTTTTTGCATCTATTTTTTATGTTATATGTGTTTTGTCGTATGTGTGGCGTGTAAGTTGCCCGTGCGTTGCTGCGGGATTTTTTGCTTTTTTGTTTGCGTTATTTTTTTTAATAACATTTTATGCAGGTAATGGTTTTTATAACATTTTATGCGACTTAAGATCTTTTCCAAAAATACAACCCAAAATAATATGTAACCTCAAATTATCGAAGCTCATTCAAAACTGTAGTCCTAAATCATAAACCAAAAAAAATTCTACATGAGGAATTAACACTTATGATTAATAAAACTAAAAATAAAATAAAATACACCACTCTTTTATAATCCTGAATCACAAAGCAGGCAGCGCAAGTCCAACAGAGGAAATATGCAATGTTGTCCAAAAAAGAGCCAAACGAAATTTAGTTTTTGCGGATAGCCCAAACAAAACGAAATTAAGTAAAATTTGCCAATAACAAAGCGGAGAGGTGGTTTTTCGGATGGCCCAATGACAAACCCAAACGAAATTCAGTTTAATGGCCCAATTGAGACAACCCTAAGATATACTCCTTATCACACCTATTCTCTTTGCAGTCATATGAAGAGCAAAGAGAGTTTCGGTGTTGGGTTTAAAAGAAGCTGCTGCTACTTTGAAGATGCTGCTGCTATGAATGTTATTCTGCTGCTTATGGTTTTAATAGAAATATACTAAGTATGATTCTGCTGCTAGGCATAAACATCCTGCTGCTAGTATATTTATTCTGCTGCTGGTGATAACTGATGAATGGTGAAATAAGCTAAGTCTCATTCTACTGCTAGCCTACGAGGATTCTGCTGCTAGAGTAATGATACTGTTGCTTATTAGATATGTATAGTTTGTTTATGGTAAAGATACAAATAGATATTATTCTTGTATAGAAAGTTTTGTAACCGACTAGGACTCCTTAAGTCTATAAAAGGAGGATCTAGGGTTAGGGCTAGAATACAATTGTTTAGCTTAAGTATTGTATTCACTTCAAGGTTCATTGTAACCCTGTTACTTTTGAGTAACCGTATATTAATATATTAAGGTGAAGGTTGAGAGAATTACTGTGTGTTATTGTTAATTCTTCTTAAGATTAATTACTAAATTCCGCGTAGTAATTAATAGATTGTTCAAGAACAGTCTCTATACCTATTATCTTAGATCCACATCTAGGATAATTAACAAGATCGATTAAGCTCAACTGGGATCAACAAGTGGTATCAGAGCTTGTGATCTAGAGACTGCTATCAAGAAGAATTTTGTATAATCAGATCTGTTCATCATCTTCATAAGCAATGGATTCCGATACTACTCATATGGTGACTGCTTCAAAGGTACCAATGTTGAAGGCTGGTGAATATGAACTCTGGAAGATGAGAATTGAGCAATACATGAAGATGCTTGATTTCTCCATGTGGGAAGTCATTCAAAATGGAGACACTCTTCCTGCTAAGACTGCTGATGGTAAAGATGTGCCTATTAAAACTAATGAGGAGAAGGCACAAAGGAAGCTGGAAATCAAAACTCACAATATGCTGTTGATGGGTATTCCCAATGAATACCAATTGAGTTTTGGTAACACTCAATCTGCTAAAGAATTGATGGATGCTGTTGAACTCAGATTTGGTGGGAATGAGGCCACCAAAAAGTCTAGGAAGAATCTGCTCAAGCATCAATTTGAAACATTTACTGCTTCAAGTTCAGAAAAAATTGATGCTACCTATGATAGACTTCAGAGGTTGGTAAGTCAATTACAACTTATGAAGGTCTCAATTCTTCAAGAAGATATCAATCTCAAGTTTTTGAGGAGCTTACCATCTGAATGGAATACTCACGCAGTGGTTTGGAGGAACAAGGCAGACTTTGAAACAATGACTTTGGATGATTTGTACAACAACTTAAAGGTATATGAATCTGAAGTCAAAGGTACATCCAGCTCATCTTCTAGTTCAAGAAACCTTGCTTTTATGTCTTCTAACAACAAGGGATCTGGAAGCTCTCATGACAACCATTCTGCTGCTGCTCATGTTGTTTCTGCTGTTGGGGCACCTGTTTCTGCTGCTAGTTCAAATACTGATAACATCAGTGATGCAGCTATATGTGCATTTTTGGCTGATCTCACTACAAGCACAACTGTTACTGATCAGGATCTGGAGCAGATAGACCCTGATGATCTAGAAGAGATTGACTTGAAGTGGCAGATGGCCATGCTTACTATGAGGGCGAGAAGATTTCTTAAGAAAACTGGAAGAGCACTCAAGTACAAACAAACCAATGTGGGGTTTGATAAGTCAAAAATTGAGTGCTATAATTTTCAGATAAAGGGACACTTTGCTAGGGAGTGTAGAGCACCAAAGAAAAACAAAGAGCCTGCAAGGATAGTTCCAATTGAAGAAACCAAGACTACTGCTGCTCTGGTTTCATGTGATGGCTTAGGTGACTATGACTGGAGTGATCAAGCAGAGGATAGACCAAATGCTGCTTTCATGGCTGAAGAAGAAAAGAAGGGACACAATTTTGCTCTAATGGCCTATGCTTCTTCATCCTCTAGTTCAGACTCTGAGGTATCCAATGAGTCATCTTGTTCTTTTAAATCATGCCTAGATACTGTTGAGGAATTAAAATCTAGGAATGAAAGTTTAAGAATGGAAGTAGATAAGTTAAAACTTGACAATTTAGGTTATGAATATGGCCTAAAATCTGTAGAAGCAAAACTTGACTTTCTTAAACAAAATGAAGTAGAGTATGTTGATAAGATTAATGGTCTAGAAGTTGAAATTATTAAGAAAGATGCTGAGATTAGTGTTCTTAATAAAAGAGTTGAAGAAGCTGAAAGAGTTAGGGATGAAGCTTTAGCTGGTAAGGAAAAACATGTCATTTTGGTAGAAAAACAACAGCTTGCAACTGATCTTATCAATAAGTCTAATGGTAGTCAAATACTTAGAAGAGGGAGTGGTTTAGGATTTGCTGAAATACCACCCCCAATCAAAAGTGCTTTTGCACCTCCCAAAACGGAATTGTCATTCTTAACTGAGGTAGAAGCCAAACCTGTAGGTGAGTCAAGCAATGAAAAACCTGATAGAAAAAATGCACCTAAGATAGAAAAGAAGTCTGATACAGTGATCATTGAAGATTGGGTGTCAGATAGTGAGGATGATGAGACTGATTCAACACCCAAAACTGAGAAGAGAGAAATTTTTAGGACTGTTGAACCAAAAGTCACACAGGTTAACACAGCTGAATCTAAAGCTAAAAATGTTGAATTTGTAAAACCTGTGCTAGGAAGCAGAATCTCTAGAAAAGTGGATGAGTATGATGATAAACCTAGAGATTATCCTAGGAAGACTAGTGACTTGACCAGAGGAAACCAGAGAAACTTGCACCAGGTGATCTCACACAAGTTAGGTAGTGACTTTGAACTGGTTAAGAAGGCGTGTCACAGCTGTGGTAGTTTTGAGCACGTGCAAGAAGATTGTTATTATTCAATACCTAAGAGAACTAGTGCTCCAAAACCTGTATGGAACCATTATACTAGGGTAAACCATAGGAACTTTGCTAGAAAGACTCACCCACACCCCAAAAGAAACATGGTTCCTAGGGAGATTTTGTTAAGAGATGGTGTTTCTAGGACTATTACTGCTGCTACACCACCAAGGCCCATTCCAAAGAAAACAGAGTTTTCTACTGCTAAAGCTAGCAGCAGTACTTCTCATTCTGCTGCTAAGCCAAAAGTGGTTACTGATACTGTTGTGGGCACTCATTTCTATGTTGTTAAGGCCTCAGCTTGCTGGGTCTGGAAACCCAAAACCAGACACAGCAGTGCATCAATGGACTTCAAGAAATATGATTACTTTGATGCACAAGGCAGATCCAAGTCAGTAATGGCTTGGGTCCCAAAGAGAAACTAATTCTCTTACTTTTTGTGCAGGGCAATCTACAAAAGGAGCTAAAGGATAAATGCATTTTTGATAGTGGATGCTCTTCACATATGACTGGAGACCAAAGCAACTTGGAAAATTTTGAAGCTTTGGATGGTGGCTATGTTTCCTTTGGGAATGACCCCAAAGGAGGTAAAATTGTTGGGAAATGTACTATTAGAACATGCACCTTGGATTTTGAAAAAGTGTATTTGGTCAATGGACTTAAGTTCAATCTTTTTAGTGTCTCACAAATGTGTGACAAAAAGAATTTTGTTCTTTTTACAGACACTGAGTGTCTTGTCTTATCTCCCGACTACAAATTGCCTGATGATAAATTAGTGCAACTTAGAGTCCCTAGAAAAGACAATATATACAGTGTGGACATAAAGAACATCCTTCCCAAAAGAGATTTAACTTGTCTATTTGCCAAAGCCACAATTGATGAATCCAAACTTTGGCATTGAAGATTGGGCCATTTGAATTTCAAAACAATAAATAAATTGGTTAAGGGCAACCTTGTTAGAGGTTTACCTTCAAAAATTTTTGAAAATCCTGAAACCTGTGTTGCTTGTCAGATGGGAAAGTTATTTGTCGTTTTTAGTATATATTTTTTTCAAGGTAAAACACAACAGATGTATTTTCCCCGGGTCGTGTTCCCAACGAAGGATGAATTCGAGTTTTCGTTATCGGTGTCGAATATGTGTCGTGAATGAGTGTGAAAAGAGTGGTGATTGGTGATTTATACTACGAATGACGAAATAATAAAAGAAAACAACTAATTAAACTATGGAAACAATTAAACTAAGCATTTAACCTAAAAAAAACGAAAATTGAATTTAAAAAACGAACGCTACGAAATTTAAAACGTGATTAAAAAGTGAATTTCTAAAATTTAAATCCTAAAAATATAAAATGATTTTTCTTAAATCCTAAATATAAAAAGAGAATTTTGTAAAAAAGGAAAATATTTTTTTTAATTTTTAATAATTTTTTATGAATTAAAAACTAAATTAAACTATTTAAACGATTTAAAAATATTAAAACAACTTGGAAAAATCTGGAAAATTCTGAGTAATTTTAAAATTGAATAAGCTATCTAGGAAAAATAAGATCAGGATTTGGTTTAGCTTAAATAAGCTAAACAGCCAAATAAGCAATTTGACAATAAGCACAAAATAAGCAAAAGCTATCCAAAAATCACAAAATGCTCAGGGATGATAAATGGGACTATTTCAAGCATGAATTAATCCAGAAAACTCAAATAAGCTAAAAGAATAAACCTACAAGCTTCTGCACAGCTTGTGGCTTAAGAAAGGTTCAAATGCTAACTGCTTATTTTGCAGACCTAATTAAGCTATCTAAATAAGCTAGAAACTCCAATCCCAGATACTGTACTTCAAGCTTACTATATTAACTACCTACAAACCAAAAATGGGGGCTCCATCTTAATTCAATAAGCTACAAACTAAGCTAGATCAGCAACTTAAAAAAACCTTGGCTGCAAAAACTTTCTGATTGAGCAGACTTGTATTTTGGCGCAAAATTCTTCTAATTCCTAACCAATCCAAACCAGCCCTTTGCATACTTACTTAAACAATTAAGAACAACTTAGAAATGCAAAAGCTAAGTTCCAAATAAGCTCAGCTTATGCTGAGCTTATTGAAGGTAGATTTGTCCTTAAAGATCTCCTATAGACTAAAACCTCTAAATGAGCTTAAAACCTAAAAATTCCTACTGATTCATGCTAATAACAACTTATCTAAGCTTAATCAAGTTTTGCTTGTGTGCAATTGAACAGTAGTAAGCCAGAAGCCCTATAAACCAAACACTCCTCGATAAATCTGTTTTTGCAATTTTCCCTACACCTAGTTGATCTGGCCTAATTTATTCTAAACTTATGATGATCTGAACTACTTTTGATTGTAAACGGCAGAAAACAAAAGCAAATAAGCTGACAATTAAGCTGATACAATTTTAAGCAATAAGCTAAAATGAAATAGCACTTACAATTTATTCCAGCTAAAGAAAATGAACTCAGGATCCTTTTTAACCCAGGCTTATCTTAATAAGCCAAAATAACACCCCTGATCAACTTATAACCTCAGCTTATCCACAGCTTATTTCCACAGCTTCTTTTGACCAGTACAGTTGACTATTTGACTTTTTTGATTGACTTTTGGGACTGAAATGAATTTGAACTTGCAAAATACTCACAATAAGCTAAACAGCTTATATGAGCTTCCTCTATTAAGAAAATCAGCTTATTGAAGCTGTTTTATCAATATTTTTTTTGGATTTTTGAATATTTATCTAATATATATATATTTATATATATATATATATATATATATATATATATATATATATATATATATATATATATTATTTTTTTTTTTGTTCTTTTGTTTTTGAAACTGAATCTAAACAAAATACTTTCTAAAAGCTTTTGAGAAAATAGGAGTAGCTTATAAAACAGTAAAGAGAGTATAACTAATTAATAAGCTAAAATGCAATTTAAACTAAGAGAGGAGAATTTAAAGAACTAAAGCTACTATTTTATTAATCAAAACTGAAAACTTACAAAAGAAAATTAAGAGATTACAATTCTAAAGTAAAATTAACAGCATAACAGTATACTAAAAATTACATTAAAATCAATGAAGATCACCCCCTATTTATAGCCGAGCCCTCAGCTGCCATGTCACCAATCCGCGTGAATTTGTGCTAGTTTGAATGAATATCAACCCTCTGATCATCCTTGATCATCATCCAATCACTTCTGGCCCTTGGATCAAAACCTCCACGCATCACCAACCAATAGAAATGCTCTATTCTGCTGACATGTCATTCCCTTGTGTGTCAGGAAGCTCCTAGAAGTCCGTGCAAAGACAATCGTACCCTTAATTGCGGTAATTTTGAGAGATAGGTAAATTAGGGTTTATGTTGTCTGGGTAAGTTTGGAAAGGGGGAAGAACATGGGTGCGGGTAATCTTTTTATTTTTTTACTATTGTTTGACCTGAATTAAATGAGGTTTGACCCCGGGTTTGTGGTTCGGATCGTGGGTTCGGTTCATGGGTTTAAGGGAATGGGTTATAGTGTGGGTTTGGTGTAAGGTTTTTGGGCTTGGGTGTAATATGAAATGGGTTTATTTTTTTATTTGGTTTGATTTGGTTTTAGTTAAAAATAAAATTCAAGGACCAATGTGTAGTTTCTGAAATTTTAAGGGACCATTGCTGTCATTTTTCCAAAGTAGGATCCAAAGGCTTTTCTTGACAAATGACAATTCTTGAGGGCTTGATTGACGTAAAACTTCCCGGCATCGGCTATAAATATCCTTTCCGTATCTCGTGCTCGGTTTTCCGTTTTTCTTGTGTCTTTTGTCGGTTTTTCACGATATCCGTCCCTGCATGTACAAAAACACAAAAACACAATATCTTTTGGCATTTTGGTCGGGTTTTTGGTCGTTTTGGGTCTGGTTTTGGTCAAGAAAAGGTATGAGAATAGGCACATACCAAAATCCCCCAGACTAAGCTATTGCAATGTCCTCATGCAATGTTATAAAAACACGTTTTTGAAACCGAAAATTTCTAATCTCTTTTTACTAACTTTGAGAAGTAGCAAAATTTTCAAAAGAGATTAAGAAATCTTAAGTTCGAAAAACTCCCCAACTTTCCTTTTTATTCTATTTTTGTATTTTTCTTATTATTCATGTGACGGTTTTGTTTGACAATCGTTATCTATCAATAACTTTTAGGGTCTTCGAGTAGGAAACACGACTCATAAAGAAGTGACCATACAGATAAAATTCGTCGTCCCTGATTTTTTCACGAGTCCCCAAACTAAGCTTAAAAACGAAATCATTGTTGTTTACAAGTTAGATTGCCAACACTACTTATAAAAGCTAATTGTGTATTACTTCTTGTTCTCAAATTCCTATTTTCCTCTATTTATTTTATTTTTGGTGAGAAATGAATTTCTTCATACTCTCGTTTCGATAATTTTTAGTCCGATAAAGATACCTAGTTTAGATGCTAAGTAGTTTCCAAGCCTTCCCTCGAAAACCGTTGCATACAAAAATGAGGTCCACATCAAGGTCTCTGATTTAACACGATTTTGAGGATATCCCTTTTATATACGACCGAAACAACTCATCTACGAGTCCAGAGACAGAAGCTTTTATTAGGATACCCCCGGAGTCGAAATTTGGCATTTTTTAACATTATTAAGCACATATTATTATTCCTCGGCCTTTTAAACAACCTAGACAACGGCAGCAAACCGTCAAGAATCGGGAGTCTTATTTTGACCTTGGAATTTTCCTCTGCCTTTATTAGAAGTCTACAACATCGGCTGCGAACCGGCAAGATGTAGAAAACTTTTTATGGCTTTGGATTATTATTATACATTATCATATTCATTAATTATTTGTGTTGCCAAACCCCAAGTCCTACGGCTTTTATAACAATCCCAACATCGGTTGCGAGCCGGCAAGATGGAATAGTCTATTACACCGTAACACTGACAGTACCTTGATGTGTACCCAACTTTCATAAGCAAGAATTCTCTAAGGAAGAAATAAAAACTAATTATCGCCAAAACTAAAATAGCTTTAATTATTCCTAGATTTCTATTATTGGGTGAAACAAGCTTATGGGAACAAGAAGCCACATGTAACTTTGATGAGCTCTAAAGAGAACCAACTACTCCACGTTTAGCAATCTAACTTATAAACAACTCTATCATTTCTCGTTCTTCACATATTTAAAATCTTAAATAATAAGATCCGCGAATGCTTAGCCTTATAATCAAGCCATGCATATATAAAGTCAATACGGGAACTTGCAAACTCTTAAAAAGAATTCGCCTTTTATAGCTCCTTGTGTAAAAGACTAGCACGAGCTTATAGATTATAAATGGTTAAGGAGACAAGCTAGGGCTCAACACGCCCGATCAAGTCAGAATTTTATTCCTACTCTCACCAGCGGAAAGTCAACAAAAATTGTCAAAACTTATTATATTTTTGCAAAAAATTTTAAATTTTCTCTTTTTTTTTTTTTTTTTTTTTTTTTTTTTTTGGATTTTTTTCAATTTTTGAGGAAAAACAGGGTTGCATGAGTAAATGGCAAAAATGCAAGGCAAAAATCAAATCGAAAGATGACCCCCCCAGACTAAAACGAGACATTGTCCCCAATGTCTTAAAGGTGCGGGTATCCCTACATAAATCGAAGGCCGTTTATTAATTATGCCAAAAGATAGATGTAAAACGATAAGATTTTAGGATATTGGATAAGCAACGAATGATGAAACTCGAGTGGAGAAAAAACCACGAGCACGAGAGTCTTCAATCATCGAGCAATCCTGGACATAGCACAGAAAACCACGAAACACAAGAAATGGAAAAGGAAGCCCTCCTCACGTTTTATTAGAAAAAGGAAAAGAAGATAGAATGATAAGCATGGGGTGCCTCCCACGAAGCGCTTGTTTAGTATCGAGTCGGAAAGCTTAGACTCGCCCCGAATTCATTTATCCTTGGGGGAGCAAGTGGAAAAGATAATCTCGATCGGACTTTCGTTCAAGATGTTTGGATAAACATTGAAGCAAATGAAAGTTCCACCCCGATGAGATACCCAACGGTATTTAGAAGAAGAAACCATAAATGGTAATACCGGGGTCAAAGATGGTATCCTCACTCCCGATGGAGTGAAGAAGAGGAGAAGTCACATCAAATGTGATGAATAGAAGAAATATTTTTATAACAATTAAGATCATTTCTTCATCCTCAAAAGCAGATTTTTTAAAAGTCTCGGGAGGGAGGGTCGGGATGAAATCTTCAATGGGTAAATACTTATGAGAAAGTATACCTCCCCCCAGACTAATATCTTCCTCAAGATCAAAGTAAAAATGATCATATTCCGGAGGAGATAGGATGTGAGTGAGTTCATCGGAGAACTCCTCAAAGATAAACGAATCATGCTTGGGAAAAGAGATATGAGAAGTAGCACTGCCACTACTCCTCTATTCTCCCCCCGGCTCAATTTCTGATGAAATTGAATTATTCTCAACAAAAACCTCGATCTCGTCCAAAGTGAAATCACTTCCCTCAACCGGTGTGAGAGAAGGGGAAGAGTCGGAAATGACTGGATCAGAAGTGGGAGTGGGATTGCCACTCGAAAATTTAACCGAGGAAAAGTCACTATCCTCAACGGGGATAGGAGATAAGGAGGGAGAATTGAGCATAGAATCAGTAGATGGAGTTGGATTGTCATTCAATGATTCGATCTTAGAAATGAGAAGATTGATATTCAACAATTTATCGCGAAGTATATCATCCTTGATCTTCAGAAGAATATCAGTGTCAATCTCTCCATCAACGAGCTCAAAATGAGGAGGTGATGCCTCAACATAATCGATGTCTCCATAAGAATCTTCATCACTCGAAGTACAATCATCGGAAGAAGTCTCAAAAGTATTGAGAGGAGGCAAATCACATATTTTGTCGGAAATACCCTCGGACTCACTTTGGATTGGGACAAGGTCCTCAACACTAGACTTTATTACTTTGTCCGTTTCCGTTGCCGGAATAGTGTTGAGATGCTCGTCCCCCATTATGAGAGAGTCCTCTGGGTCCATCGTTGGTAAGACGGGTGGGATTGCAGCTGACGAATTCTCATAATTCTCCTTCATTTGGATAGAATCCTCATCATCATCGTCAATGTGAACGAAAGTCTTGCAAAATTGGGCACTCACTTTAGCTGCTTGCTCTTCGGCTAGGAATTCTCCAATTGATTCTTCATTGCGAAATTGGGAACTTACTACCGGTTTGTTTTGTGCAGTGCGAACTTTCGATTTATTTTCGATAATCGTCATGAGGTCCTTCGGAGTTCGACAATAGATATTGCCACCGGCGGCTGTATTAAACGAATCTTGATCCGATTGAGTTAAAGCATTATAGAATATATCAACTTGTTGCAATTCTGAAAAACCGTGATGTGGGCATTTCCATTTTAAATCTTTGAATCTCTCCCAAGCCTCGGCAAAAGTTTCATTAAAACATTGTTGAAAATTCATGATTTCTTTTCTGAGCTCGACTGTTTTGGAATGAGGATAAAATCGATTTAAGAACTTTGATGCAAGATCATTCCAAGTGGTGATGGAGTTAGGAGGTTCATAATCAAGCCATTTCCTGGCTGCTCCTTTAAGTGTTAACGGAAACAAGATTAACTTCACCGCATCATCAGGCACTTGATGTATTTTGAAAGTTTCAGTTATTAGAACAAATCTGCTGATGTGTGAATAAGGATCATCATTTTCAAAACCATAGAAAGGATTTATGAAATTAAGTAACTCGACGTTTATTTCATATTCATCCGCAAGAATTGGTGGAATAACGATGGACTTTTCAAAACGTACGATAGGTATGCGTAGTAATTCCTCCATAGAACGCGTGTCCGCCATAAGAATTAAACAATATAGAGGGATAAGAGGGGTAGAATTAAACAGATAAGAGGATAAAGAAGATTATTTTTGGGTTTTTTTAAATTTTAGAAACATGGAAAATCACAAAAGAAAAATGGAAAATAATTTTGAAAAGAAAATCTTTTTGGATTTTTATATTAAAGAAAAAAAATTAGAATTATTATTATTTTATTTTATTTTATTATTTTTTTTTGGTGATCGCTCGATCAACCGTACTCGTTTCTTTCAAAACTACTCGCAGCGTGGCGGGAGAGAAGAATGGATCTCTCTTCGGTCTGCAATTTAATGTCAAGACCTCCTTAAACCCCGTGTATAGGTTGTAGTAAAGAAATAATCCGAGAAACGTTTAACTTCACGATCTCTTTTTTTGTTTATTCGGAATGGTTTACAATGCCCTCTCGAGAGCGAGGATTTATTATTAATAGTGAAAACACTTTAGGAAAAGTGTTTTTTTTTTGATTATTTTCTTTTTGTATTTTTTTATTTTTCAAAAACAAATAACTTCCGAGGAAGGGTCTTCAAAACACGATCCAACGAACGAAACTCCAACTCTTCTCAAGCCTTCCCCGGCAGCGGCGCCATTTTTTTGATTTGTCGTTTTTAGTATATATTTTTTTCAAGGTAAAACACAACGGATGTATTTTCCCCGGGTCGTGTTCCCAACGAAGGATGAATTCGAGTTTTCGTTATCGGTGTCGAATATGTGTCGTGAATGAGTGTGAAAAGAGTGGTGATTGGTGATTTATACTACGAATGACGAAATAATAAAAGAAAACAACTAATTAAACTATGGAAACAATTAAACTAAGCATTTAACTTAAAAAAACGAAAATTGAATTTAAAAAACGAACGCTACGAAATTTAAAACGTGATTAAAAAGTGAATTTCTAAAATTTAAATCCTAAAAATATAAAATGATTTTTCTTAAATCCTAAATATAAAAAGAGGATTTTGTAAAAAAGGAAAATATTTTTTTGACTTTTTAATAATTTTTTATGAATTAAAAACTAAATTAAACTATTTAAATGATTTAAAAATATTAAAACAACTTGGAAAAATATGGAAAATTCTGAGTAATTTTAAAATTGAATAAGCTATCTAGGAAAAATAAGATCAGGATTTGGTTTATCTTAAATAAGCTAAACAGCCAAATAAGCAATTTGACAATAAGCACAAAATAAGCAAAAGCTATCCAAAAATCACAAAATGCTCAGGGATGATAAATGGGACTATTTCAAGCATGAATTAATCCAGAAAACTCAAATAAGCTAAAAGAATAAGCCTACAAGCTTCTGCACAGCTTGTGGCTTAAGAAAGGTTCAAATGCTAACTGCTTATTTTGCAGACCTAATTAAGCTATCTAAATAAGCTAGAAACTCCAATCCCAGATACTGTACTTCAAGCTTACTATATTAACTACC
This sequence comes from Artemisia tridentata subsp. tridentata, assembly GCA_021014915.2. Taxonomy (NCBI): domain Eukaryota; kingdom Viridiplantae; phylum Streptophyta; class Magnoliopsida; order Asterales; family Asteraceae; genus Artemisia; species Artemisia tridentata. The sequence continues at coordinate 250,772,811 of CP139504.1, forward strand.
TACAAACCAAAAATGGGGGCTCCATCTTAATTCAATAAGCTACAAACTAAGCTAGATCAGCAACTTAAAAAAACCTTGGCTGCAAAAACTTTCTGATTGAGCAGACTTGTATTTTGGCGCAAAATTCTTCTAATTCCTAACCAATCCAAACCAGCCCTTTGCATACTTACTTAAACAATTAAGAACAACTTAGAAATGCAAAAGCTAAGTTCCAAATAAGCTCAGCTTATGCTGAGCTTATTGAAGGTAGATTTGTCCTTAAAGATCTCCTATAGACTAAAACCTCTAAATGAGCTTAAAACCTAAAAATTCCTACTGATTCATGCTAATAACAACTTATCTAAGCTTAATCAAGTTTTTCTTATGTGCAATTGAACAGTAGTAAGCCAGAAGCCCTATAAACCAAACACTCCTCGATAAATCTGTTTTTGCAATTTTCCCTACACCTAGTTGATCTGGCCTAATTTATTCTAAACTTATGATGATCTGAACTACTTTTGATTGTAAACGGCAGAAAACAAAAGCAAATAAGCTGACAATTAAGCTGATACAATTTTAAGCAATAAGCTAAAATGAAATAGCACTTACAATTTATTCCAGCTAAAGAAAATGAACTCAGGATCCTTTTTAACCCAGGCTTATCTTAATAAGCCAAAATAACACCCCTGATCAACTTATAACCTCAGCTTATCCACAACTTATTTCCACAGCTTCTTTTGACCAGTACAGTTGACTATTTGACTTTTTGATTGACTTTTGGGACTGAAATGAATTTGAACTTGCAAAATACTCACAATAAGCTAAACAGCTTATATGAGCTTCCTCTATTAAGAAAATCAGCTTATTGAAGCTGTTTTATCAATATTTATTTTTGGATTTTTGAATATATATATATATATATATATATATATATATATATATATATATATATATATATATATATATATATATATATATATATATATATATATATATATATATATATATATATATATATATATATATTTTGTTCTTTTGTTTTTGAAACTGAATCTAAACAAAATACTTTCTAAAAGCTTTTGAGAAAATAGGAGTAGCTTATAAAACAGTAAAGAGAGTATAACTAATTAATAAGGTAAAATGCAATTTAAACTAAGAGAGGAGAATTTAAAGAACTAAAGCTACTATTTTATTAATCAAAACTGAAAACTTACAAGAGAAAATTAAGAGATTACAATTCTAAAGTAAAATTAACAGCATAACAGTATACTAAAAATTACATCCAAATCAATGAAGATCACCCCCTATTTATAGCCGAGCCCTAAGCTGCCATATCACAAATCCGCGTGAATTTGTGCTAGTTTGAATGAATATCAACCCTCTGATCATCCTTGATCATCATCCAATCACTTCTGGCCCTTGGATCAAAACCTCCACTCATCACCAACCAATAGAAATGCTCTATTCTGCTGACATGTCATTCCCTTGTGTGCCAGGAAGCTCCTAGAAGTCTGTGCAAAGACAATCGTACCCTTAATTGCGGTAATTTTGAGAGATAGGTAAATTAGGGTTTATGTTGTCAGGGTAAGTTTGGAAAGGGGGAAGAGCATGGGTGCGGGTAATCTTTTTATTTTTTTACTATTGTTTGACCTAAATTAAATGAGGTTTGACCCCTGGTTTGTGGTTCGGATAGTGGGTTCGGTTCATGGGTATAAGGGAATGGGTTATAGTGTGGGCTTGGTGTAAGATTTTTGGGCTTGGGTGAAATATGAAATGGGTTTATTTTTTTATTTGGTTTGATTTGGTTTTAGTTAAAAATAAAATTCAAGGACCAATGTGTAGTTTCTGAAATTTTAAGGGACCATTGCTGTCATTTTTCCAAAGTAGGATCCAAAGGCTTTTCTTGACAAATGACAATTCTTGAGGGCTTGATTGACGTAAAACTTCCCGGCATCGGCTATAAATATCCTTTCCGTATCTCGTGCTCGGTTTTCCGTTTTTCTTGTGTCTTTTGTCGGTTTTTCACGATATCCGTCCCTGCATGTACAAAAACACAAAAACACAATATCTTTTGGCATTTTGGTCGGGTTTTTGGTCGTTTTGGGTCCGGTTTTGGTCAAAAAAAGGTATGTGAATAGGCACATACCAGAAAGCAACACAGAGCTTCTTGTAAGTCCAAAGTGGTGAACTCTATTTTTGAGCCCTTGCATATGTTACATATGGATCTGTTTGGTCCAACTTTTGTGAAAAGCTTGAATAAAAAGATGTATTGCTTAGTGGTCACTGATGATTTTAGCAGATTTACTTGGGTTTTCTTCTTAGGAACTAAAGATGAGACATCTAGCATTCTTAAGGCTTTTATAACAAGGGTAGAAAACCTAGTTAATCACAAAGTTAAGATAATCAGATGTGACAACGGAACTGAATTTAAGAATAATGTGATGAATCAGTTCTGTGTTGAAAAAGGTATCTTAAGACAGTTTAGTGTGGCTAGAACTCCTCAGCAAAATGGTGTGGCTGAGAGGAGGAATAGGACATTAATTGAGGCTACTAGGACAATGTTGTCAGATTCACAATTACCCACTGCTTTTTAGGCTGAAGCAGTTAACACTGCTTGCTATGTGCAAAATAGGAGTAAGGTAGTGAAGCCTCATAACAAGACCCATTATGAATTATTGCAGGGTAGGAAACCTATGATAGATTTCTTGAAACCATTTGGGTGTCCTGTTACTATCTTAAATACCATAGATACACTAGGCAATTTTGATGAGAAAGCAGACAAAGGTTTCTTTGTTGGATACTCAAATAATAGCAAAGCTTTTAGGGTATTTAACCAAAGAACAAAGCATGTGGAAGAAAACCTACATGTTAGGTTTAGTGAAACCACACCTAGTGTTGCTGGCAAAGGACCTGAATGGCTGTTTGATATTGATTCCCTAACCAAGAGTATGAATTATCAACCAGTGATTGCAGGTACAACTAACATGTCTGCAGGTACACAAGCTAACCCCAATGCAGGTACACAAGCTAAAGATGATGAATCTGCAAAGGAGTTTGTATTGATTGAGAAATGGAAGCTTAATCAGCTTTTCACAGAAAAAGAAAAAGGGGGCAAGAGTTCAAAGGATGATGTTGTTTATGAAGAAGTACCAAAGGATGATGCAGAAGGTGGTGATAAACCTTCAAATAATGGCAAGAATGATGATGAAGTAAGGAATGAAAGGTCAACAAATCAAGGAAGTCAAGGAATTAAAGCTAGCAGCAGTATCTCCCATTCTGCTGCTAAGCCAAATCATTCTGCTGCTATGCCCAGCAGTAGTACAGAACATTCTGCTGCTAAGCATAGTGGTTCTGCTGCTATTCCCAAGTATTCTACTGCTGACAAAGATGGAAATTTCTTTGATGATTCTTCTGATGAGTTGCCTGAATTAGAGGAAGTGTATGAAGACACTGATGATGAAATTGTGGATGTATTTGGAGCTGGAGCTGATTTGTCAAATATGGAGACTCATATACCTGTTAGTCCTACTCCAACAACAAGGATACATAAAAATCATCCAAAAGAGCAGATAATTGGTGATGTTAAATCTACTGTTCAGACAAGAAGTAAAGCAAAGCGGTTGAATGCTTTGCTTCATCAAGGATTATTTTCTCAATCACTACATCAGAGGAATAGCCACAAGGATCTACAAAATTGTAAGTTTGCTTGTTTTCTGTCACAAGTGGAACCCAAGAATGCTCATAAAGCTATGCAAGATTCTAGTTGGGTTGAAGCTATGCAAGAGGAGTTGTTGCAGTTCAAGCTTCAAGAGGTCTGGACATTAGTTGATTTGCCTAATGGGAAGAGGGCAATTGGTACAAAATAGGTGTTCAGATGCAAAAGAGATGAGAGAGGAATTGTGATCAGAAACAAGGCAAGATTGGTGGCTCAGGGATACACTCAGGAAGAGGGCATTGATTATGATGAGGTGTTTGCTCCAGTAGCAAGAATAGAGGCCATCAGACTATTCTTGGCTTATGCTTCATTCAAGAACTTCCCAGTGTATCAGATGGATGTGAAAAGTGCTTTCTTGTATGGAAAGATTGATGAAGAAGTTTATGTGATGCAACCACCTGGTTTTGAAGACCCTGATTATCCAGATAGGGTTTATAAGGTGGAGAAAGCACTATATGGTTTACATCAGGCTCCAAGAGCTTGGTATGACACCTTGTCCAAGTATTTGTTATCTAATGGATTCAACAGGGGAACCATTGATAAGACATTGTTCATTAAGAAAGACAAAAAGGATATCCTACTAGTTCAAGTTTATGTAGATGATATCATTTTTGGGTCTACAAACAAGGTGTTGTGTGAAGAATTTGAGAAGCTCATGCATAATAGATTTCAGATGAGTTCTATGGGGGAACTCACCTTCTTTTTGGGCTTCAAGTTAAACAGATGAAAGATGGGATTTTCATCAGCCAAGACAAATATGTGGCTGATATTTTGAAGAAATTTAGCTTTACTGATGGGAAACCAGCCAAGACAACAATGGAGACCAACAAGCCTTTGCTCAAGGATGAAGATGGGGAAGAGGTTGATGTTCATCTGTATAGATCAATGATTGGTTCATTGATGTATCTTACTGCTTCAAGGCCAGACATCATGTTTGCTGTGTGTGCTTGTGCCAGATTTCAAGTGTCCCCAAAAGTCTCACACTTGAATGCTGTTAAGAGGATTTTTAGGTACTTGAGGAGTCAACCTAGGTTGGGCCTTTGGTATCCTAAGGATTCACCTTTGATTTGGTAGCATACTCAGATAGTGACTATGCTGGAGCAAGTATGGATAGAAAATCAACCACTAGAGGATGCCAATACCTTGGACATAGGTTGATCTCTTGGCAATGCAAGAAACAGACTGTGGTGGCCAATTCAACAAATGAAGCTGAGTATGTGGCTGCTTCTAGTTGCTGTGGATAAGTGCTATGGATCCAAAACCAATTGCTGGATTATGGGTACAACTTTATGAACACCAAAATTTATATTGATAATAACAGTACCATGTGTATCATAAAAAATCCTGTTTTTCACTCTAAAACAAAGCATATAGAGATAAGACACCATTTTATAAGAGATTGTTATTAGAAAAAGCTAATTCAAATAGTTAAAATACATACTGACAATAATGTTGCAGATTTACTCACTAAAGGTTTTGATGTGAGTAGATTTCAATTTTTAATTGCTAGTATAGGAATGATCAATCTTTGAAAATCAAAAATCTTATCTCTGTGTGTTTTTGTAATAGTGTGTAAGGATTTGTGCTGTTATTGATCAAATAAGTTGTTTCTATTGCTTGCTCTATTTGTATGTTGTCTGCTGCTAGTTGGTTATTCTGTTGCTCAGTATTATAAATGCTTGAGATTATTGTGGCATCTTGTTTCTTGTGTTTTTGTGGTTTTGGACTAATCTTTTGCGGGATAAGTCACAAGAGAATGGTTGATTGATGAGAAAAAGATGTTTGGAATGTTCAGAGAACATTCTGCTGCTAGTTCAAAAGTTTCTGCTGCTAGGCATACCATTCTGCTGCTGAAGGTTATGCTGCTCAATGTTGAAACTATTGGATTCTGCTGCTTGGTTTGAAAGTGTAGGGACCATTTTGCAATTTGGCGCGAATAAAGCCCTAATTGGATCTAAACAGCATAAAAACCCAATTCGACCTCACCAATAACTTTGTGCGCCCAAAATTGAATCCACATTCAAACCCTAACACATCTTTCTATCATCTGATCAAAAACCCCTAAAATTAAAACCCTAATTCACGATGACAAGACGCGAATACTCCGCCGACCACAATCAAATAGCTTTTCTTTATAAGGTCCCAGAGGCAGATGGATTTACTAAAGTCATCGACTTTCTTAATGCTACTTCAATTAGGTATGCATTAACAGTTAATCCAACTATATATAAATCCCACATGCGACAGTTTTGGTCGACTGTTACGGCTGAAACTCAAAATGGGGAACAAATGTTAATTGGTACGGTAGATGAAGAAAGTATAGTTGTTACTGAAACATCTGTAAGATGAATTCTTCGTCTTGCAGATGATGAAGCAACAACTTGTCTTCCTACAGCTACTATTTTTGAGGAACTTGCAAAACTAGGGTATGAAAAGAAAAATGACAAAATTAAGTTTTCAAAAAGCCTTTTCTGCCCTCACTGAAAATTTCTTATTCACACACTTCTACATTGTCTTAGCCCTAAAACAAATGGGTGGAATGAGTTTAGTGCAAATCAAGCTTCTGCTTTGGTTTGCCTAGCCACAGGCCAACCATACAATTTTTCGGCTATGATTTTTGAAGGGTTGAAAAAGAATATTTCTGGTAAACATTATATTTACCCAAGGTTTTTACAACTTATCATAAATAGTCAATTAAAAGAACCTTTGGAACATACAGGAATTGAACCAACTCCTACATTAACAAGCAAAATGTTTTCTTATTTAAAGAAAAATGGGACTGGTTTTTCTGGGAGAATAACTCCTTTGTCCCAACATATTTTAAACATTGCTGCTGCTGTTGCTGAGGGTGAAGAAGCTGAAAACCCAACAGCTTCCCATCACACACCCACTTCTGAATCTTCAAGTGAATCATCTCAAAATGAACCCCAAAATACCCATTCACCTAGGTATTCACATGAAAAGAGCACTGAGTTACCTCAGACTAGTGCTAGTATGGAACCAGATGAGGCTGCCATAGGTGATGGAGATGGCATGAAGGAAGGGGCTGACACTACTGTTTCCAACTTAGAAGTTGAACAGGCCAGTGTCAACATAGATAAGACCCCAACCTTGGCAACATCTACTGCTGAGGGTTCTCATGAACCTGATGCACATGATGGTAACCCCAGCCAAATGGCTAAAAAGGGGGGCTCAGCTGCTCAATCTAGGATTGAGACTGAGTTTCAGTCCAAAGATTCACCTCTCAGGGAAGGTTACACATCCCGAAGTGATGAGGACAGACATGAAACACATGAATTGATGGATGAAAATGTACAAAATGTCAATGCCTATGATACACCTCTCGGACCAGGTAACACAGGTCGAAGTGTTGAGGCTAGAATTGAACTAGAAACAGAGGAATTGACGGGTAAAACAAATGTACACAATGCCAAATCCAATGATCAACCTCTCGGGTCAGGTAACACAGACCGAAGTTGTGAGGATATTCTAAAACAATTGAATGCATTGACGGATAAATGTACAAAATTGTCAAAAGAAGTACTTGGTCTCAAGAAGCGATTGAAGATGGTGAATTCTACTCAGGGTGCTAAAATCAGAAGGCTACAGCAAAGGGTTAGGCATCTTGAGGGGTTACTGAGATCAAGGACTTCACAGCCAAAGATTTCCAAACCAAGTTTGGGGGAGGATGCTCCCAAACAGGGGAGGAATGAAGACAAGGCCTCAGGGGAGGAAAACAAGGGTCAAGGGGAGGTTGAGATGGAAGTGAATGAGAATGAGGGTAATGTGGATATGGATGTTGGTTCTGGTGAAGATGATTTTGTGGTCAAAGATAGGTCTGGGAATGAAGTTGTTCTTGAAAGTGTTGAAAAGGTTGTTAAAGGTGATTCTGCTGCTGATACAGAGCATGGTGCTGCTAAGGTAGTTGATCCTGCTGCTAAGGAGAAAGAACCTGCTGCTGAGTCAGAAGAAGACACAATACCAATAGCTCAGATCATGGTGAACCTTAAAACAAAACAACAACAACAACAAGAATCACCACAAATACCTGAAACTAAACCTACTGCTGCAACAAAACCAAAAGCCAAAGGAGTTGTTATAAGAGAACCTACACCAACAAGAAAACCTGTTCAACCACCTACCTACAAGGGTAAAGGTAAGGAGAAAATGGTGGAAGAACTTGACTCCTACCCTAATCAAGATGATGTTCCATTTCACTTATGGCCTAAGTACTTGCAAGATAGGTTTGATGCTGAAGAAGCTCAGAGAGTTGCTGCTGAAGAACAAGCAGAGTATGATAGAGATATGGAAAAACAAAAGAAACAATCTGAGAAACAAGCTGAACTGGAAGCAAAAGTGAGAGCATGGGAAGATGAGAAGGCAAGGTGTGAAGCAGCTATGGCATGGGAGAAAGTGAAAGTAGAGTTGGAAGATACTTTCACAAGTGAAGGTATTAATGACTGGTTTCAACAAGTTCTTGTGGAGAACAAGAAAAAGTTTCTGGCTGCAAGGAAGAAAAAGAAGGTGAATAGACCACCAACTGCAAGGCAACAGAGAACTTTTCATGAGCATTATTTGAAAAACATGAAGAACAGGAAATTAAAGAAATTGAAACCATTCACCAATGATGAAGTTAAGCAGAAGTTTGAAGCTGCTAAGAAAGAAATGGAGAGGAAATTTGAACCTTTAACAGATGCTGAGATTAAGAAACTTACAAGAAGAGTGGATCCAAGGGGTTATCTTAATCCAGAATCTCAAGTTACAAGACCTAAGGAAATATCTGAAGGTGTCAAGGAAAAGAATGTAAAAGAGAAAGAAGCTGTTGAGAAGGTAAAAGTAGCTATTGAGGAAAAGAAAGAGGAAGCTAAAGAGATAAAATCTGAATCAATTATTGGTGTCAAAAGAACAGGAAAAAGGTTGAAGAGTAGAGCAAAGAATAAGAAAAGAACAACACCAATGAAGTTTAGTGATTCAGAGAGTAATTCTGAAGAGGTGACTGCAGATGACATGAAAAGGATTATGGATGTTACAGTTCATAAACCACAAGAAGAACCTGAAGTAGCTAATGCAGTTCCCTTGGAATCAAAACACCCAATCATTTCTTATACACATGATGTTCAAGATGGAAGTGAAGCATGGTGGGAAATCAAGAGATCAAATGGCTTATGTCAGAAGTTTATTAGATTTTCACAGATGCTACATTACATGGATAGAGATGATATAGTACAACTCTAGAGGTTATATAAGGAAAATTATGGTGATAGAAGACCAGAGGTGATTTATGAAAGGCTACACTATTACTATTTGAGGAATATGTTTGAGCCAGATGAGAGAGATATTGAATGGAAGGATTTGTTAAGTTCTACCAAGGTTCATAAATGGTATCTATATCAGTCATGTGGAGTACATGAGTTGATTGGTAGTGGTGTAAGTGTATACATGCTGGTTGAAAAAGACTACCCCTTCACTAACAATACTGCTATTCTTACTTAGATGTTACAACATGGTAAGTTGAGGTTACAGAGAACATTTCTTTCAGATCATCAAGCTTATGAGTTAGTAGAAAAGTATAAAAAGATTCTGAAATCAAAGACTTCATAGTAGAAAGTGTTTGGAAGCATCCTCTTTGTGTATATATGTGCTTAGAAGAAACTTGTATATTTTGGGAGAAAATATCAAGTTTAGGGGAGGATTGTTGGGTTTAAAAGAAGTTGCTGCTACTTTGAAAATGATGCTGCTATGAATGTTATTCTGCTGCTCATGGTTTTAATAGAAATATACTAAGTATGATTCTGCTGCTAGGCATAAACATCCTGCTGCTAGTATATTTATTCTGCTGCTGGTGATAACTGATGAATGGTGAAATAAGCTAAGTCTCATTCTACTGCTAGCCTACGAGGATTCTGCTGCTAGAGTAATGATACTGCTGCTTATTAGATATGTATAGTTTCTTTATGGTAAAGATACGAATAGATATTATTCTTGTATAGAAAGTTTTGTAACCGACTAGGACTCCTTAAGTCTATAAAAGGAGGATCTAGGGTTAGGGCTAGAATACGATTGTTTAGCTTAAGTATTGTATTCACTTCAAGGTTCATTGTAACCCTGTTACTTTTGAGTAACCGTATATTAATATATTAAGGTGAAGGTTGAGAGAATTACTGTGTGTTATTGTTAATTCTTCTTAAGATTAATTACTAAATTCCGCGTAGTAATTAATAGATTGTTCAAGAACAATCTCTATACCTATTATCTTAGATCCACATCTAGGATAATTAACAAGATCGATTAAGCTCAACTGGGATCAACAGAGTTTCGGCTTCAAGATCCTTTATGGGTCTCGGGTAAGTATTGTATTTTGTTTTAGCTAAACCGAACGAAAGAAAGGATGAATCTGATTGGCTTTGTTCTTTCTTTATGTTTCGAATATTAAAAAGCAGTATTGTTCTTTTTATAGATCTGTGATGATTTTCTCTTGATAACTTTGTTTTAAAGAGCGAATCTTTGTATATCCAAAAGAGAAACTGAGATCTTGGTTTATTATTTCTTTTTGTTTCGTGTCTTGTTCTTGCGTTGGAGATGGGTTTACGGTTGTGAGGTTGTAGTTGTTGGCTGTGAAGTGGGTTATGAGTATGTTGTTGACGGGACTGGAGGAATGGTTTATAGGATTAGATTATGGATTCGTCTAAAGGTTTGATCCAATCACCTTAAGACACAAATCTGAGATTTATTTTCGTTTTCGGTTTAGTTTCGAGTCTTGCATAGTTTTTGTTTTAGGATATAAATGAGAGTCGAGGAGTGATTGTACATCGGCGTCTTTTCGTTAGACTTTCGTAAAAAGTTAAGGGTACATTTTGTAAAGCGTCACATAGTTAAGGGGTGTATCTTGTTTTTGTTCATTTTTCTGACCAAACGACGTCGCTTGGAAAGTCACTGTAAATATAACGTGGGTGCATTGTAGCATCTCCACAAAGTCAACTGTAGCACAGTTTATTTTTCGGTGTTAAAACGACGTCGGTTTCTACATCCTTTAAGGTAATATTAATAATAAATCTTTGTCTTCATTGAATTCATAGCACAAAAAATTTGTATTTTTCTAACAAGCTAGGAGTATCGTAAATGCGAAAGCGAAACATGTCGAGAATTTAATTCTGGGACAAAGTTGAATATGGCTTTGGGAATTGGAAGTACCTATCACCATCTTTTGTATATGGTAGTTTCCTTATTAAATAGAGTTAAAAGAAATTGTGTATGTCAAGAAATGATCAACGTGTATTGCTATATTTATTACTTTTTCCGTCTCAAATTAATACTTCACGTTTTCTTTTTGAGATGTCTAAATTTAATTGTCCACTGCTAAACACAGATAAGGAAGTTTAATCGTGTTTACCATATTATGCTTGCTTAAAATTATTAGTTAACGATAAAACTGTTATTCTGTTAAAAAGTAAAGAAAAAAAAAACAGTAATAATTGTGTTTTTCTTAAACTGTGTGTTTTTTATCTAGGGACAATTATTTTGGGACAGAGGGAATATAGTTTAAACTAATAATTCTAAGTTTTGAAAAGTTGTTGTGCGTTGTTTGCATGCAAACGTTGTATGTGTTAGAAATTCAGTGTAATTGAAGGCTCATGTCATACTTGAAAATGGGTTAAAAGGTACGGAGTGCACACTCATCAAGTTACTGAACCTCCCTAACTCAAATAGTGGTGTTGTGAAAATCAGGTAGTTGATGAGTTCTGCGAGTTATACTCTTCAATGAGTAGACTCTGAACAACCTCCTCATGAAGTAGTCTCATCAGGGTTCAACCTTTCAGTGAAAAAGCTAATCAATGAGAGAACTCATCAGTGTTATACTCAGGGAGCAAGCTCATCAACAAGCAAACATTTCAGCTGGTACGCTGATGTGACAACTGGTAAATTTCGGGAGCATTTTTAAATACCGCATTACGTTTAAAACGAGCATTTAATTATTTAGAATCATTTTTGGAATGTTTTGGGAATTTATCCGGATTTCTGGTAATGTTATATGGATTATCGTTATGTGACGAGTAGTTTCTGGTATACCTGGTTAGGCACTACGTGAGTCGGCATAATTAAACTTAATAATACGAGAAATATTGATTATTTTTTACGCATTAAACGAGCATGGACGTATTTATAGTCAATCTTATTGGAAAAATAGTTTTAAGATCAATGACATAAATTAGAAATACTCGGGAAAATGTTTCGGCACCCAAATCGGTCTCAATAGCGTTTTATTAAAAGAATAACCAAATTCCACTTCCCACCCTTGCCTTAAGTTACAGTTTTAGTCCTTGGGGGTCATTAAGGTTTTCACATGAGGTCCTAAGGGGCTATATAAGCCTCACTTATACTCATTTAGGGTTAGTGTATCTTCTCTCCAACACCTGGCCACTACCCATATCCTCTCCATCGCCGGCCACCACCTCACATCCCACACCGCCACCACCCACCTTCACCCCATGACTCCCTCATCTCCTTTTGCTACATCACGGGCCCAAGAATCACCCTCCACCACCACAACGCGCCACCACCACCACGTTAACCACAAAATCCGAGTAGATCCGTAAGTTTGAAAGGTAGGTTACACCGTTTCACCCATGGGTGTGACTCGGTGTGAGCCAACTCGTGTGTAACGAGTTGATTTTTATCATTTTGGTTTGGTTTTGGGTATAAAACAAGTGGGTTAACCTTTTTAATAACTAAAAACTGGTGTAGGTCGAGTTTGGTATCATTATTTGGGGTTTGTGTGGTCAAATCTAGGTCAAGCCGTGAGCACAGGCTCACGGCCATGGCTTATGTTTGCGTTTAATTATTTGTGTCGAGCTTATGATCATTGATGTGTTGCTATTTTGTTGTTTGTCATTTCATTCTTGGTTCGAATTAAGGGTTTGGTAAACCCGAGTTATGGTCGAATTTGGTTTAGGATTAGATTGGAAGTTGGTTTGTTGTGAAGTTGATGGTTGTTGAGGGATTGTAGCCGAGAAGAACCACGGGTCCGTTTGGTTTGCTTAGTTCGCACCAAGGGTCGAAGCCGAGACCAAAATGGTCTCGACATGATGATGTTATGATTTGTTGTTGTTGTTGTTTAGAGTTGGTCATGGAAATTGGATTTGGATTCGGTGACTTGGTTATTGAGCCGTAGGATTAGGGCCGATAACCGTATCTTGACGTTATTGGACTTGAGATTATGTTGTGAGCTTGATATATTAAATGTGATGTTATGAGCCAAGTCGTGTGTCACCGAGACTTTTTAGTCTCCGCATGGCCTCGACAAGCCGAAACAATGCTATTATACTTATTTTGGACATTTGAATATTGTGGTTGACTATTTGACCCGAGAGTTAATGAAACTCGGACTCGTGACTCGAAACGGATGATAACTCGAAAAATACTTGTTTGGAAATATATATATAACTAGAAATGAAAAATAAATAATAACGGCTAAATACGGGAAATATTAATTAGCAAAAACTCATTTGTTACTTAATATTATAACACCCCCAAAATTGGGTCGCAGCGGAGGATGATGTCGCTGGGGTGTTACTCAATTGGTATCACAACACAAGTACAAAGAACGGTTTTCACCACAATCATTTAAAATAAAATTCATTAACAAAAGTATTAAATTTACATTATTAAACTTTAGTGCGGAAATAGGCCCATAAAATAAGTAAATCAGTCCCCAAATGAATATCAGAGTGTCTTGATCCTATAACCATGTCATGCCATGCCAACTGCCGCCAAATGTGAGCTAACACTTTAAGAACCTGAAAATACATGCTAAAACGGGTCAACACGAGGTTGGTGAGTTCATAGGTTTTAGTAAACAACAAGTAATATATGAACCACAAGAATTCAATGACCAATATATTCCAAATATAGAAAGAGTTATTGTTGTATTAAGCTCATGACACCGAAGCCTTAAGATTTCTGGTTTGAGCATCCGTTTGACATACCAGTCAAGTGGGGGAACCACCCGGACACCCAAAGTTTCTGGTAGATGTCCACCTAGGACACCCAAGATTCCTCAAATGATTATGCGTCCGTTTGACATACTAGCCAAGTGGGGAAACCACCCGGACGGGAAGTTCAATCCCAATAGATCTATTCACAACATTTGCGCTTAACGGTTCATAACATAGGCAATGTGTAATAGTTTAGTGCACTTGTGTCCATAAGAAAATAACCAAGTGTGTAACAGGTAAACACATAATGCATTCGAGTAATCAATCAAGTAATTCAGCCAATCAGTAATGTTTGAAAGACAAATCACGTTTCAAGTAAAATAAGCATGGAGTTTAAGTAAAAACGAGCATGTATTCTCCCCCAAAACAGTTATAAAACAAGTAAAAGTAGGGGCCATGAACTCACCTGGAACAACTGATATGGTAACAAAAGGAAAGTGCACGGAATTGGGGCTCGGAAACTACTCACAACCTAATATGAATGATATGTCTTAGGATAATGTAATGTGTAATGCATGCGTTTTATAAAATAGTTTATCACCCATATATGTTTGCAGAGTAATTTAGTAGTGAAAATATTATTTCGCCGAGTTATATTATTTATAGGAAAATAATATACTCTACTATATGTTTATAAGTATTCAAGTACTTAACGTTTACCACATCATTAATAGTTTACTTGGAAAACTTTCGACTCGATAGTAAAGTGTACATAAAACATTACGTCCTTGATGTAGTCCTTTTTACATTATTTTGACTCCGAAACACTTAAAACGTTCCAAAAATATTTCCAACATCTTTTAGCGAAAAGCTGTGAATAGTGAAAATAATTATATTCTTAGCATATCGTATTTTGCCCATAGTTTCTTTGTTATTTAGTGTTCTAGAAATTTTCTAAAGCGCCTAACATGTATATACGGGATTCTACCATTTTTGGTTAAGTTGTTTGGGCTAATTCCGCTTCTAAAGTGTCAAAATTCTATTTTCAAGATTTCCATCAGCATTTACTAGTTCAACACAAGCTGTCAAAAATATAAGTTTCGTCTAAAGTTTCGGAGAGCCACAACTTACTCGTTTTAAGTCCGTTTTCTAAGTTCTACCTATCCCGGCGAAGGTAATTAAGTATACTAACGTATTTTTAAGGCCTCGTCTAGTCTAGCTAACCTTTAAAATCCGGTTTTATCCTTTGAAAAATTCTGACAGCGAACCATATTTTCAGAAAATTAGTTTTCGTCGCTAAACTTAAAACTAACGTATCTTATTCGTTATAAATCTGTTTTTAACCATTCAAGCGCCCACGTTTTCGTTATAAAGTATATTTTCTATATTTTTAACCAAATCTTGTATTTCAAAAACTCATTTTTCTTTGGAAATCAATTTAGGACAGCCTATCCTTATATATTCCAAAATCACAAATTTTACACTTTTAACTATTAGATCTACCTCAAATCAACTCCCAAAAACTATCCTAACTCATCCACCAAATCTTCAACAATTTCTATAGTGTCAAAACAATATTAACAACCTAGTAAAAGTTCCATAACGTCAAGAAATAAATAATCAAGGTGTAGGAAAAATTATAAATCACATATTATTTCTTTTAAACCTTAACTTGTACATATCAAACAAATATAAAGTAGGACTAGAATATACGCATTTTTTCCAAGAAAATAATTATGTCAAGTATGTTTTAACTTGTTTAAAACATGAAAATGTACAAACATATATATAGGGTGATATTTGTAAGTAATGGGTTTAAATAAACATTTAAACATAACAAATGCATAATTAGACATGTCAAGTGCATAAAATATATATGTAAAAGTATGAAAATGATTTTTAATCTTACTTTAAGATGATGGATTAGTGGTAGAATCAAGACAATATAACCCGAATAATTACTCCAAAACTTCTTGTAACTAGTTTATAAACCCGAATAAGCACGAAATAAGCACTTTTAAGCAAAAATCACATTTTCTTCCTTGTTTTCTCTCCATGGCCGAACACTAGAGAGTTTTTGAGAGAGTTTGTAGGTGAAAAATTTGCTAGTGAAATGAGCTAGGTCACATTTCTATTTATAGTGCCAAAAAGGGCAATTTGTTAATTTAATTAAAAGGGTAAAATGGTAATTTCAATATTTTGGTCAAAATTCAAAAAGGAGGAATAGGGGGCATGTTGGGCGAAATTGGGGGAAAGGAGGGGGGGGGGGGCTTAGGGTGGCTAATTAATGTTTTTGTCTCTTGGTTTGTAATTATTTAGATTTAGGATAAGTAAAAGCTAGATATTTATTAGTTATATATTAAGTTAGCTAGAAATAAATTTTAGCGGGACAAAATAGAGTGTAATGAACTTATAAAAATTATGGAAATGTACTTTGTATAAGTATCGGGTGTTTAAATAATTATTTTTCGCAAATACTTAAGTTATCGTAAACAAGGACGGACCCAGGATTTTTGAGAGGGTGTTGCACAAATTTTTTTATGACCATTAGTACTAAAGTTGTCCGATAAAGAATTTATTAGAAAAAATTGGGTGTTGCACGAGCGCAGAAAAGACATATTTTATAAAAAATTTACACTTAGTGACCTAAAATTGGGTGTGGCCCGTGCCACACCCGGCTTCCATGTGGGTCCGTCCCTGATCGTAAATATATATATTTAAGAATATATATACTAAATGAATTTAAAATACCGGGTAAAATAATATTAGAATTTTTGTAACATTGTAATGAGTATAAAAATATATTAGAACCATTGTTGGGAGTATCGGGGAAATTGTTCATGCACGAAAATCATGTAAAAGCGTTTATTTATATAAATAAATGTGAATGAAAAACAATGCAAACATATGCAAGACCTAAAATGGATATAATGACACTGGCAATATGTAGACTAACTCTAGTCTATATTTTGTGTACCAAATGATATTTCTAGGTTATGCGATTAAATTTTGGAAGTTTCTTGAAATTAATACTCGAAAAATCAAATTTTCGAAAAATAATGAATAGTAAAAACTACGATAATGAATAGTAACTTTTTTGGGAATGAATAGTAAAATTTCAAAGTTAAAATTTTGACTTGAAAATACGGCTTGTCACAAATATTTAACATAAGTTTTATTTCTAGACGAGATGTTTTAAATGGAAAGTTTAAATAAATTTGGGTTATTAAATGTTTCGAGGGCACAAAAATCGAGAAAATATCATTTAGGAAAGTATTAATGACTATGTGGATTTGATGTCGAGTTACGGATCGGTTGACATTAATATAACCAACCCACATGATTATCGGACTTATTGGGTTGACGAGCCCAATAAGGGACCGACAAACATGTCGGAGGAATTTATTAAGGTACGATTTATCCTTACGACTCAATATTTATTGTGGTCTAGTTTTTGGAATAATAAGTGAGACGAAGGAATTGTTGTACTCATCGGGTTGACGAATTTGATAAGCTTCCGACAATTCATCCGAATAACTTATTAAACCTTACATTAATCACTTGACCTTAGTTTAGTTTTGTTTGTGAGTCGTTTATGCTTTGGTCATTTATTAGTGTGTGTTCACTTGAGTCATGTTGTGTCTCCACTGCACACCCGATGATACCAAACGCTAGTAACTAATATAAGAGAGAGATTTTTTTTGGAATAGAAATGGGATATATTTGGGATAGATAATTTTCTTTGGAGACTTTTACATTTGGGAATATATGTTAAGGCAAGTTTATATTATTAGGTCGTGCCGAGTCCGTGAGTGCCGATACGTGAGAGCTGCTGAGTACTTTGCTTCTGTAGTTTTGTGTTTGTGCTTTGCTTGATTGAGGTGAGTTTTCATAGCCCCACTTTTACTTTAACGATGTTTTATTAAACTTGGGGGAGAGAACATGCAAAACCGTTTTGAACGGACCAAGTGTTATTTTACGTTTTCGATATGTTTGCTATGCTAAGTTGACTAAGGTTATTATATGCAAGGGCTCTTGTGCCTAATTATTAACAGGGACTTTTGTGCCTAATTATTAACAGGGGCTCTTTGTGCCTATTATCAGGGGCTCTTGTGCCTATAGATTACTGTAGTGTGCACCTATAGGAACTGTTGCTGTGTTTGGACACACTCATGTGTGGGTTTGGTTTGGTTAGTTGCGACTTAGTCATGTATAGCAAACTTATTACTGATTTGGTCCACTGTTATTAGTTTGCGAAAACCTATGAACTCACCAGCGTTAGCTGACTTTTTAGCATGTTTTCTCAGGTAATTAATGATGATTATTTTCGGATGATTGCTGTTTGGAGGCTTGGCAAGTGGCATGGTTAAAGGATCAACTAAGACTCTGATAATACTTTTGGGGACCTATCTTATGTTTCTTTGGGGCCTTACTTTCCGTACTTTTGAATAAATGTAAACTTAAAGTTTGGATTTTGAAATGTTTTATTTAAACGGATAATGTTATCCCGTTTTCTTATGCTTGTGTTGCGTACCAATCCCGTAGCACCCAAATGCTTGTTCTGTCTTCCGTTGAACAAAATTTTGGGGGTGTTACAGATTGGTATCAGAGCTCAAGGTTATAGAGAACTGGATACTTATCAAGAACCTAGACTATAACCATTTAAAAAAAATGATGCTTGACCGATACATACCAGCCTGCCAATCCGAAGCCTTGTGAGTTGAGAATTGGAATATTATGAGAATGCGTGATGATTGATATATATTGGAATTTATGGGAAAGATTTTGGCTTTATGCTAGAATGATACATTATGACTTATGCGGTATTTGTCTTGAACATGTTTAGAGTAATGCGGTATTCATTGATTAATTGGTTTGGATATAGTTGATGATATTTGGATGTTGGGGAAGTCTTGATATAATTTTGGTTTATGAGATTAGTTATTTTTGTACACTTATACCTACCCTATACCGTTGTCACAGACTATGCCTTCTTTAGCACTTGATGTCTATAAGGAGATCCTTACTGCTGCATCCCGCTCAGCACGGTCTCTGATGACTCCAGCTCAGGACGATCCTTATGCGATTGTTCGACACTCAGCTCTTGCTTCACCATCACCAGTTACCCCTGTGCCACAGACTTCAATCATTTCTCAGCCATCATCATCATCAGCTGGTCGCCCTAGTCCTTTACGACAGCTTACCTTGCACCAGGCATTAGCCTGAGCTCAGACTCCTTGGCTTACCTACCGCACTACTACTCACATGTCGGTGCGACCACCATCACCACCCATGCATTTCTCAGCTCACTCTCTTCTGTCATCACCACTTTCATCATCATCCCACCGAAGACCTCGATCACCTACTCCATCATCTCATGATTCACCTGCCCCACAGAGACGTCGTTTCAGTGACCCATACTCAGAGGATGAGGATGAGGATGGGGATGAGGACGTTGACCCTGAGGAGGAACCTCAGGAGGAGGAGGAGGTTAACCCAGATGAGGCCATCCCACCAGATCAGAGTCCTGCACCTTTAGTGCACTCACCTGGACCAGGCTCCCCCTGGCACATGCCTGAGCCTGATTCACCAGAGCAGTCGTTCGACCTGGCCTCACCTCCTCACTCACCTGGGCCAGAGAGTCCACCAGCCCCAGACACCCCATCAGAGGTTGCCTCAGAGGCAGCAGCCCATGGGGAGATGGGTCAGATTTGGGAGCAGATAACCACCCACCAGGAGAGGATCAGTCAGATAACTGATCGATTAGTGGGTGTATCAGCAGCGAGATTTGGAGAGGTTGAGAGAGATGTGGGGGTATTGTATGGTAGGACCACGTCATTGAGACGTGACTTATTGGATTGGCGTGATGCGTTTAGAGATTTGCAGAGAGGTCTCATGACTGCGCGGGATACTCATAGAGCCCTTTGGCGTAGAGTCGCAGAGCAGCTCAGGAGAGACCGAGATTGCTCAGCTAAGGAGAGACCGCGAGTCAGATCGCTAGATGTACCTAGATTTGTGACTATTGTACCATCCCTAAACTGAGGAGTCCTCAGTTAGAGATGTTAGTTTCATCAGCTATCTTTGTTATCTTTGTTTATCGGTATCGTCTATGACGATCAGTTATCATTTCATTCTGTTGTACTTCGGGAACCATGTATCGATATTGATGTTATGATGGATGTGAACTTTTGGAATTCTGGTTTTGAGCATAAATTGTTTGTGGTGTGAATGGAATAGTATTCCTGTTATCGTGATTGGTATTTGTGTCGGTATTCACCCTTGTGATGATCACTTTCTTGCGTGATATACTATGTTGTTTGGAATCTTATGACTCTCTTATGTTGTGATTCAGATCAATGGCTCTGAGACGAAACCCAGCCAGGACCACCCGAACAGGGCCTGCTGTTATCAACACCGGTCGTCGTGGCCGGCATCCAGTTCGAAACATTAACAACCAGAATACCGACAACCAAAATACCAACAATCAAACTAATGAAGATCAAAATGTCAATGACCAGGATGTCAATGGTCACACTCCACCTAACACCCCTCCTGTGAACCAAGCTCTAATTGATCAACTTGTGGCTCAGCGCGTTGCTGAAATCCTAGCTGAGTCGAATCACTCAAATACCTCTGCTGGAACTCCACCACCTATCAAAAACCGTAGTTGTACGTACATGGAATTTCAGAGTTGTGGACCAACTGAATTTGGCGGAACCAAAGGCGTTGTTGTGTTAATGAGGTGGATGGAGAAAATTGAGTCTGTATTCACTATTAGTAACTGTGAGGAAGATGCCAAGGTGAAGTATGCCACTTTTACTTTGAAGGGCGAAGCGTTGACCTGGTGGAACAACTATCTCAAATCTGTTGGAAGTGATGTGGCATATGCTATGACTTGGGAACAGTTCAAGGCTTTGTTGATTTCGACCTACTGTCCTCGAAATGAAGTTAAGAAACTGGAGATTGAGTTTTGGAACCATAAAGTGAAAGGTACTGACATGAAAACCTACAACCGCCGCTTTCAAGAGTTGTCATTACTTTGCCCAGAGATGATTCGTACTGAGGCACTCAAAATTGAGCGATACACTGATGGTTTGCCATTGGCTACTAGGAATGACGTGATTGCTGCAAAACCGACAAATCTCCATGAGGCCATCACGATAGCTCAACGCTTAATGGATTCACTGGTTCTTGAAGATGCAGAAAAGGGGAGAAATGATAAGAGGAAAAGGGACGATCAGTCTGAGGGTAATGACCACCCAAATAAACGGCAAGAGGTCGCCAAGGTTTATGCTATCGGGGATGGGGAGAAGAAGGGTTATAATGGGAATCAGCCAAAATGCAACCGTTGTAAGCGTCATCATCACGGGCAATGTAGTGTGGTGTGCCACAAATGCTCTAAGGTAGGCCACATAGCCAAAGACTGTAGATCCCGACCCCTGGCCATGATGCAAACAACTCAGGGAATGGATTGGAATGCTAGTGTCACCTATTATGGATGTGGGAAAAAGGGACACTACAAAAATGAGTGTCGAGAGCCGTGGAACCAAGGGAATGGAGGAAATCATGGAAATCGAGGCACGGGAGAAAATGGGCATAATCATGGTAATCGAGGAGCAGGAGGAAATCGGGGAAACCAAGGCACTGGGAATCAGCAGGGAGATGTGGGAGCAGCCCAAGGAAGAGTATATGTTATTGGGAAGGAGATCAAGGAGGCCCCGAACGTTGTCACTGGTACGTTCCTTCTCAACAATCGTTATGCTTCTATATTGTTTGATATTGGTGCCTTAGGTATTGGGTACGATGTAGAGTTAGCAAATGGTAACCTTGAAAGGATAGACACCATCATCCGCGGCTATACGCTGAACTTTCTAAACTATCCTTTCAATATCGACCTCTTACCTGTCACATTAGGCAGTTTTGATGTCATCATCGGCATGGACTGGTTATCCAAGTATCGTGCCAATATTATCTGCGATGAGAAAATTGTTCGTGTGCCTTACGGAAAAGAAATCCTAAACATACAAGGGGTTAGGAGCGATCGTGGGGGTCCCTCCAGATTGAACATTATCTCTTGTAATAAGGCACAGAAGTATGTAGAAAAAGGGTGTTACCTCTTCTTGGCCCAGATTTCTGAGAAGAAAGGGAAGGAGAATGGTGAAAAATGTATAGAAGATGTACCAATCGTTCGAGACTTTCCAGAGGTATTTCCAGACGACTTACTTGGAATTCCACCAGTGAGACAAGTCGAATTTCAGATCGAGTTGATGCCTGGCGTTGCACCCGTAGCCCGAGCACCTTATCGACTCGCCCCTACTGAATTGGAAGAGCTGTCAAAATAGTTGGCAAAGTTGTCAGAAAAAGGATTTATACGACCGAGTTCCTCACCATGGGGAGCTCCGGTATTGTTTGTGAAGAAGAAGGATGGATCTTTTTGCATGTGCATTGACTATCGAGAGTTGAATAAGTTGACAGTGAAGAATCAATACCCTCTACCAAGGATCGACGATCTGTTCGATCAACTTCAAGGATCGAGCATTTTTTTTTTGGGTAGTAATTCACCCTGGTAAAATATATAACCACAAAAAATTACAATAGAGTACAATGGAATGTGACTGACAACGTCACATTAACCTCAAGACAAAGCTTGAACAACCACTACCCCTAGCACGCTTGTGACAGGCCACAAAGCGAAAAACAAACTCAAACTATAAATTACTTTAACAAGAACACCAATGGGGAAAAACCTCTTCAACGAGCAAGAATCACCAAACCAAATCATCCTCATCGAATCGGGAGGAAGAGGAACCAATTGAGACTGCCTCCTTAAAAAAACCTTCCCAAGAAAAAAACCCAGCGGGAAAAACCCTGGAGAAGGAAAAAAGAGAACAGCTCGCAAGGATCGAGCATTTTGTAGGATCCTACTCAAAAATTGACTTACGATCTGGGTATCACCAGCTTAGAGTTCGGGAAGAAGATATTCCAAAGACTGCGTTCAGGACTCGTTATGGACACTATGAATTCCAAGTGATGCCGTTTGGTTTAACCAACGCACCAGCGGTATTCATGGATCTCATGAATCAAGTGTGCAAACCCTATTTGGATAAGTTTGTGATAGTAATCATAGACGA
This sequence comes from Artemisia tridentata subsp. tridentata, assembly GCA_021014915.2. Lineage (NCBI taxonomy): Eukaryota > Viridiplantae > Streptophyta > Magnoliopsida > Asterales > Asteraceae > Artemisia > Artemisia tridentata. The sequence continues at coordinate 250,795,568 of CP139504.1, forward strand.
TATCCTGATCTACTCTAAGAGTAAAGAGGAGCATGAAGAGCATCTAAAGCTTATCTTGGAATTACTGAAGCAGGAACAACTATACGCCAAATTTTCTAAGTGTGAATTTTGGATTCCAACCGTACAATTCTTGGGTCACGTGATTGATAGTCAGGGAATTCACGTGGATCCCGCGAAGATCGAGTCCATCAAGGAATGGGCCACCTCGAAAACCCCAACTGAAGTTCGTCAATTCTTAGGCCTAGCTGGCTATTATCGGAGATTCATCGAGGGATTTTCTAAAATAGCCAAGTCCCTAACTAAACTGACTCAGAAGAATGTAAAGTACGAATGGGGAGAAGAAGAAAAAGAAGCGTTTCAACTATTGAAAGAGAAGTTGTGTAGTGCACCTATCCTAGCCCTACCCGAAGGAAGCGAAGACTTCGTCGTATACTGCAACGCTTCGCATAAAGGTTTAGGAGTTGTCTTAATGCAACGGGAGAAAGTGATAGCTTATGCTTCACGACAGCTTAAGACCCATGAGAAAAACTACACAACTCATGACTTGGAATTGGGTGCGGTAGTATTCGCACTCAGAATATGGAGACATTATCTGTACGGCACAAAGTGCATTATGTATACCGACCATAAGAGTTTGCAACACATCTTGGACCAGAAAGAGCTGAACATGAGACAGCGTCGCTGGTTAGAACTACTAAGTGATTACAACTGCGAGATTCGCTATCATCCTGGTAAGGCAAACGTTGTTGCTGATGCTCTTAGCCGAAGCATTAAAGGAAGAAAACCGACCGACTGAAAACCTCTATGGTATGGTAGAAAACAAAAATGGCTTTGTAAAGCGTTCCGATGGAACAATATTCTTTGGAGATAGAAGCTGGGTACCACACTGTGGAGGAATTCGTGAGTTGATTATGCACGAGTCGCATAAATCAAAATACTCCATCCATCCCGGATCTGATAAAATGTACCAAGACCTGAAGAAACTGTACTGGTGGCCTAACATGAAGGCTGATATAGCCCTATATGTCAATAAGTGCTTAACATGTTCGAAGGTGAAGGCCGAACATCAAAAACCGTCAGGGTTATTGATACAACCTGAACTCCCTATTTGGAAATAGGAACGAATTACCATGGACTTCATCACCAAATTACCAAGAGCAGCCAGTGGTTATGATACTATCTGGGTAATCATAGATCGACTCACTAAATCTGCTCACTTCCTCGCTATCAGCGAAAACGACAGTATGGATAAACTTGCCCGGCTATACTTGAAGGAAATTGTTTCCCGACATGGTGTGCCAATATCTATCATCTCTGATCGAGACATTCGTTTCACGTCAAATTTTTGGAAGTCACTCCAGACGGCCATGGGGGCAAACCTCGATATGAGTACTGCTTATCATCCCCAAACAGACGGCCAGAGTGAGAGGACTATTCAAATGTTGGAAGATATGCTTCAAGCCGGTGTCATTGATTTCGGAAAAGGATGGGAGAGATACTTGCCTGTGCCCGAATTTTCCTACAACAATAGCTATCATGCCAGTATTAAGGCCGCACCTTTTGAGGCGTTGTATGGCCGAAAATGCCGATCTCCGATTTGTTGGGCTGAAGTTGGTGACAGTCAACTCACTGGTCCCGAACTTGTTCTAGAAACGACCGAGAAGACAATTCAGATCCGAAACCATTTACAAGCTGCACGTGATCGACAAAAGAAATATGCCGACAGGAGACGTAAACCTCTCGAATTTCAGATCGAAGACAGAGCCATGTTAAAAGTCTCACCATGGAAAGGGGTGATACGTTTTGGCAAGAACGGAAAACTTAATCCTCGTTACATTGGACCATTCCAAATTCTTGACAGAATTGGACCGGTAGCCTACCGACTTGAGCTACCACCATAACTGAATAGTGTGCACAACGTTTTTCATGTGTGTAACCTGAAGAAATGTCTTTCCGATGAAACCCCGATTATTTCTTTGAGAATGATCCAGATAGACGAAAGCTTGAATTTTATTTAGGAGCCGTTGGAGATCATGGATCGTGATGTCAAGCGACTGAAGCACATCTGCATTCCTATCGTTAAGGTCCGATGGAACTCGCATCATTGTCCTGAGTTTACATGGGAGCGTGAGGACTAGATAAAGCGAAAATACCCTCACCTCTTTTCAACTGTATCGAGTAACTCGAATTGAAACTCGGGACGGGTTTCTCCTAAGGCTAGGAGGCTGTGACAACTGGTAAATTTCGGGAGCATTTTTAAATATAGCATTACGTTTAAAAAGAGCATTTAATTATTTAGAATCATTTTTGGAATGTTTTGGGAATTTATCCGGATTTCTGGTAATGTTATATGGATTATCGTTATGTGACGAGTAGTTTCCGGTATACCTGGTTAGGCACTACGTGAGTCGGCACAATTAAACTTAATAATACGAGAAATATTGATTATTTTTTATTCATTAAACGAGCATGGACGCATTTATAGTCAATCTTAATGGAAAAATAGTTTTAAGATCAATGGCATAAATTAGAAATACTCGGGAAAATGTTTCGGCACCCAAATCGGTCACAATAGCGTATTATTAAAAGAATAACCAAATTCCACTTCCCACCCTTGCCTTAAGTTACAGTTTTAGTCCTTGGGGGTCATTAAGGTTTTCACATGAGGTCCTAAGGGGCTATATAAGCCTCACTTATACTCATTTAGGGTTAGTGTATCTTCTCTCCAACACCTAGCCGCTACCCACATCCTCTCCATCGCCGGCCACCACCTCCGGCCACTCTCACTACCCATTGCCATCCCACACCGCCACCACCTACATTCACCCCGTGACTCCCTCATCTCCTTTTGCTAAATCACGCGCCTAAGAATCACCCTCCACCACCACAATGCGCCACCACCACCACGTTAACCACAAAATCCGAGTAGATCCGTAAGTTTGAAAGGTAGGTTACACTGTTTCACCTATGGGTGTGACTCGGTGTGAGCCAACTCGTGTGTAACGAGTTGATTTTTATAATTTTGGTTTGGTTTTGGGTATAAAACAAGTGGGTTAACCTTTTTAATAACTAAAAACTGGTGTAGGTCGAGTTTGGTATCATTATTTGGGGTTTGTGTGGTCAAATCTAGGTCAACCCGTGAGCACAAGCTCACGGCCCTGGCTTATGTTTGCGTTTAATTATTTGTGTCGAGCTTATGGTCATTGACGTGTTGTTATTTTGTTGTTTGTCATTTCATTCTTGGTTTGGATTTAGGGTTTGGTAAACCCGAGTTATGGTCGAATTTGGTTTAGGATTAGACTGGAAGTTGGTTTGTTGTGAAGTTGATGGTTGTTGGGGGATTGTAGCCGAGAAGAACCACGGGTCCGTTTGGTTTGCTTAGTTCGCACCGATGGTCGAAGCCGAGACCAAAATGGTCTCGGCATGATGATGTAAAGATTTGTTGTTGTTGTTGTTTAGAGTTGGTCATGGAAGTTGGATTTGGATTCGGTTACTTGGTTATCGAGCCGTAAAATTAGGGTCGATAACCGTATCTTGATGTTATTGGACTTGAGATTATGTTGTGAGCTTGATATATTAAATGTGATGTTATGAGCCAAGTCGTGTGTCGCCGAGACTTTTTAGTCTCCGCATGGCATCGACAAGCCGAAACAATGCTATTATACTTATTTTGGACATTCGAATATTGTGGTTGACTATTTGACCCGAGAGTTAATGAAACTCGGACTCGTGACTCGAAACGGATGATAACTCGAAAAATACTTGTTTGGAAATGTATATATAACTAGAAATGGAAAATAAATAATAACGGCTAAATACGGGAAATATTAATTAGCAAAAACTCATTTGTTACTTAATATTTAATGTAAGTTTTATTTATAGACGAGATGTTTTAAATGAAAAGTTTAAATAAATGTGGGTTATTAAGTGTTTCGAGGGCACACAAATCGAGAAAATATCATTTAGGAAAGTATTAACGACTATGTGGATTTGATGTCGAGTTACGGATCGGTTGACATTAATATAACCAACCCACATGATTATCGGACTTATTGGGTTGACGAGCCCAATAAGGGACCGGCAAACATGTCGGAGGAATTTATTATTGTACGATTTATCCTTACGACTCAATATTTATTGTGATCTAGTTTTTGGAATAATAAGTGAGACGAAGGAATTGTTGTACTTATCGAGTTGACGAATTTGATAAGTTTCCGACAATTTATCTGAATAACTTATTAAACCTTACATTAATCACTTGACCTTAGTTTAGTTTTGTTTGCGAGTCGTTTATGCTTTGGTCATTTATTAGCATGTGTTCACTTGAGTCATGTTGTGTCTCCACTGCACACCTGATGATACCAAACGCTAGTAACTAATATAAGAGAGATTTTTTTTGGAATAGAAATGGGATATATTTGGGATAGATAATTTTCATTGGAGACTTTTACATTTGGGAATATATGTTAAGGCAAGTTTATATTATTAGGTCGTGCCGAGTCCGTGAGTGCCGATACGTGAGAGCTGCTGAGTACTTTGCTTCTGTAGTTTTGTGTTTGTGCTTTGCTTGATTGAGGTGAGTTTTCATAGCCCCACTTTTACTTTAACGATGTTTTATTAAACTTGGGGGAGAGAACATGCAAAACCGTTTTGAACGGACCAAGTGTTATTTTACGTTTTCGATATGTTTGCTATGCTAAGTTGCTTAAGGTTATTATATGCAAGGGCTCTTGTGCCAAATTATTAACAGGGACTTTTGTGCCTAATTATTAACAGGGGCTCTTTGTGCCTATTATCAGGGGCTCTTGTGCCTATAAATTACTGTAGTGTGCACCTATAGGAACTGTTGCTGTGTTTGGACACACTCATGTGTGGGTTTGGTTTGGTTAGTTGCGACTTAGTCATGTATAGGGGTGTAAACGAGTCGAGCTTTTAACGAGCTACTCGAGCTCGAGCCTACATATTGTCATGCTCGAGTCGAGCTCGAACAAAATATTGTGCTCGTTTAGTTAAATGAGCCGAGCTTTTATAAGGCAATATTCGGCTCGGCTCGTTCGAAAGCTCGTCTAATTACTCGAGTCGAACGAGCCGATCGAACTTGTCGAGCTTAACGAGTCGAACGAGCTAATCAAGCCAAACATCTAACTTTTTCTCTAACATTATTCTTACGTTTTAATAAGTATTGATAATTTAATTTTAATTCAAAACAATAAATATGAAAATATTAAACTTTGTTAGCTTCTGATTAGATACTCTTTCAAGTTATGTCAATCTTACTCTTTGAGCTTCGCTTTTATATCTCTCTTCTTAATTTAATTAAGCTCATTAAATAATTTTTAATTAAGAATTATAATTATAATAGAAAATGTAATGATATAATATTTATGTTTTAAAATTTTGTGTAGTAGTTGTATATTACCTACTCAAAGAAAAAAGATGAAAAAGTATCACACATTGAAAATAATAAGAAAAGTGAATAGATATGGGCACTATAAAACAAAGATCCATTTTAATTTTCATAAGGAACCACATTTACTCAAAATTATAAAAGATATATGTATGAGTATTATACACTCTTGTGCTTCAAATGCAAAGTTAGTGTTTATTATAAGTTACATAAACTTTAGTTTGAGCATCAGAACACTTTTTTTTAATTGTAAACAAGCTATCGAGCTTGAGATTGTGTTAATAAATGATCCTATCAAGTTCGGTCTTTTATACGAGTATCTTAAGCTTAAAAGTTAGTTTATTGTAGGATTACAAAAAAAAAGTTAAAAATTTTAAACGAGCTTAGAGCTCGAGCTCAAACAACAAAAAAATATTCGAGCTCGAGCTCGAGCCAATTTATAAAAGTTTATTCGAGCTCGAGCCGAGCTCGAGCCGAGTAGTTAATAAACGAGCCTAGCTCGTTTAGGCCAAAACTCGACTCGGCTCGGATCGTTTACACCCCTAGTCATGTATAGCAAACTTATTACTGATTTGGTCCACTGTTATTAGTTTGCGAAAACCTATGAACTCACCAGCGTTAGCTGACTTTTTAGCATGTTTACTCAGGTAATTAATGATGATTATTTTCGGATGATCGCTGTTTGGAGGCTTGGCAAGTGGCATGGTTAAAGGATCAACTAAGACTCTGATAATACTTTTGGGGACCTATCTTATGTTTCTTTTGGGCCTTACTTTCTGTACTTTTGAATAAATGTAAACTTGAAGTTTGGATTTTGAAATGTTTTATTTAAACAGATAATGTTATCCCGTTTTCTTATGCTTGTGTTGCATACCAATCCCGTAGCACCCTAATGCTTGTTTTGTTTTCCGCTGAACCAAATTTTGGAGGTGTTACAGCTGATGAGTTTATGGACTTGCTGAAACTGATTTTCTACTAACTTGTAACAGTCTTGATCTATTTAAAGGCAGTTTTAACTACAGCTTAATGATCATTATCAGTTGGTCATGTAACCACTATTGTTCTAATGGAGGAACATTATGAGGAGATTAGTTGGACGATTAATTCTCATAATTTCATTGAATGTGTTTCTTTTTAGGTAAAGGGGAGTAATCCTGCACCTTGGTAAGTATATAAACCAAAAAACGTTTAAGTACAAAGGATATGGGTGAAGTCCCATATCTCAGCCCGTTACATAGGCACTTACAAGCAACTATATACGAATGACAAGACATTCTTATAACTTACACAATAAAAAACCAAAAGAAACTACCAAAATGATTAAAAGTACATAGGACAATACAAAACTACTCATATTAAGTACATGAGTCTTCAAAATCATTATGGCATTCCACTTGCAATTCCATACCAAATAGGGTTTCAACCCTAACTTCCAAGGAAACGTGTACGAAGGTTTTTGAACAAGGATACCCCCAAACTTGACTTCCATCGAAAAACTCATAATATCAGCAACAATATCACTTGGTTCGATCCATAAAAGCATGTCGAAAGGTGATTGTTGAAACAGCTCCACACTATAACCACAATGCACCACGTACATCCATAACAATAAACCAAAACTGACCATGGTTCGACACCTCATAACAATGCAAGACCATGATCTCAGAATGGTTTTTGTCAACTAATTAATACCTATTGCAGCTTCATTGGATAAATAGGCCGCCATAGACGAAACATAGGGTGTACTAGACCCTAACTTACACCATGAACACCGTAATGAACAGCTCCAAATCAAACAAAGTAAGTAGCAGCATACAAATCATTCAGAACTGTTTTAGTAACAAGGGATATGCAACGAAGCATAACCCTACTTCCAATAGTATCATGACCAATCCTCACTCACGTCGAACAAGAGGGTCAAAGAAACCCTAAATCCCAGCAGCATGAAGATCAATAGTGAGGACGAAAATAGGGTAATGAAACCCTAACTTCCAGCGACCTCTACCAGATACTAGGGTTATCCAATCCCTAACATACCAATAGGATCGAATAACATTCCAACAGCCAATCACGACCACCAGATTGCACTGATAATACGTGAACATCCCACGAACACCACCAGGTCTGTAAAAGCAGAAAAGTAATCACCGCAAGAACCCAGTAGCAAGACCGACCATATAGGGTTCCCATAAACCCTAACTTCCACGACAATAACAGAAGGTCCCATAGAAAACCAGGTCTGATTAATAACCAAATATGTTAAACATATGAATATATAGACCAGCGACAAGGGTTAGAAACCCTAACATCAAATAACGATCACACGACCAGCAAATATATCATAAACGTACAGATCTTGTGAAGGTAGGGTTTTTGAACAAGGTTCCCTCAAACTTGACTTACATCTCTCCAAAACCCATATACATATAAACAACCATCTGCAGCAGAACAATCAATCAATAACAAACCCTACAACGGGTTCACTTGCAGGTCGACAGAACCAAACCCTAAAAGGATTTGTATACGTGAAGCACAATACCAAATCACCAGTAAGCCGCCACCTTTTCCATAATAATACCTCCTTAGAAAAAAGGAGAACGATCTATAAAGAATACGAAAAGATGGCGGGCAGAAACCCAAAAGCAGCTGCATGGATCGAATTAACAATCGTTAATATTATATAACCAACCACGATAACACGTGAATGTTGATTAAATAATCTAACATGGACATAACCGACCCACTAATATAAATATTAGATCAGATCACATGCAAGAAACCAAAGCGAATAAGATAGCAATTAACCGACCAAAACCAATAATTAAATCCACCGGCCCACTATGGAGGAGGATTAAATAATTAAAGGAAAAGGATCTACAAACACTAACCAATCAAGAATAGGAAGAATTAAATTGGATTGGATAGGTTTGTAGGGCATCCGAAAATCGCCTAGGAGAGAGAGTTTTTTTTAGGGTTATGTTAGTTCCAAAAAACTGCTCTTTAATCTTATGATTAATTCTCAAACTTTCATTGAATGTGTTTCTTCTCTATATATGAGAAACAAATCTGCAAAGGAACATACACTGAAACCCAAAACACTTAGAAGCGAAAGGGTTCTTGTATTAGTGTCTAAATCAAGAACATAACACTTTGAATTATCCCAAAGAGATATTCGTGTGACCGAGGCAATTAGGGACGAATAGTTTCTTTAAAAAAGTGATTACACGATTCAAAATGATATCCAACTATTGATTATCTTCACCCAACTAGAAAATCCATCAACAATATATCACATGTTGTAGGCAATCACATGTCTACGAAACTTATTTTGACTATTACCTGAAGTTTTTCCACACATTTTCAGATAGTCAATCAGTTATCAAATCATATATCAATTGACGAATTGCAAATGTGCACTTATGTAATGTTGAAAAACCAAGATTCCCCTTTTGCATCGTGACTTTGCTGGCACTATATTGAACGACACTTTTGAAACCTATGTCCAAACGTGGCATGATCATAAACTGGATTGGCAACAAAGTAGGCCGTAACGAGACGATCATGCATGTTAGTATGATATCCATTTATGAACATTTTTTTCGCATGTCTCGAACTTTCAGCTAATTCAAGTTCGAAATAAATTTTGGATCAAGAACGCCGTTTGCCTAATATTTCAACAATTTTTTCCCTCCTCATAGAAAGACGCAATGAAAGGATGACTAATAATGGTGACAATGATGATCTTAAATAATCCATTTTGTAAGTGTTAGTTTTGTGGACATTATTTTAGTAGTCGTATGTTAGGATCGAACTCAAGATCACGGGATTGCACACTTTACGTATGAGAACTAAAGGTTAATAATTTTATATAAAACGTTATATTTAATTATTAATTATCACAAAATGTATAATGAACGTTAGTATTTAACGGAAGTGACTAACGGTCGTTAAATAAGAAAATGAAGGGACTAGAATGAAATTAGATGTCAAGAAGGTTCCGGATCCACCTCCTTAACAAGGGGCCGATCGGTTTGTATATTGGGTTTCCTAATCCATATACAACTTGGACTCTAAGTTTCTTCTAGTATATAAATAAACCAAGGGTTATAGTTTTTGATATCTCTTGTGCACACAAACTAAACCCTAAACGTTTTCTTTCTCTTTGATCGATCGACTAAATCCCTCCATAAGGGCCGATCGACTTTTTGCTTAAACAAAAAGTTTGGTTTTAGTTTTGTGATTTATTTACTTTCATAACTTTAGTTTGTGTTAGTACATGTGTACAAGAACATGAATCAAACACACTATTGCAAAAAAGGTAAGGGGCAATTCGTGTAATCCGTATAAACCCTAATTAGGGTTCATCACTCCTATTGCTCGGTTTGATTCTTGTTTTGCTAGAATCATCAAGGTACGATTACATTTAAATTCGGTTAATTAATTATGTGTTATGTTTCCTACGCTTTCGCATGTGTTCTTTGATGCTTTTATATTTATATGAATGTCATGATTATATAATTCCAACAATAAGTGTTTGAACTTTGAAGAACTGTTAAAGTTATTAGAAATAAAGAAACGCAAGTTGGAAAAAATGAAAAGTATTATGACATGTTTTTTTTTTGTTTGCAAAATATGGTAATGAACGATATGTCAATCATAATTATGATATCATAATATCAAAATGATCAAAAAAATGTATTCAACTTTTATCTTATGTGCAATATATGTAACTTTTGCGAATTCGGCTACAAGCATAAAGGATGAGGATATTTTCCCATTTATTCAAAGGATTACTAGGACTTGGATATCAGCTCGCTCCTCTTCGATGCCTACTGATTGGAACTGATGGATTGCGAGACCTTTCGATTTGTTTTCATGTTACTAAAGTGTTTGTTTTTCCTTTGTATTTTTTCTCTTCTCGCGATGTATCCTTTGTTTTTTTGGGAACCTGCTTGGAGCCTTAATTAACAAAATCCCAGCCTTTACAAAAAATAATAATAAAAAATAAAGAATGCATGGTTACACATTTTCCAAAAAAAATGTTTACTGTGTGAAACTTTTAAATGTAAAATAACCTTTATTGGAAAAAAGTTTTGTGATTATTCTGACAATATACTATCCTTATTTAAAAACTGGCATACGTTCGATACTGTAGAACCGTAGTGGGGTGAATACGGTCTTTTCGGCTTCTTCGAAGTTTATCAACTTCAAGCCTCAAAGATCAACAAGTGATTATAAAACAATAACTGATAAGGATTTATTTTGTACTTTTTAAAGTGGTCATTTAAGCCCAAAATCGTATAAATGTGATTAAATATTGCCCTAAATCGCTTCTTTTTGTATTTTAGGTACTTAGGACAAGAATTGTGGAAACCGGCGTGTTTTGGACTAAAATCGACAAGAAAACGAAGAAAAACGACCAAGTCAAGAATTTGTCAAGATGGAGTCCTGACGGCGTCACTTGTATTTGAAGACCCAAACTCAGTGCAATTTTATAACGTGATGACTCAGAAGAATTAAAGCGTGACGGCATCGAAGCATCCTTGACGCCGTCAGAATGACAACTTGCACAAGAAGAAACCCTAATCCACGACGAGTTGACGCCGTCAGAGTTGTAAAACTATATATATTTTCGAATGTTTTCATTGTAATGTGTAACACTTTTGAGGACAAAACCCTTGAAAATTTGAACAGCTTTTGTAAAGCTTTTCTAGCCTTTTTCATCCATGTTTTATTGAAGATAAGTTATTCGTTTAATCATTCAATATGTCTATGGGTTGTTTGATTACTTGTTTATCTTTTCTTTGCTTTAACATGTTAGCTTAAGTTTATTTGTGTTTGCTTAGATCTAGTGAAACATAGTTATTGGATATTGATTTGTTGTCTCTTGTTTAGTTGATTGCCTCACATTAGGCTAAGAAAACTGGCTGACATCTTATATGTAACTAGCTTAAACGTCTTAGAAAACACAACCGTAGAGTGCACTATTGGTTTTTCTCGTTGTATTTATTGCGTGAATTGCGGCTTGTAGATCCTAGAAAACTTAATAGACTTTAAGTGATTTAGGGGAGACTAAGATTCATAGAGTTGGGGACTTCGGCACCTCCCCACGATCAATATTAAGGAATACAGCGCTTCAACTAAAACAAGGATGTGACAATTCAACAAATCAGTAGGAGATAACTAGGGAGTAATTAGTTCTAAGTGAACACGTTTTTCCTATCATAAGAGTTACCACCAATTTACTTTTCCTTGTTATTAGATTAATTTTAGCTTTATAATTAGTTTTTGGGTTAGTTTATTAGCAACTAATTCCGCCTACTCCTTCAAAACCGAGATTTCTAATTGCTTTTAATAAAATATAAAAATACAAAAAAGAATCATCCCTCACCTCTAGACATATCTCGTCATACATCCTGACCTTTCCACAACTATTGCGAGACTATTCCCCTAGAGAACGATCAATCCCCCGGACTTACCTATACTACACTACAACGGTTAGGTACACTGCCTAGAGGATTGTAAAACCTTTTGCGAGAGTTTGCAATCCTCGCATCAATAACAACAACCACATTCACAACCACAATATATAAAGCGAGTAAAGAGACACCACCATATATACTGGTTCGGGATGGGGGGTTTATACTATCTGTACATCTAGTTGCGAATCTACGACACCGATACTATTACTAAGTATAATCCTTATGGTGGATTACAAACCGTTACAACTTCACTCCACCGATATGCACAAAGATCGGCGCTTACCAAGAAGAGCTACTCCCAACGGTATTCCGCCCTCGGAAACCACCCACAAGAATCTCATGATTCGACTTACCAACTAAGACCACATAGACCACTAAGAACTTCCCCCAGAAGTTTCAAATCCCAACAAGATCTTCACCCGATCTTCACTTGACCACAAAGGTACAAGTATTGTTACACCTGTTAACAATAGAATAAGTTTGTTTTGATATGAACCAAGTCTAACCTAACCTAGAGACTCAAATCTAATAGAAATTGTACAGAGAAGAAGACCCTCGACACAATTCACAAGAGTGAATTAGGTTTTTATGAATCTTCCGTTTCGGAGATTGCGACGAATGGTAATTTTCAACCTTATTTTAATAATAAATATTTATTTATTATTACTAAACTGTGCATTTCTATGCATAACTGAACATTTTTGAGCTCACATGAACATTTCGGGAATCCATCCCGCAGACTGTAGCTTATAGTCACAACTGAAACTGTCTATTTTTGTCAGTAAACATAAATTATTCTATTTCTGTTAGTTACTGACAAGTCACATAATAAACGAGAAGCTTTCTCGCATTTACTGAAAAAACAACCCCACATGCGTACCAACACTACAGTAGACATAGCAGAAGTCAAATAAATACATTTCTATGCAAATAATAATAATTTATTATTATTCTGACAAAAATGTTGGTAAAAACTTTATTTTACGTATATGTGTCCAAAAATTCAAACCGGGACTTTACGGTAACATTTAAGCTCACACCGACACACGATACACCAACGAGGAACAAAAATATCCTCCCTCCCCCACTATACGTCGTTTTGCCACCCAACACCCTACGTGGGGACAAAATTTTTTATACACTTTGATATTGTTAGTGGATGATGACACATGATATATTTGTTGGTTACTTAATTAGTAACACACAACTAAACACACACTCATTTTATCATCAAAAACTTCCAAAACAATTCTTTCACTTCTCCTATTCAACACACACATAAAATAAGATCCACAAAAATCTATTGTGTTTCAAAGCAATCGGGTTGTACTTTTGAGCTTTTGGGAATGATCGGAACGTGTCTTGGGTAAATTTGAAGCAATTTGTGTTGTTTTCTTGTCTTGTGGGTCACGACTTCTTTACAGAGCATTGTAAGGATTCTTAAAACTTGTTCAATCTTGTTTATTACATGTTCTTTTGATGTTTAAAAGTGTTACCAAGTGCTAAATGTATACGTTTTGCTAAATTGAAAAAGCTAGGGTTTGACATACATAAACTAGTGCTCGACTTTTTTGGAACATGTATATAAATTATGTCATTTCTTGCTTGTATGGTGAATCTTGTTACTTGTTGTGCTAGTTTGATGGTACAAATGTGTTTAGTGCTAATTACGTGAGTTTAAAACGAAATATACACTCAATTGAGCATATACCCAAATCCGCTATATTTTTTTACCAAACAAAAATTGGGGTTTTGAAAAACATAAAGTTTTGGCTCTAATGGTGAAATGGTGAAATTTTTAGGCTGTTGTTTATTTTTACGACTTATCGGAACAAGGGATAACGTAATTGATTTTTAGTTTTGGTTTTGGGTTTACTTGGGTCTCGACAAGGTTTGGGCCAAGCCCAACAAACTTTCGGCTAATATTGACTTTTTGACCAAACGACCTATTTGATGTGCTTAATTGATTATTAGAAACTTAACGATATATATAACGTAACTTAAAAGGTTTATTTTGGTTTCAGACTAAAATTGGACTATTGGGCTTATAAGGGACTTTTCGGCCCACTAGTGGTTTTGGGTGACTAAAATGAGTTTTGGAATATTTTTTCGACTTACTATAACTATTTTGACTTATTAGAACGTTAAATATCGGTTAAAAACATTTCGAACTCGTTTTGACACTTTTGGCCTAATTTGGCTACTAAATGAGCTTTTTGGCCCAATTTCATGGTTGTTGACTTTTATTGACTTTTTGGAATACTTTGACTTAACGTTGAATTTTTTTTCGCGACTTGTAATTATTTTGGTAATAAACGTTAGTTTAATTAAAACGTAACGAAATATATATTTATAACTAAATATATATAAGTTTGGACTAGTTTTGCAAATGTTGATAACTTAAGGGACTATTTGAATAATTTGCAACACTTGGGGTAAAATGGAAAAGTGTGAATAAACGAACGGGTCATGCCCGATTTTCCTAAAAATTCTATACTTAGCATATTTTAGGATCAAAACCGACTAAAAGACGAAATATGTACCTTTATTATTGAAAATATTATTTTTTTTTCAAAATTAATATTTTTTAGACTTTTTCAAAACTTATATATATATATATATATATATATATATATATATATATATATATATATATATATATATATATATATATATATATATATATACACACACACACACACTTACAACCTTAATTAACTTTACCTAATTAATTATTTATAATAATTTCATTTTATAACTATCATTATATTATAAATACTTATATTATTTATAATATAATAATACCACACTATCACCACCTTTCATTTAGTTACACCTTAATATAATTATTATATTAACTCACCAATATTTATTTAATTAATTTCAAAGACTAATTAATTAAATACTTAATTATTAAATTTAACTAATATATATATATATATATATATATATATATATATATATATATATATATATATATATATATATAATATATATATATATATATATATATAGACACACACATACACACACACACATATATATATATATATATATATATACATATATATATATATATATATATATTACTTGTGTATTTTTCGACGACAATTACGAAACACGGATGTTTCTGTTACACGTACGTTCACCAGAGCCATCACTCAGGAATCTTTAACGATAAACCACTTTTTGAAACGTACTTTACCACACAACAAGCAAGAAATACATGAACACACTAAGACTTGTAAACTTTTCAATAAGTCAATACGTTTAAAACACGAGTTGTACACTAAGACTTTTCATACTAATCTAGGTCGCGTGCCGGAGCGGTTGCATTGTATTATTTGATTTTCTAGTAGATTGCTATCATTTGAGGTGAGTTTATAGCCCCACTTTCTTATAAGTATTGTTTTATAATCCTTGGGTGAGAAACATGCAAAACTGTTTTCATGGACCTAAAACTGAACTTTTGTTTTTACATACTAGTATGCGGATAACCTAAGTATGTACGATCCCACTATCCCCACTATCATGAACTGTTAGTTCCTACGGGAAGCGTGAATGTTATAGATATATCTATTGGCGGTGAATCCCCCGTTCGGATTGGCCAGACGGGTCAATACGGACGTATATCATGTCAGACTTGCCGAGCGTATCGGGATAAACACTCGATGGGCCCCACGATAATTATTATATGCCAGTCTGGCATACTGAATTGTCGTAGCTTCGGTTACATGAGCTTAATGTTAGCATATAGTTAGTGTGTACATGTTGATATTTGCTATGGTCCATCAGTGCTTATTTACTGTAAACCTAAAAACTCACCAGCGTTAGCTGACCTTTTATCATGTTTTTCTCAGGTGTTTGATATTGTTACTGTTGAAGGCATGGCATGGCATCGGTCATATTTATTCTGAAGTGTTTTCACACATAACTCAAAACGTTTTATTTGGGACCAACATGTTTTATGGGCTTGTCTTCTTTAAATTGAACTTATTGTAAAACAATTTGGATTTGGAAATGTAAACTGTTTTAAAAAGGATTTGATTATCCGTTCTCTATATCTGTGTGTTGTGATTACCAATTTAGTAGCACCTAAACATGTATGCTTCTGCTAAACCAGATTTTGGGAGTGTTATAGAGATGTGTTCTTTCAAGAATAATAAGATGACGAATAAGAACACAAGAGGATAGTAGACTTAGAGGGTTGAGAGAAAAGAAGTAAGGAGGAAAGAATGAATGGCAAGGGGTGAGAAATGCCCAAGACAAGAGGGGATATTTATAGGTCAAGCCCTTGGAACTCATGTTCCTGGCCCATTAACAGCGCGCCAAGGACTATACTCCCGGTTTTGGTTTTATATTTACCCCAACTTGTTTAACCCCCAAGTGCACTTCACATTTGATGTTTCCAATATCATTGCAACACTCATAGTGTGATAAGGTCAACTAACTCAAATAGCTATTTGTCAAAAGTATTTTGTGAACTGTTTAAAAGAAGTATTGGGGTGTTTGTCCAATATTAAAGGGAAAGAGAACTATTGGACAATACATTTTGGATAAATGATTGCCTCCCATATTTGAAATTCAAATTTAAAAACTAGTCGTTGGAGGTTGAGTGTAGAGTTTGATAAGATGAGTTGTCATAGAGAATATCCAAAGGAATATCCTAAGTTAATAAGAGGGAAAGAGGAACATTTGAAATTCAAATTTAAGTTAGAAACTTGACCATGGTTAGGTTAGTGAGTTGGCATTGTTAAGAGAGAAGAATATGCCAAAGAATATTCCTAGCTTGGAGAGGAATTGTGGATGTTGAGGGGAGGAAATTTGAAATTCAAAATATAGTTGTTAGAGGATGAGATGTAATGTGATGGTTTGGAGCCTAAGAATCAATTTTTAAAATTCTAATTTCACATGTGATGGAATAGGAAGTGAATTGTAAAGGTGCGACTATGAGAAGATGGTGTTGTGATGGAAAAGTCCCTTCACACTATTAGAGTTAACTAGAAAGTTAATCTATTTAGTGTTTATGACTAATACAATGTTTAAGATTAATTCTAACAGTTATAAAACGTGAATAAAGAACACAATATTTTTCAACGTTTAAATTCTTATTAGAAATAATTCCAAGAATCTATACCCAAGTGTTTTGCGGAACAAACACTTGGGATTGAATAGACAAGGGTATGGGGTGTCTCCTATCGAAACTCAAGTTTTGCTTGAGTGGTAACAATATACCCACTGAGCTATCTCAGTGAGTTGTATACTCTTTGTAGGAGAGAAGTTCCTTTGTAAAAGTTCTAAACTTTCAATATACAAAGCACACTTTAACTTATCTCCCATCTGATCTATTTATACACAAGTAATCTAAGTATAAGTGATTAAATATAATACAAGTTGATGAGGTTGCGTGTCTGACAATTACAAATAGTAATTGTCATTTCCAAGAACCAATAGGAAAGGGCTAATAAGACTTTGGGAGTTGTTGGCTGACACTCCATGACTTTTAGCCGCAATAGGGAAGGTTGGATCTGACAAGAGAAGAGTGTTGGGCTGACACTTTTATCTTCTCAGATCTTTTCCCTATTGTTCCCGCCTTTTCTTCAGGCGTTGGTTCCTCAGTCATTCAATCACTTTGTTGGTTGAGGAGACTGGGGTTCAGTGAGTTCTTGTCCAACACTCACTGAACCATCATCTTCTTCTTTGGCTTAAGTCCTACTCAGGGAGTACCGCCTTCCTGAGAAGTGAATCCTTCTTCTTGAATTCACCTTAAGCATCTTGAAGATGACTCACTGAGAGGTTGTTCTCTCAGTGACTTGAATTGTTCTCGGTTTAAGTTTAACACTTAGTTAATTTGTGTCCAAATCATGTTTTACGTATTCTTGGGTTTTTCATGACCCAACAATCTCCCCCTATTTGGATATAAATTATTCCTAAGTGTTTTGATCAGTATGAGTGAGCTAAAGTCTTCTGCTCATACTGAATGTACTAGAAAATAAATAAGGATATTGATATAGCAAAACATTCATCAATTTATTCATATCATTACAAGTCCTATTATTCTAAGTACAAAATACTCAAGGTTCCTGAACAAGACCCATGAGTTCAAGTTTCGCCTTCTTTGACATCAACACCTCTTTATCAGGTCGATCCTTCATCATTTGATCCATCAGCCTGACAAACTCCTCATTTTCAGGTCTCCTGATATTAAGCGCCATTAGTTTGTAAGCAAGGAGTGTTGTCGTTTCCACTTTGTCGATGTCAGAGACTCTTTGAAAGGCTTCCTGACCAAATTCATCCACAAAGAAGATACCATACTCAGGTTCCTTGTTGACTAGGTTGGGACGGAACTTGACTCCCTGAGGAGTAGTCCTGTTGCAATGAAGTGCAGCTATGTATTGTTCAGGTTCAATATCCACAGCTTTTCTTTTCTTCCCAGTCTTCTGAGTAAGTTCAGGGATAGCCAATCCCTGAGAAGCAAGTGCCTCATCATGGTTAATGCCAAGACTCTTTGCCACTTTTGCGAGTTCCTCATACTTAGCACTCAGTGACTTGATGATGATTGGGGCATTCTTGCTTGTGGTTTTCTTCCTTAGGATAGGCATCATCATATCCCATTCTCTTAACCCATAGTCTGAAAATTTGACAGTTGGAAGATGTTCAGACTTTCTTGGACCTCTATGGATTGTTAAGCTCAGAGGTCTGGTGGGGTGAATGGTGATGTCAGTTATTTTGCCTTCACCTTTGGTTTTGGTCATGTGCCATACATACCTCTCATAAATCCTCTGCCTCTTTTCTTCCTTAAGTTTGGCTTGTTTATTGTGTTCCTTAAGGATTTCAGCCTGAAGCTTGAGAAACTCATCCCCTTTGATGTCCCTCTTCTCAGACTCCTTGATTACTTCTTTGGCAACCTTAGAAATTTCAGACCTGTTGAGTTCCAGCTCTTTCTCTCTTTCCTTCCTGAGCTCTTCTTGGTGTAAAATTTCAGCAAGTTGTTCAGGAGTCCCATAGACCCTTCTCCCATCCTCTAAATCAACATAGAACGGTGCATCAGGATCTGCACGTCTTTCAGATGAAGCCTTGACTAAGCGTGCTTCAGGAGGAGGGTTTGTTTCAGTCACCATGATTTTCTTCCCTTTGTCAATGGGAGGAGGTTGACTGGTGGATGTCTCAGGGATAGTTACCAAAGCCGAATTAGGGTCAGGGATTGGAGGATCATCTTTTATCTCCTCCTCAGCAGATGGTGGAGCTTCAGTGGAGACACCTGCTGACTGAAGAGGTGGAGGAGTATGAGAGGCCTGAAGAATGGATAGGATGTTTGAGACCATATACTTTGTTTTAGAAGTCTCATTCTTCATGGCACTTAATTTGGCAGCCATTTCCTTCTGGTGGGTGGTGAGTTCAGTTACTTGGGTGGTGTAGTGGTTGACCAGCTCATTATGTGTTGTTGAGAGCTGCTCAAAGGCTGAGGAGATTCTGATCAGGTGCTCCTTGGATGCATTAATAGCCTGATGAATGGACTCTTGCTGTGTCCTTAAACCTTGAAGATCTACCCCCTGAAGGAGCTTTAGAAGCTCAGTAATGCTGGTAGAGGTATTAGCCTGAGAGGCCAAGTATGCATCCAATCTGGTGACAAAAGTGGGATCATCTGTAAGATGTTCTTGTACTGATTCGATAGCCTTGAGGATGTTGGACAGTTCCTGATGTTGTCCAGTGGCTATGTCATCTACAGATTTGTTCAGGTCGCCAAGTTGTTTATCAGTGAGGGTGGCGGCCTGAAGAATCTTTGCCTGAGATTCTTCAACAGAAGCCCTGAAGTCAGCATAGGAGGCTGCCACTTCAGTGTGCTTATCCCATTGCTCATCCGTAAGAGAGTTGTAAAGACCTTCGTTGGCTTTGCGAAGGACTTTTGCCATTTGTCTTTCAGAAGCCGGACGAGCATTGTCATACTTTTGCAACCACTTAGGAGTGGTTGAAGCACCTGATGATGATGATGATGAGGTTGATTGAGAACTGGGTGGTTGATCCTCAGGATGAGGAGAGGAATGTTGTTTCTCAGAGGGCTGAGGAGGGCTTAATTGGGTTTCCATTTCCTCCTCAGCATCAGGGATATCATCATCACCAAAATCAATCTCCTCCTCTGACTCATCAGCCAACAAATTTTCATAGTCAGCCAGAGAAGGAGCCTTCAGTAAATCCGGCTCCCCCTCATAAGAGGGCTCACCTTCGTTGTGGCCAGGTCCTGACTCTTTTGTCATAATAACTGGTGGGGTTTGACCAGTCTGACTAGTCATAATAACTGGGTGGGGGGTTTGCCCAGCCTGACTTTTAGGGTCAGTTCCTGAGAGAACAAAAATGCCTGAGGTGGGTTTGGGTTTCGTATCGACGGGTGGTTTATATCCCTCCGAGTCTTTGTCCCCCTGAGCGCCTTCATCCACTGATGGGTGTTTTCCTGTGGAATCATGAGGCACTCCTTGTGAAGATGTATGGACCCCCTTCCCATCAGGATTGGTCTGTCCTTTTGGGGATTTAGGGTCCTGAACTCCCTGAGACCCTGAGTGTGATTACTCAGGGACGTTAGCAGGATGTGAGTGGGTATGGGTCCCCTTCTCAGTGGAGTAGTACTACTCCACCGAGGATATAGAACCCTGAACTCCCTCAGGCTCTGATTGTGATTTATCAGTGCCTTCATTAGGATGTGAGTGGGTGGATGCTCCTGACCCTTCTGACTTGTTTTTGTCAGTAGGGACATTAGGAAAGGGTTTGCCCGAGGATACTGAGGATGATTGCTCAGCACCCTCCAGTGGCGTTTGTTTTGTGGCCAATGTGGTCTCTTGTATGGGAGTCTGAGAGGTCAAGGTCACAACAACTTTCTTGGTGCCTGAGGCAACAGTCTCAGTGACGAGTGGTTTAGGTCTAACCACCTTACTGGATTGTCCCCCTTTCCCTTTGGTCTTCTTCACCTTCTTGGTTGGTGAAGGAACTGGTGAGCACACATTTTCACCCTGAATCACCATTAACATGTAGGTGGTCAGGGCGACCGGTTGTACCTCAGTAATGTCACTACTAAAGTTGGTCTTATGCAAGACGTCAGGTTTTGTACCTTCATCGTCAGACCTTAAGTAGTCAGAACCAAGAAGATCCTGAAGCACACAGGAAATGAACCTAGGATAAGACATGTGTCTTTGCCTATGTTTCCCTGAGAGCTTTGACACGAGGTCTCGGAAGATTATTCCTCCGATATCAATTTTTCTACCCTCCAAGAGACTGAACATCATCAATTGTTGTGATGAGTTCAACTACTCAGTGGATGATTTGTTTCCTCCGAGTACCTGAAGGACGAATGTCATCATCAGTCTCCAGACAGGGTGAAACCATGTCTTCACTATTGGAGCCTTTGCCAACAAGGCTTCAGGGGACTCGGTAGGACGCCTAACATCATGAGGCCCTAGGAAAAGCATTTCAGCTTTTATTTCCTGATCAGTAGGGTTTGCCTCAAAGTTCTCAACAAAGTTAAGACCTGTGGCTAAGATGAAGGTCTTGTAGTTGAAGGAGAGAGTCCTAGTCCCATTCATCACAGTGAAAGTGATGATCGACTCTTTGGTGTCCTTAGGGCAAGTAGCCGTTGCGGTACACCAAAACTCCCTGAGATAGTCATTATAAATGACTTCTGGGGTAGTTGTAAAAGCTGTGGCAAGGAAGCAGTTTTGTAAATACTTAACTACATCCTTGTAACCCCCATATTGCTGGGGATAGTGGAAATTTCCAACCACATTGTTTTTGGTCAGGTCCACGCCCTCCATTGTGAAGCTCACATTGGGGGCGGTGGTTATAGGATTAGAGGAAGCCATTTTATGATCTGGTTTTGGTCGAAAAAAAAATGGTCGAATGTTTCTAAATGCTAAGAACACACACACAATTTGTTTTGAGAGAGAAAAAAAAAAGGGCAGAGTGATGAACTCAAATAAGTACATTTTATTGCCATCATTTATCCTATTTATTTGACTTGTTTTATTATATTATATATGAGAATTGATACGTTAATGTTTACTTTTGTAATTCTCAGGTAAAAACAAGTATTATGTGAAACTTGGCGATTTTGGACTAATTATGGAGCAAAACAAGCAAGATGTTAAGAGTCTACTAAATGTACAAGATCAAGATCATTCTGCTCCAGATACGCTGCAACATACTTCTTACATACAGCATATCACTATCAAGATTTCACAAGTTACAATCCAAGACAGCAAAGGACATGCGCCGCATAGAGAAATGGAGTTACGCCGCATCTTAAGGCGGTGTACGAATATTCCTGAATATATTAATCTTGGACCCCACGCGAAGTTAAGTCAATGCGCCGCATCTACTTATCCTATGCGCCGCATCTATCCCTCAGACAGAAACTATAAATACCCCAAGACCAGACGAATTTCGAGACTAGACTTTAGAGACCGAAGACAGAAGAACCCTAGAAGCCGAATTCAGACGTATTAGCAGCACAAGACACACCCTGAACGAAGATACAAGAGCTGTAAGAAGGTCCTGCATGTATTCAATTCATTAAGTAGTTTTGTTTTATTGTATTAGTACACTTTAATTCATCAGGATTGATGGGCTGATGTCATGTGACTACGGAAAATCATGTCCACCCCTTAAAATTGCTTTCCCATTAATTAAAGTTTATATGTTGATGTCTTTGGTGACTTTTATTAGTGCATTGATAACCTCTGTGTCTAGCTGAGCATTGCTTGGGTCGCCATGCCCCTTCCTCGCCTATTTGTTTCAGCGTCTCTTTAATAAATAGGATAGACATAAGTAATCATCATGGGTTTACTCGTCGATAAGATTAGAGCCAACGAGAAAGGGTTAATTATATACACTTCATATAAAACTAGCAATAAAACAAGTGACAAGCTACTTAATTATCAGGACAGGTCTTCTTATTGTCTCGAGTATCTATCTGTGTACGTGTGTGCTAATCGCTGATTCGTGCTCATTAGTTTAGTTTACTATTTAATCATAACCAAACCGTGCCAGTCTCTTAGGCTGAACCCCCTTGCGTTAGATTAGGTTGTACAGCTAACTTAAGATATTAAAATACTAATTAGAATAACTAGATAATACGTTCCACTATTAGTGATCGACACTCTACTTACCATTATATTCATACTGACCAGGTACACTGCTCGTTAAAGTGTGTGTTTTAATTATAAGTCGGCTAAATATATATTTAAAACTTGAGTAGGCATTAATACTGCTAAAACCACAACGACACATCACGCGCGCACCAAGTCTTTGGCGCCGCTACCGTGGATATAAAAGAATTAGAGCAATAAACGCACCACATCACAGAGTTTGCTTATAATTTTCAAAAACGTGTGTGTGAATTCTTTTGGATGGGTATTTATAGGATAGTGGAGATGGGGGTATTTTTGGCATTTGAGTGATCTTATTTAATCAAAATATAATTTTTGGAAGTTATTTTGAATAAAATGTTTGAGATCCGCATTAAATGCCACCACTCCACTTTTCCTCTTTTTTCACAATTGGCAGAGTGAACAGTTGAGCAGTTTCTGCAAAAGGAGAAGTTGTAGAGTTTCCATCATCACACAGTGTATTGTGTGAGAGAGGGCATTGAATGCCAAGTTGGGAAGTGGGGGCCCATTAGGTGTATGACAGAAAGGCTAAAAGAACAAATATTCTTGAATTAAATATGAGTTCAGTTACCAACCTCAGACATTTACTAACTAGATACTTAGAGCATTTAAGTCAGTATTTAATGTCTCTTTTCAGGGCCCTGAATGACTTTTCATTCAGTGATGGTATTTCAGGGACTTGGGACTAGTCACTGATGATTCAGGAATATGGAATGATTCCTGAGCAAAAAGGATTCATGAACTTGGGTTTAGTTCATGAACCCTAAAGATTTCAGGAACTTGGGTTTAGTTCCTGAGGTTGAGGATTCAGTGATATTAATTCACTGACGTACACATTAAGTCAGGGACTTGAGATTTTAAGAATTTACACTTCAGTTGGTAGGAATCAATCAGTGGACTGATTCTCTATATCCAACATTCCTAATTCAGCTTTCAGTCTTCTGAAAGTTGGTTCATCCAAAGGTTTGGTGAAGATATCAGCTAACTGATATTCAGTAGGAATGAAGTGTAATTCAATGTCACCATTCATGACATGGTCCCTGATGAAGTGATATCTGATATCAATGTGTTTTGTTCTCTAATGAAGAACAGGGTTGTTTGAGATTGCAATTGCACTTGTGTTATCACAAAATATGGGTACCATCTTGTACGGAATTCCATAGTCACTGAGTTGACTTTTCATCCAGAGTACATTTGCACAACAACTAGCTGCTGCAATATATTCAGCCTCAGCTGAGGACAAGGCAACTGATTGTTGCTTCTTGGTACTCCAACAGACTAATTTCCCACCAAGTATTTGGCAAGAGCCTGAGGTGCTTTTTCTGTCCATGTTGCATCCAGCATAGTCAGAGTCTGAGTATCCTTTGAGATCAAGTCCTGAGCACTTTGGATAGTATAATCCAAGGTTAGGAGTGCCCTTCAGGTACCTGAATATCCTTTTCATAGCAGTGATATGAGATTCTCTTGGGTCAGATTGATATCTGGCACATAGACATACTGAGAATTGGATATCAGGCCTTGATGCAAGTAGATACATCAGTGATCCTATCATTCCTCTAAAGAGAGTTTGATTTACTGGTTTACCAGTTAGATCAGGACCAAGGTTGTTTGGGGGAACCAAGGGAGTTTTGACTGAGGCACAGTCACTGAGATCATACTTCTTCAGTAGATTCTTTACATACTTCTCTTGACTGATAGTGGTTCCTCTATCAGTCTGCTTGATCTGAAGACCAAGGAAGTATGTCAGTTCTCCCATCATGCTTATTTCAAACTTCTTTGCCATTAGTTTTTCAAATTGATTGCAAAGTTTGAAACTTGTTGAGCCAAAGATGATGTCATCAACATACACTTGTACTAGTATGACATCATTATTTGTGTTATAGATAAACAATGTGTTGTCTATCTTGCCTCTGACAAATTTGTTTTGGATTAAGAAGGCTGAGAGAGTCTCATACCATGCCCTGGGAGCTTGCTTCAGTCTATAAAGGGATTTGTTAAGCTTACAGACATGATCAGGAGACTCATGGCTTTCAAATCCAGGAGGTTGCTGAACATAAACTTCTTCTTTCAGTGAACCATTTAAGAATGCACTTTTAACATCCATTTGGTACACCTTGAAGTTCATGTATGTAGCAAAAGCAAGGAAGATCTTGATGGCTTCCATCCTTGCTACTGGTGCAAATGTTTCCTCATAGTCAATGCCTTC
The DNA here is from genome assembly GCA_021014915.2 of Artemisia tridentata subsp. tridentata. Lineage (NCBI taxonomy): Eukaryota > Viridiplantae > Streptophyta > Magnoliopsida > Asterales > Asteraceae > Artemisia > Artemisia tridentata. Next base: position 250,820,816 of record CP139504.1, read on the forward strand.
TTGTTGATTATAGCCTTTGGCTACAAGTCTGGCTTTGTTTTTAATGACTATGCCATTTTCATCAGTTTTGTTTTTGAAAACCCATTTCATGCCAATGACTGAGACATTCTCAGGACATTTGACCAAGGTCATTACCTTGTTTCTATCAAATTGTTCCAGTTCATCATGCATGGCCTGAACCCAACTTGGACGTGTAAGTGCTTTTTTAACACTTTTGGGTTCAATTGTGGAAATAAAGTCCACAAATAGGCATTCATTGGATGAGGCTGCTCTTAGATTAGCAGCCATGCTCCTGGTGAGCATGCCTTCAGTAGGCTCTCCAATAATATTGACAAGTTCAATGTCCTGAGACCTAGTCCAGCTTTCTTGAGGTCCTGGATACTGATTTGAACTTGTGGAAGCCTGATTGGGTAGAGGGGTTGGTTCTGGAGTAGACACATGATCATTGATTGGATCTTGAGTGTCTACCAGCTCACTGAGATTGTTTGGTTCTTGAGTATTTTGAACAGGCTGATTGATATCATCAGTGTGTGTATGTGCCTCAACAAACTCAGTGATGGTTGGGTTACGTAGGTTGTGAGGGATTATGTAATAGGAGAGATTGGCATCATCTTAATACTGAGTAGAAGGATTGATTTCAGACAGATATTCATCACGAGGATATCTTGAAGAATTATCAATTCCTATCTCTTCTACTGAGGCAGTTGAGAACCTGATTGCATCAATGCTCTCATCAAAGGTAACATGAAATGTTTCCTTAGTCTGCTGTCTCCTTATGTTGAACACTCTGAAGGATTTTGAGACAAGTGAGTATCCCAGGAAGTATCCATCATCAGCTTTTGCATCAAATTTCCCTAGGTGATCCTTGTGATTATGAATAAACACAGGACACCCAAAGACATGAAAGTAGCTGATGTCAGGGATTCTTCCTTTGAATAACTCATATGGGGTTTTCCCATGTCTCTTGACAATTATGGATCTGTTTTGTGTATAACAGGCAGTTTTGACTGCATCAGTCCAAAAATGGTTGGAAAGGACTGATCCACATAGCATTGTCCTAGCAGCTTCAATGAGTGTTCTGTTTTTCCTTTCAGCAACACCATTTTGTTCAGGTGTGTATGGAGAGGAAAAGTTTTGGGAAATACCTTTCTCATCACAGAAACATTCAAGTTCATAATTTTTGAACTCAGTCCCATTGTCAGTTCTAATTTGTTTGACCTTAATGTCATTTTGATTTTCAATGTTCCTGACAAAGGAAATGATTGTTTCAGCTGCCTGACTCTTTTTGATCAGGAAGAATACCCAGGTGTATCTAGTGTATTCATCCACTATGACCAGAGTATACTTCTCATGGTTAACAGACCTTGGACTGATAGGTCCAAATAGATCCATATGGAGAAGATGTAGGCAGTTCCTGATGGAAAAGTTGGTTTTGGTTTTAAAGGATGCTCTGTGATGTTTACCTTTTTCACAAGCTGAGCATGGTTTATCCTTTGAAAACACAAGAGATGGTAAGCCAAGGACCTTGTTTTGTTTTACAAGATTGTTAATGTTCTTAAAGTTCAGGTGGGTGAGTCTCTTATGCCAAAGCCAGTTGAGTGTATCAGTGGCCTTAGCAAAGAGACAAGTTCCATCCTGAGTTAGACTGGACATGTCTAATACATAAACATCTTGTCTTCTTGGTGCAATGAGGACAATTTCCTTATTTGCATTGAAGATGGTTCCTTGCTTATCATCAAACTGAACTATGTATTTTGCATCACATAGTTGACTAACACTGATCAGATTATACTTAAGACCATTTACATATGCTATCCTAGTAAAGACAATACCATTGCAGTTTACTGAACCATAACCTTCAGTGAGACATGATGAATTATCAGCAAATATCATTTTGGGTCCTGGTTCTTCCACATATTTGTGCAGACATTCCTTAACACCAGTCATGCTCCTTGAACATCCACTGTCTAGATGCCAAATAGGATCCCTGGCATGCTTCTGCACAAATAGTAAACTGGGTCAGTTCTTTCTAGGACTCCATTTCATGGAGGGTTTGGTATTGTAGGTCTTTATGAAAGTATTAATTGATTCATGGTCAGAGGTTGAGTGGACTGAGCTACCACATGTTTTGCATTTAGTTGTAGGGGTAGCCTCAGTAGTCTGAGAGGATTGTTTCATTCCTCTTCTTGACTGAATGACCTTCTCTTTTCATGAGGATTTCTAAGTGGAACTTCCACTAGATTCACAGTGTTTGTCAATTTGACAATCCTCAGGAAGATGATCATTAAATCCACATAAAGGGCAAGGTGAAAAAGGCTTGGCCTTTTGCTTCTGTTTCTGCTTAGAATCAGAAGGGTAGTTCAGGCACTGAGCCTTAAGTCCTGAAAAGTTTGACATGACTGAGCATTGTTTATGATCAGAGGTCCTGTGATCTTCCTTTTTGCAGATCATGCAATAAAGGACTCTATAGCAATCATCAGTGAGATGATTTGTATAGTTGCATAGTTCACATCTTTTCAGGGGTTTTGTGGGTTTGGGTTTGGTCTTTGAGGAAGTTGGTTTTTGTTCCTTCTCGGATTGAGAAGATTTCTCAGAAGATGCAATCTTCTCTCCTAGCTTCCTGACCATTTCAGCCAACTGATCAAATTTTGAGTCAGGGCTTTGGGTTGTTACTTCAGAAGGGACTAAAGTAGATGAGTCATCAGTATTTACTGAGACATCAAGGTTTGCTCTCTTCAGGATGGTTGTTCCCCTTCCTGATCTCTCCTTTGGAGAGTGTGGTAAGAAGACCATTGGTGGGAGGCCTAAGTTAGGTGCAGCACCCTGAAGGGTATTTAGTGGAGGAAGTGGAGGGTATGATTCTGATTCAGACTCATTCACAGACTCAGTGGTACTGAGTTGTTCAGTGAGTTCAAGCTTGCTGAGTTGTTCAGTAAGTCCAAGCATATTTTTCAAAGCCTGACTTTCAGGAAGCAAGATCTTTCCAGTCTCAAAGTTTGGTAACTTACTGACTGGGTTATCCCTGACAATCCAGTCATTTTACTTGGGAAGCAATTCTTGCTCAAAAGATATGCCAGCTGGAACAAAGTTTATTTCATTATGACACACATTTGGATCAACCATAAGAGGGTCAATTCCAATGGTTTTCTGAGAGATTAATCCAACAGTGTCAAAAACCTTGGGGTTCTTCCTGGTCCAGCTTTGGATGACAGCCTTTTTTTTGTTAAGTTCAGTTTGAAGGGCTTGGTTTTGTTTCAAAATTTCAGTGTTCTGAATTTGTAGAGTTATTGTTTCTAGTTTGGCTTGCTTTAGTACAAGCAGTGCATCTCTACATTTGTTCAATTCTGACACAATATTGTTATATTTTGAAAACAGGTTAAGCCTTTGTTCCTCAACAAACTTTAAATCAACACAAATATAATTCATGTAAGACTGCCAATCAGAATCATCATCCATAGAAAGTAAAGTATTTACCTTCTTCATGGTGATGTTGACCCACTCTCCATTTCTAGCATGGCTTTTTCCCACAGCCACCTGATCCTCTTCAGAAAGTGCCATCAGTGCACTAACTCTTATTTCCTCATCTGAGGAAACCTCTTCATCATCCCATTCATATGCTTCAGCTACTAATACCTTGTTCTTTGTCTGAATAGGTTTAGATGTTTGAGCAGCCTGAGGCAATATGGGGTTAGTTTCAAGAAGTGCAAGTTTAGCTTTGATATTCCTATATTTTGTTTCAAAATCCTTTTGACCCTTGTTTTGAAATTGTTGGGTGGACTGAAATGTTTTAGGTTGAAACTTGCTAGTTCCTGAGAATTTGTAAGAGGGTTCTGAGATAGTTTTAGAATAACAGTCCCTAGCAAAATGACCATTTTTACCACATTTAAAGCATTCAGTGGTCTCATTTGCTTTTGGTTTTGTAAAGTTGGACTGATTTCTTTTGATGAAACGTCTTGAACTAGCAAGGAGTGCCCTTTCTTGGAATTCCAAGTTTAGGTCGTTCAGGTACTCCTCACCAGTCCTTTCATCAATTTCTTCTTCAGAATCCTCTTGAATATCCTGCACAACACCATTAGAATAGAAAGCAGTTGTTATGGGTGTGGAGGTTAAGGCCTTTTTGGACTCAAGAGCTTTTGAGTCAGGGTATCTCCTTGAGATCATGTTGTCCTCATAGACAAACATCCCATAAATTTCAGGGAGCTCAAGGTTCTGAATGTGGTTAGCATTCCTCAGGCCTTGTGAGAAGTTGAGCCACTTCTCAGGGAGACTGTTGACAAAGCCAACATTTGTCTCATGCTTGGACAATACAACACCATCATTTGATAATTCATTTATCAAAGTCTTGTATCTGGTGTAGGTCTGTGAGAGACTTTCAGAGTCTTTTGCCCTGAAAGTATTATACTCAAGTTTAAGGTCCATGACCCTATTTTCCTTGGTATCTGAGGGACCCTCAAAGCTGTTTACCAAGTCATCCCAAGTTTGCTTGGCTGTTAGACAGTTGATGACTGATTCCATTATATCGTCAGGAAGACATGATATAAGGTTGCTTTTCAGGCGTTGGTCTTGATTGACCACCCTCCTCTCATCAATGGTCCATTGGGCCTCAGGCTTATTTAGTCCTGCGGCTGTCTTAGGGACAAATGGGCCATCCCTGATACAGGTGATGTAGTAGGGTTCCATACCAGTAAGATAGCAAATCATACGCTTCTTCCATTTGCTAAATTTCCCAGCTTCAAGTCTGGGTGCAACAGCGGAATAGCTGCCACCCTTTTTGTCGACTAGCTGGGGTACATTGATATCAGCCATAGTAGGATCTTGGTTTTAAAAACCTAGAGCACTCTTGGTTAGTTTAAAAGATTTTATAAACCAGAGGCTCTGATACCACTTGTTGGTCGCTTCACACTATTAGAGTTAACTAGAAAGTTAATCTATTTAGTGTTTATGACTAATACAATGTTTAAGATTAATTCTAACAGTTATAAAACGTGAATAAAGAACACAATATTTTTCAACGTTTAAATTCTTATTAGAAATAATTCCAAGAATCTATACCCAAGTGTTTTGCGGAACAAACACTTGGGATTGAATAGACAAGGGTATGGGGTGTCTCCTATCGAAACTCAAGTTTTGCTTGAGTGGTAACAATATACCCACTGAGCTATCTCAGTGAGTTGTATACTCTTTGTAGGAGAGAAGTTCCTTTGTAAAAGTTCTAAACTTTCAATATACAAAGCACACTTTAACTTCTCTCCCATCTGATCTATTTATACACAAGTAATCTAAGTATAAGTGATTAAATATAATACAAGTTGTTGAGGTTGCGTGTCTGACAATTACAAATAGTAATTGTCATTTCTAAGAACCAATAGGAAAGGGCTAATAAGACTTTGGGAGTTGTTGGCTGACACTCCATGACTTTTAGCCGCAATAGGGAAGGTTGGATCTGACAAGAGAAGAGTGTTGGGCTGACACTTTTATCTTCTCAGATCTTTTCCCTATTGTTCCCGCCTTTTCTTCAGGCGTTGGTTCCTCAGTCATTCAATCACTTTGTTGGTTGAGGAGACTGGGGTTCAGTGAGTTCTTGTCCAACACTCACTGAACCATCATCTTCTTCTTTGGCTTAAGTCCTACTCAGGGAGTACCGCCTTCCTGAGAAGTGAATCCTTCTTCTTGAATTCGCCTTAAGCATCTTGAAGATGACTCACTGAGAGGCTGTTCTCTCAGTGACTTGAATTGTTCTCGGTTTAAGTTTAACACTTAGTTAATTGGTGTCCAAATCATGTTTTACGTATTCTTGGGTTTTTCATGACCCAACAGATGGTGATGTGATGGAAAAGAGCCTTAACTTCAAATTTGAATGTTGAGAATGAGGTAAGAAAGGCTGGACGTGGAGAAAGTTTATTTGGATTCAAAATTTAAAATTTGAATGTTTTAGAAGATGAAGAGAATGTAGAAGATTGTGTTGGAATATAGGAGACAAGGAGTACAAGAGTGTGTAAGAGAATGTTTGTAGTGTGAGTTGGCATATTTCAAATTTGAATCTAAGCTAGTAGAAAGAAGTGTGTTGATAAAGAATGATTAAGTGAGATATTATCAAAGTGATGAAGGTAGTGATAATATGTTTGGAAAGTACGGATGATCATTTATTGAGAATGTTGGAGACAAACAAATGATTAAGGAATGTGTGATGGAATATGGCGAATAAATGCGATATCTAGAGAATGTGGAAGACAAGAAATATTTGTGTGGGAGTGTGTAAAGCATTTATAAGTTGGAAAGTGAAAACCTACAAAGGATAAACAACTTCCAAATAATCCCAAAGTCAAGTATTCAAATAACGTAATCCATGATTAAGTAACACTTGACGTATTCAATAAATTTGATGCAAACAAGTGTTGGGTCCGCAACTGCACACGCGTTCATGCAAACCATGAAGGATATGAACAACAATTTTAGTAAGTGAGGAAAAGTGATGAACATCAACATTGTTGAGGTTGGGATTGCTTGAGAACGACTCAAACATGCTAATAACACCATTTGTACTTTTCAACTTTATAAATCTTATTAGAACTGAATCAAAGATTTACAAGGGATAACCTATGGAAAACTACCCCGGTTGATGACAGATTAACTCTCTAAACTCAACAACAAGAGGCAACTAGCTTTGCGTTGTTGTTCCTAGGAGAGGAGGATCCTAACTATAATACTTTGTATTATTTTTCTACGTTTGAATATCTACTTAATTCGGTTACAACCTTTGGTTTATATAGAGGGGGAAACAGTGGTTGCACATGGGTCCACAATAACTGGTCCACTTGCTATAGATAGGCATGTGCCTAGTACGCTAGTCTGAAGCGTACTTTCGGCTTACCCGATTAGCCAACTTATAGTCCCAATTCCTGTTTCTCGTATATCAATAAGCACTTGAACTTATCTTCCTAGAGAAGTTTCCCGCCCATGCATTCAGAGGTTGAGGTTATTAAACTGAATCAAGTCTTCATAGTCATAGTGACATTTGTCAGATCCCAGGGACCCTGTGTAACACCTCATATTTTCAACTTAGCAGCGGAAGGCTAATTGGGGGTATTACTTCATAGATCACAGTCATAATCATAGAAAACGACCCTAAATGAGACATTTTTAGAAAAGTTGTTACCATTCAATGAAAACTTAATATTCAAGGTTACAAAAGAAATTCCAAATTGTTGATGTCACACAAAAGAAAATTACACCGTTGGTCCTTGTGGTTTGTGTTGACTGGTGCCAGTGGTCCTTTGACCAAAAAAATTGCGCCAGTGGTCCTTAAGTCAGAAACGTTATGCACCGTTAGTCCCTCCATCCAAGTGGCCCCACAAACAGATACTAACGCTCGTTATCTGTTGGATTCAAATGGGCAATTTGGTCATTTCATATTACACCCTTTCATTTAAAACTATCAACCCTGGTCAGCTCGCCATTCATCCCCCAAAGTCAAACCTTTTCACACACAAAGACCTTTTTCATCTTCTTCTTCCCCAAATCAATTGTGCATCGTACGCTGTTAATTTGTGAGCTGAAACTTCGCAAAGCATTCAGATGGTGGTCCCATTGTATGAAATTAGAGGAAATGATGTTCATGATCGAGATCCCTATGCCATGTATCGTAAGTATATGGTTTTATAATTTTTTTGACAATGTTGTCAATTTAGAAGTTTTTTAATCGTTATTATTGAATTATAGTATGATTTTTTGGGTCTGCAAAACTTTGTTTGATGTTTTGATGTTTAAAACCCTAGTTTGATTGTTTCTTATAATTTTTGGCAGACATTAAGTCTACTCTGTTTTCCATCAAGCTTAATCATGGTGGTTTTTTCACGAATGCACCTAACAGGATATACAAGAATGGTAAGAGTACTTGATGAGGCGAAAAGTGTACCGCTTTTAAGGGGTCATTTAAGCCTTAAATCGTATTTATTTGATCAAATATTGCCCTAAATCGTTCCTTTTGTCATTTTAGGTACTTTTGAGGAGAAATCTGGAAAAGGAGGCATTTTGGACGTTTTTGGAGCATTAAAGTGAAGAAAACGGCAAAGTCTCAAAAATCGGCTAAAAGTTACTCTTGACGGCGTCAAGATTTACTCTAGACGGCGTCATGCTTTGGCAAGAAAAGTTGGACGTGAAATTTACTCATGATAAGCCAGTGAAAATAGCATGTGAATTCTGACGGCGTCATGCTTTAACTTAATCAAGGGCGTCACGGCTTAAATCATAAGGGGACGGCGTCACGTTCACGAGCTGACGGCGTCAAGCCTTGATAAGCCAGAATGGATTTTTGAAGAGCTAAAGAGGGACGGCGTCAAGAAGGTCATCCGGGAACCCTAAAAGCGGCGAGGTGACGGCGTCACACTCCATAAGGTGACGCCGTTAGATCCAAAAATCTATATATAGTTTTCTAATCTTTTGTCATTAGGGAGAGCTTAGTGTGTGGAATTTTGGGATAAAACCCTAAGACGATTTTAGCTACTTTTTCAGGGCTTTTTGCCTTGAGATCTTCCATGTTTCATTGAAAGATAAGTTATCAATTAATCATTCAATATGTCTATGTGTTGTTTGATTCTATCTTATTCTTGTCTTTTGTTTAACATGTTAGGCTAATTTTATCTTGTGTTTGCTTAGATCTAATGAAACCTAGCTATTGATTATTGGTTGTTAGTGTGTTGTTAGTTGTATTGGATGATTGTTTATCTATGTTAGGCTTAAGAAAACTGGCTAACTTCCTATTCGGTAACTTGCTTGAACGTCTTAAGAAACATGAACCAAACGCGTACTAAAGGTTTTTATGGTTGTATTTAATGCACAAGCGAATTCTAGTGATCCCATGTTAGGAGCTTCCTAGCCGGCTCGACATAGGAGTGAAGTAGGAGCTTGTAGAGTTGGGGAAGTAAGTACGCCACCCCACGAATGGTATTAAGGAATACACCCGTCATCCACGCGACTAATACACACTAATTAATCGGTAAAAGATAGTTAGGGAGTAAGGAAATCTAAGTAAACACATTTCTCTACACATAAGTTTCTCACCACATTTCATTTTTGTTATTTTATTTTATTGCATTTGTAGTAATTTTGGGTTAGTTGACTAGCAACTAATTCCGCCCACTCCTTCAAACCCGAGATTTTACTTGCTTTCATAAAAACTATAAAAACATAAAAAAGAATCTTCCTCAACCCTTAGACCTAATTAGAGTAGCCTTTCATACCTAACGAACACTATTCCCTGTGGAGAACGATCAATCCCCCGTACTTACCACTACACTATACTACATCGGTCAGGTACACTGCCTGGTGGGGTTGTAAGCCTCTTGAGATCCCTCGAGAGGTAAAACCTGTTGTAAGGTCACAAAACCACGCAATCAAGTTTTTGGCGCCGCTGCCGGGGAATAGTTATTGTTTAGGTTGAATTTTTATTTCTATTAGGTCTACTCACTAGATTCCCTTCTAGTGAGATTTTTATTTTATTTTTCTAGATTTTCTTTAGTCTATCTATTTTCTTCGTGTCTTTGTTCGTAACCATTACCGTCCGACATCATGGAAGATGGTAATATCCTTAACCCCCACAACCCACCACCACAACAACCACCACCACCTCCTAGAGCCCGTACTTTAGGAGAGTATTCCCGTCCTAGCCACCATGGCTATCGAAACACCATTGAGCTCACTCAAGGAGCCAATATCACACCCTTGCGATCCAACACCATCCGGTTGGTGCAAAGTGGATGCGCATTCCATGGACTTCGTTCTGAAGATCCTAATCAACATCTCAAGGACTTTCTTAAAATCGTTGATTCTATAGACCTTGATGTTGCCACTCGAGAGACGACCCGATTGCGTCTCTTCCAATTCTCTTTGCGGGACCAAGCTAGTCAGTGGCTAGAACGTCAACCCGCAGGATCCATCACCTCTTGGGATGATCTCACCACTCGTTTCCTTGCTCAGTTTTTCCCACCGGGGAGAACTACCAAGCTAAGGAAGGATATCTTGACATTTGAACAACGTCGAGGCGAAACCCTCTACGGGGCATGGATTCGATTCAAGGACTTACTCCAAAAAGTCCCTCATCATGGCATAAATCTATGGCTTCAAATCCAAATCTTCTATGACCATGTTGATTACCACACCAAGCGTGCCATCGATCGAGCCGCCGGGGGCAGATTGCGCGACAAAAGCGCCGAGGAATCATGGGAGATCATTGATGAGCTTGCATCCGACGATGATGAATTGTGGCAAGTCTCCCACGACGTGCGCTCGGCAGTAAAGACATATTCATCGCCCGATACAGCCAATCAAATCACTGAGGAAAGCGTTAGTGAACTTGAGAAAAGGGTTGCATATCTTATGGAAAAGCAAAATAGACCCTTAAGTCCACAAAAAGCAACAATTAACTCAGTCTCAAGCGTTAAGCAAACACCATTGTCCGAATCACCCCTTCGGGAAAATGCTAAACCTTTCCATAAGCACGCTCAACCCAACTCACCACCTCAGGAACTTAGTCCAACATTCGAAGCTCGAATGAGAGAGTACATGTCAAAACACTCCGAACGGTTGGCAAAATTTGAGGAAGCCATCTACAAGCAGAAGGAGGAAATGGAGGAGAAGATGGCGGAGATGATGAATCTTTTGAAAGAATACACAAATACAAAAGCCCCTGCAAAAGTGTTGGTGAGGAATGACGTTGATGTTCCTAACACTAAATTTGTCAAGGCCACCTCCGTCGTCCAAGAGGGCGGAAATGATGGAAGAGGGAAATCCATAACTATGGAAGTTAACAAGATTGACCTCATCCCACTTAATAATGGAAACACCAATGCTCACAAATGCGATTCCGACAAGGGAGAGGAGGCGCCCTCTGAGGGGCGCCAATTGGTTGAACCGCCAGTGTCACAACAAGTGAAGCATTACTTGAAGCACGAAATAAACAAGGAGACCATAAACGATTGGGTGAGAAACTATCGACGTACACATCTACCCAACAAGGAGTCCAAGAAGGTGGAACCGGATGATAAATCTGACACATTACCCGGTGGGCAATTGTATGAATGCCTCATAGGACAAAAGTTAGTGGAAAAGCAGAAATTCTACGGGATCTTTGAAATACCATGCAGCATTGGAAAACACAAGTATCTGGATGCGATAGCTGACCAAGGTTCCGACGTAAATTTGATGCCTTTATCCGTTTATGTTCAGTTAACCGATGAGTTGCCATCCATCACCCATACTAAACTCTCCTTTGCGAAACATTCTTATGAGTATCCGTTAGGAATTGCAGAAGATGTGTTGGTCAACGTTGCCGGATTCCTGTATCCGGTCGACTTCATGATCATTGAGAGAAATGATATGAATATGCCAATAATCCTTGGGGCACCCTTTCTCGCTACCACTAGGGCACAAATCAATTACGAAAATAGCACCATCCAAATGAAGAAGGGGAAGAAAACAATAAACTTCCCAAAGATCCCACGACATATACGAGATGTTGCTCTGCAGAAGAAGATGGAGGCTAACACTAATATAGTCCGTGGTAATGTTCGAGAGAAAATTCTTGCATGGGAGGCAAGGATTAAGAGTTATATGGAAAATGAGATTAGAGAATGTAAGGATGGAAATAACGATTATATTGAGGCTGATGAGCAACCCAATAACCCCGTTGAATTTACAAAAGGAGACTCAGTGCTCCTAAGGCATTCAGAAACAGAAGCACCTACCAATGAACTAAGTCCCTGGTGGTACGGACCATTCACAATTAAAAGTTTACACCAAGATGGGATAGTAAGCTTGACCAGCAAAGGAGGAGGTGAAGTGACCGCGAATGTCGAGCGATTGAGACACCACCACCCTGATAACAAGGATCATATCTATCAGGGATACGTCATTATGAATGATGGAATCACGTAATGTACGTGACTTTGAGTCTAGCTACAAGACTCGTTAATAAAGAAAAGCGCTTCTTGGGAGGCAACCCAAGCTTTATTTGTTTTATTTGCTTTGTGTGTTTATTTATTTGTTTGTTTGATTTTATTTGCTTCCGTATGTATGTTTAATTTTTATTATTATTGATTCATGTTCAAAACTAAAATTGTGAAAATGCTTTATGTTGTTTTTAACTTCGTCTTAACTACATATAAAGGTATTTTGCAAAAGTTAAGTGTAAGGGAAATCTAAATCGGTTTATTAGAACACAAATTAACATGAATCGTAATAATAATAAATTAGCATACATATTAGTATTTGTTTGAGTCAAATGCTTGTATCGAGTCATAATGATGTTTTGCAGGATTTCCAGGAAGTAAGATAAAGGTTTTTCCAGAAATTTTCCGGAAACTAAAAATGAAAATTTTTGTCAGGTCATTTCTGACGGCGTCAGGGGTTATAACCTGACGGCGTCAGATTTAATTTCCAGAAATTTTTGAAAGTTTTGTTTTCATAAAAAGTTTTTATTAAAATCTCCAACTTATAATCTCCAGGAATCTGCAAAATTATCATTCCACAAGCATTATATCCTTATATATAGATTTTATCCCGCCGATGTTATGCAGGTTTTCGTGTTTGTTTTCTCAGGTTTAACAGGTTATTTTGGACAAGGAAATGTTTTGAATCAAGCTTATGGCGATGCATTAGTCATGGAGCTTCAACATTCTCTTTGGAGGAAGATTTAACCGTGTAATTTCATTATCCACCGAGCGAATCAGGGGAGTATTTGATTTCATTCTTTTACTTTTTGCTTGTACATCTTATTATTTGAACATTGGGGACAATGTTCATCTTAAGTGTAAGGGGAGGGTAAAAGTACGATTTTAGAGAATGCTATTACGCTTGATTTTTGTTTGTTTAATAATAGATGTGTAATAAAACTGAGAGAAATACTTGTTAGGGCAATTTTAGTGCCAAATTTAAAATTTTTTACAATATATAGGAGTGAAACTTTGATCTTAATGAGCGTCTCACGGATAGGAGTTATATGACTAGCACAAAAACCGTACCACTAAAAAATTTTCCACCCCCAAATATGTGAGGTTCGCCCCTAGAACTGGTAGGAAAAGCATTTATGCTATGATGTGTGTACCGGTAGCACTTAGATTCTAGAACTTGCGTTAGGACCATTCCAAGGCCACAAGTGAGACTACATTCGTGTAGTTAGATTTACTACATGATAAGAGGCATTAGGATTAACCCATTGTTTTACACCTGTGTTTTTGTTATAATTACGTTGGCTACATTGGTCAAGTAATTCTCCCACACCCTTTGCGTTGTACTCATTTTTAGTACACGATACCCCTAGTACACCCCTCAGAGCCTATCTTTTCGTGTCGACCTTTAAGCATTTTACTTAAAGGAAGAATTTGTTTACACCCCACTAAAATGTACACCCAAATCGCCTTAGCCTACCTTGTATGCACTCATCTTTAGTGCATTATTTTACAACATTTGTTTAAACCCAAGTTAATTATCTAGTTGATTACATGGTTGCTAAGTCGAGTCATATCCTTGTACATATTGTTTTGGGATGATTGGGACTCATGGGTAAAGTACTAGTGTAATGGAGTAATGGGGAAGAACATCATTTATTACCCCCATATGTGCTAAATATTTTAAAAGTACTCCAAGTTTTTCAATTATCTTAATTCGAGTCATTAGATTAGTATTTGTAAAGTTATGTAAAAATTCAAGTGTAAGGGGAATGCAACGCCCCTATGATGTATTATTTTGGATGGTAGGGTAAAAGTGTATGCACACAAAAAAAAAAAAAAAAAAAAAAAAAAAAAAAAAAAAAAAAAATCGAAAAAATCAAGAAAAATACAAAAAAATGAGAAAATGAAAAAATAGAAAAAACATACGGACTACCATCCCGTTTCATTTTATGTTTATTTTATGTTTTTGTTATTTTGTTATTTCGTTTCTAGCTTAAGATCGAGTCTAGTCTTGGCTTAGCAACGTTGTATAGTACATGTAATTGATCAAGATTTTTAACTCGCCACCAGTAAAATATCCTTTATCCAACAAAACCGTGTTTTCCTTTTCCCTACACCTAACGTTATAACCCATTTAAAAGCCCTCTTTGATAGTTTATCTTAGGTGCTTACGCTTAGTGGAGGAGGTTTTCGATCCTTTCCCAAGCCTATGGTAATCTATTTGCTATGACAGGTAGTGAGAGATATTTTCCGTTTTCATTTATGAGATTTATTTTGATGACACTTGAGAGATGTGAGTATCTAAACACTACTTGTGAGGTGCTAGTTTATAATCTCCGTGCTTATTATGATTGAAGTGGAACGATTATTTGTTGTAATTACTTTTATGTTAGCATTAAATGACCCCTAGCTTGTATTTTGATTAGAATAAAAGCGCATTTGCTTGAGGACAAGCAAATCTCAAGTGTAAGGGTATTTGATGAGGCGAAAAGTGTACCGCTTTTAAGGGGTCATTTAAGCCTTAAATCGTATTTATTTGATCAAATATTGCCCTAAATCGTTCCTTTTGTCATTTTAGGTACTTTTGAGGAGAAATCTGGAAAAGGAGGCATTTTGGACGTTTTTGGAGCATTAAAGTGAAGAAAACGGCAAAGTCTCAAAAATCGGCTAAAAGTTACTCTTGACGGCGTCAAGATTTACTCTAGACGGCGTCATGCTTTGGCAAGAAAAGTTGGACGTGAAATTTACTCATGATAAGCCAGTGAAAATAGCATGTGAATTCTGACGGCGTCATGCTTTAACTTAATCAAGGGCGTCACGGCTTAAATCATAAGGGGACGGCGTCACGTTCACGAGCTGACGGCGTCAAGCCTTGATAAGCCAGAATGGATTTTTGAAGAGCTAAAGAGGGACGGCGTCAAGAAGGTCATCCGGGAACCCTAAAAGCGGCGAGGTGACGGCGTCACACTCCATAAGGTGACGCCGTCAGATCCAAAAATCTATATATAGTTTTCTAATCTTTTGTCATTAGGGAGAGCTTAGTGTGTGGAATTTTGGGATAAAACCCTAAGACGATTTTAGCTACTTTTTCAGGGCTTTTTGCCTTGAGATCTTTCATGTTTCATTGAAAGATAAGTTATCAATTAATCATTCAATATGTCTATGTGTTGTTTGATTCTATCTTATTCTTGTCTTTTGTTTAACATGTTAGGCTAATTTTATCTTGTGTTTGCTTAGATCTAATGAAACCTAGCTATTGATTATTGGTTGTTAGTGTGTTGTTAGTTGTATTGGATGATTGTTTATCTATGTTAGGCTTAAGAAAACTGGCTAACTTCCTATTCGGTAACTTGCTTGAACGTCTTAAGAAACATGAACCAAACGCGTACTAAAGGTTTTTATGGTTGTATTTAATGCACAAGCGAATTCTAGTGATCCCATGTTAGGAGCTTCCTAGCCGGCTCGACATAGGAGTGAAGTAGGAGCTTGTAGAGTTGGGGAAGTAAGTACGCCACCCCACGAATGGTATTAAGGAATACACCCGTCATCCACGCGACTAATACACACTAATTAATCGGTAAAAGATAGTTAGGGAGTAAGGAAATCTAAGTAAACACATTTCTCTACACATAAGTTTCTCACCACATTTCATTTTTGTTATTTTATTTTATTGCATTTGTAGTAATTTTGGGTTAGTTGACTAGCAACTAATTCCGCCCACTCCTTCAAACCCGAGATTTTACTTGCTTTCATAAAAACTATAAAAAACATAAAAAAGAATCTTCCTCAACCCTTAGACCTAATTAGAGTAGCCTTTCATACCTAACGAACACTATTCCCTGTGGAGAATGATCAATCCCCCGTACTTACCACTACACTATACTACATCGGTCAGGTACACTGCCTGGTGGGGTTGTAAGCCTCTTGAGATCCCTCGAGAGGTAAAACCTGTTGTAAGGTCACAAAACCACGCAATCAGTACTTTTGTGGATTTAATAGACAGTGATCAGTTTTCTATCCATGAAATTGATTCAATGCTAGAAGACTTAGAGTATAATGGGAGGAGGGTGATGTTTTACCATTTCTTGAAAATTGTTTATGATTTAGACAATGGACTAGAACCTTTAGCATGTGACAAAGATATTCATTTATTAGGTAAGTATGTGATGGAAGGTCTTAAGCTTGTTGAGGTATATGTTGAGCATGAAAAGACCAACCCTGACATTTACACACCAGCAAAGCCTAAAAAACTTGTAATAGAAGAGTTAGATGATGCACCAAGAACATCAAGGGCAGGGATTACCCCAGTTGCTAAGAAACTAGTGTTGGATGTGAGTGAAGGGTGTTTAGGTAAAGATATAGGTGTCAATTTAGAAGCAGGGAAAAGTAGTGCAGTTGCTAATGATGGGTCTTCTCAAGTCAATAGTCAGTTTGTCAATGACTTTTACTCTTCTTATGACCCTTATGTAGAGTCACAAGATCCTAACTTTGACCCATTTGCTGACTTGGACCTTATATCTCCAACAAACCCTGAGGTTGAGGTTCAAACTGAGGCTGTGAATGAAACTGAAGGTGACAATGAAACAGAGGTTGAGAGTCAAACTGAGGGAGAGCAAGAGGATAGTTCTGAGGATGATAGTGACAGTGATGATGATAGTCAAGACAGTGATTACATAGTAGATGAGAATAACAATGTGGATGAGGTGGATGTTGACATGAGGGACTTTAACTACAATATTGAGAATAACAATGTGGATGAGGTAGATGTAATATGAAATGACCAAATTGCCCCTTTAAATCCAATAGATAACAAGCGTTAGTATCTGTTTGTGGGGCCACTTGGATGAAGGGACTAACAGTGCATAACGTTTCTGACTTAAGGACCACTAGCGTAATTTTTTTGGTCAAAGGACCACTGGCGCCAGTCAATGCAAACCACAAGGACCAACGGTGTAATTTACTCTAATATATATATATATATATATATATATATATATATATATATATATATATATATATATATATATATATATATATATATGTTCTCGATATTACTAAGTATATAATGTAATCATCTAGAATTTTAACAAAAGTTAATGGATGATAAATTATGTTACGCTAAAATATTTATTTTAAATATTTTAAGTTAGTGGATGACAAGTTATATAAAATGTTTGTTTCAATTATTTTTAAATAAATCGATTGGTAAATTATATTAATCTTTTGAAAATAACGTTATTATTTATATTTCGAAATTGTTGTAATTATAACTTAAATGTAAGTTTTTATAAAATCCGACATAATCCGTTTGTAAAAGAATTAGTTGTTCAAAAGATTTCTAAAGTTACAAAACTAACACTCGACTTGTACAAAAGTTACACTTTTTACCCAAAATGTATAATCTTTACATTTTTAGTCCAAAATAAAAAATATATACCTTTTTCATTTCTTTATGAAAATGACAGTTCCTACCCAGAGATAATTATTTCAGTTTTTAATCCTAAGAGTCACAGTTTTCATTTTTTACCTGAAATTTTACCAAAAGTTACACTTTTCACCGAAGTCTCGTAAAATTTGCATTTTTAGTCTAAAAATCAATAAGTTGTAAACTTTTGTTTTCTTTTCGCATGATAAGTTTCAGTTGCTTATTTTGAGTTTATGAAGGCTGCTTATTTCTGGAAAGCTTATTCGAAAAGGCTTATGGCCTTAAGGCCGAATCGAGGCCCAATTGGTAAAAGAAAAAAAGATGCCAAGAGCTTAAGGCTTGTTTTTGTGAGTTCAAAATTGTGTGTTTAGCTTATTGCAACAACTTATACTCAATAGCTTATAGGGCTAGCTTATTTGAATTTGGCTTGGGCTTTCAATCTCAACGTGAGTGTTTTATTTATAAACAGAAATCGAATGTGTGGAAAACTAAAAGGGGGGTTGAATAGTTTTTACCGTTTTTAAAATTAATTCGCTTTGAATACTTGACGTGATTTCAACTTAATGTAAATAATCAAACAATATGAATAAAGTAATTAAGGAAAGAAACAATCAAACCACAACACCGATTTTTATAGTGGTTCGGTCTACAAGGACTCTCTTCCTTGCCCTACTCCACTCCTCGAGCCTTTAACTCGATAGTTTTTCTTCACTAAGAAACAAGCTCCCTTCTCGGCAGAGAAAACCTTTATATACGTCGCTTACACTTTATCCGGTACAAAGCTAAATACCGAGTTCTAGTTCGAGGTAGAACCAACCTAATGTCGCTTACACTTTTTCCGGTACTAAGCTAGATACCGAGTTCTAGTTCGAGGCAGAACCAACCTAACGTCACTTACACTATTTTCGGTACTAAGCTAGATACCGAGTTCTTTTACAAGGGTACAACCACTCCCGACACTCTATGTGTTTTGAGGACTAAAACACTAACCGATCACTACTGAATGTTTGGTATAACAATGATGTGTGAACTACAACTAAATCACACAGTAACTACTCTAACAAGTCTTGCAACAGTATGTTGAAGCTTGTGATGCTTTGATCTCTTTGCTACAAAAGAAAGATCACTAAGAATGAAATATGAATGGGTTAGTAATGAAAGAATGTATACTGATGTTTACGCTTTTTGAGTGATGAAATAACATGAATGACCAGCCTGCTATTTATAGGCAAACTGATCAAACAGTTCACGGATTTGGCGGACCCAAATCCTAGGGTCCGTCCCTTATGCCATTTGGTTCCGCTAGAGCCTGACAGCAAATCTTTCAAAATCTTGCCAAGATATTACCAAATCCAATTCTTTGCTTGAAGATCTTTCCATGATATTCACTAAATCTTCTAGATATCCTAAAGATATCCAAATGATGTATGCAATGATGTCATGTTCATATTTCTATTTTAAGAATAAAAATGTAAACATGTAAATGTATATATGTATGTAATATGTATATCCTAGTGATCATGTAGTATGTAAATGAGTTTTTAAAAGCTTGTAAGTATAAATGTAAAAGACTTTAACTTATATTTATGCTTTGCTAAAGATAAACTTTATAATTGTCATTAACAAAATATAGCAAAGATCGTAAAATATAAATAACGTTTTTAGGACGATATTTGTATTAACAATCTCCCCTTTTTTGTTGATGACAAAACATAAAGTTTATTTTTAAGCAATGGAATAAGTAAATTGCAAGTCTTTTAAAAATATAGATTAAGCTAGTTTTATGCAAGTTTTTGAAATCTATTTAGGCATAAAACATGTAATGACTGTAATGTATGAGCTTAATCTAATCTCCCCCTTTTTGTCGAAACAAAAAGAAGAAATGCATAGCGGAATGTGGTGAATGGCTCTTGGTGATTACTCCCCCTAATTTGGAGTACCAAGTATGATGATTCATGGATTTTGAGAACTTAATAGCTCCCCCTTGGACAATACTCCCTCTAATTGGAGTGCCAAGTATATGATGCATGAATGAACCTACGAAAACAATAGTTAGTGTATGATATGCTCCCCCTTGATCAATACTCCCTTTTGCTAGGGTGCCAACATATATGATGCAAGGATTATGAATGCTACAAAACAAGGATTAGTACATGATATGCTCCCCCTTGATCAATACTCCCCGTTGCTAGGGTACCAACGTATATGATGCAAGGATGAGAAATGCTACAAAACAAATGTTAGTTGTATATGATTCTAGCCAACCAAGTAATTTGATGCATATGTAAAGGTTCAACCAAGCATTGTAGTTCAACTCGTTTGACTAAAAAAGTCAACGAAGTATAATTGTTCAAACCAGGTTAATAGTTCAAACCAACCATTCAATAATACAAATGTTAGTAATTCAATCCAACCAAAGTATAATGCAAAAGAATTGATCACACACAAGCATTAACATAACATCCTTCTATTGAAAATTATTTGTGACCATAGTCACAAATTAAGGTGTTACAAAATAAAATGAAAAATAACCTAAAAATAAAAGTCCTAAAAAGTCCTAGAAAAACAATAGAGAAACTCCTAGCGTTTATTGTGGAGGATGTGATAGAGCATTTAGGCGCTCTAGGATGTGGTTCAAAATGAACCGCATTTCGTTTTGTAACTCGTGAACCAAAATGTTGGTCCGTTGAGTTAAGTGGGCGGTCCTCTCACACATGGAACATCCATGTCAAGGGAAGTTGGGAGGAAGGGTTGGTTCATTATTTGGTGGTGGTGATGGTGGAGGTTGTGGAATGTAGGTGGGAGACATGATGGAAGCTAGCAAAGTGGATTGTAAATCCATAGCTTTACTTAGGTGGGAATCCACCATGTTGGAGAATGCATAAAGGCGGTCAAGTTCTTTATTGATCTCGCCTTGGGTTTGTGGTTGGTTTATCCACATTCCCTCATCAATGGCTTGAAGGGTTGATGTTGGTGAAAGGGGTTAAGGTTGAGGTTGTGATGGAGCTTGATCCCGGTAAAGTGGACCATGAATGTCCCTATAAATGGGATGGAAGAGAAGTCGTTCTCCTTGTGAGGATTCTATCTCAAGAGGCATAGGTGGTGGATTGGTGGACCTAGGTGGAAGGTCTTCCTAAGTTTCTAAATATGGGTGAGGTGATGCTGGTGGAGTTGCAAACAACTCAATGGGCTGAAGTTGGGGTGAATGTGGAGGTGATGGTGATCTAGTTGGTTGAGATGAAGCGGGTGGTGGTGTGGTAGCCACTGGAGTTATGGTTGGTGGTGGAGTGTTGATGATGATATGAGGTGGTGTTGGAGTTGATAGAGTTAGGAAGTTTTCATTAGCAATGGGTGAGGAAATGTTCAATGGTGAAGATTCTTCTGATGAAGAATTGAGATTCACAAAACAACAAGGTCTGACACTCATTCGAGCCGTCCTTCTGTGTGGTCTGCTTGTGGATGAGTTGTTTGACTTAGGCATTGTTTGAGAAGAGAAGTGATGGTGATATATGCAGAAATTGCTATTAGAAATGATGGTGAAGGTGTGAATTGTGATCATCCTAAAGTTTCTAATTTATAGGCAGTAAGGTTTATGGAAGGTTGTGTTTGGATGTGATGTTGATCCATAGAGAAATGTTGGTTCCTAATGATTTGAAAGAAAAAAAATGAACTTGTCATATCACCAAAGTCAATCCATAGAGATGGAGTTGAGTAAGTTTGAGAGGATATGCAGTAAATGCAAAGGGTGAGTGGGAAATCTAATGATTTGATTGATCCACGGATTGCAAGGAACCAATTTGAGGGGTCCTTGCTTATTACAGAAAGGTAACTTAAGTTGAAATTTGAATTTTCAAATTTTGGTGGAAAATTTTGTTCCTATTGGTTTAATGTTGCTGAGATGATCCTTATGTGATGAAGTATCAGTAGAGTAATCATAAGAACTAGAATCAATGATCTAAAGTGCGGAATTAGTCGGGAAATTAAAAAAAAAATAGCTGTTGATCCGCGGAGCCAAACGACAACAAAGGCGGACCCTTGTTTTTGGTTCCGCGGAATCCGTGGGGCTTATTTTGGCGGAGCCAAAAATTTCAACAGACGGAACCCAATTTTTGGTTCCGCCATATCCGCCAATGGAAAAATGTTTACAGAGAGCATGTCAAAAGACCTAAAACCTGTTCAATTCCCGAAAATTGTCCTAAAACATATGTAACTACTTAGTTGTGATTGATTAAAAACAAAAACACAGGTGTAAACACATGTTAACATATAGATCAAACCGAGGATTTTGAACTTACCATATATGGAAGTTAAGCCAAACAGTGGCTTAAACACGGAAAATTGATAACATCAAGTGTTATCGTCCTGCATTGTTAAGTTAGTTCACATAGATGTTTAACAACAAGATAATATCCTAAAAACATAACAATTCAACACATCATTGTTTCAAATTGTTTGTACCAAACACTCCTAATCCCTCACTGCTTCTCGATTTTCTTGTTGAGCTTCATTATCCAACGCCCAATGTTCTTCATCATTCCTCTTATTTGTTTGAATTCCTTAGATTGGTTCTCAATAGTTGGAAGTTGGCTCAAATATTCCAGAGGAGGAATCCTAGAATTAGGCAGACCATCATCCTCACTTACGGATGATGATGATGATGATGAGGTTGGAGGATGAGCGCGTTTTCCTTTTGACACAGCTACTCTATGGTCACTTAGGGGTACAAAAGTATGGGGAATGAGAGAGTAGTCTGGGAGGAAACCTTTTGCGTTTGGAGGAATGGGTGCAAAAGCTCTATAGAGACGGGTGAGAAGCATCCCGTAAGGCATGGCGGTGGTTCCTAACACCGGAATGTCGGCCATTCTCTTGGCGACATAGTAGGCTAGGTTGAAGGGTTGATGGGTGGATACACAATAGAGCATATAACAAAGACTAGCATTGAGATGATCCCTATTTCCTATGGTGCATAAAATGTTTGCCCGAAGAATTTCTTCCAACTTCTGAATTGGGGCCTAAGCTCGTTTAGCTCCATGCCAAATGGGTCTCTATCAACCTCACAGCCTTGTCGGTTTGTTCTAGTGTGGGTGTTCCTAGGTATGAAGAGATGATCCCGGATGGTCTCTTTTGGAGTTAAGGGTGTGTCGTATGGAGGCATACGATCAACAATGGAATCGAGGATTGACAATGACCACTTGTCAGAATAAAGGCAAGTGCCTTGACCCGGGATTCCTAAGACTTCCGCGAATTGGTTCAAAGGGATGGTGAATTCATGTTGGTTGACTTTGAAATGGATGCTTATGAGACCATAGTCATTGGAACTAAGAACAACACTAGCATAGAATTCTAGCACAAATCTAGGAACTATAGGTTCGTCTATGTCTAAAAGACAATCAAATTGGATGGCGGCTAGTTGTTCGCGGATGTTGGTTCCTTCTAAGAATGAGGGGTCTATGGTTCTACCCTCGTGTACGTACCTCTTTTCTAAAGCCTTAAATATCTTAACTTGGTCGTTTGAGAGTCCCTTTGTCTTATGGTGTTTAGGTAGGTTGTTAAGGGTGTCTTTGTGGTCGTAGTATGTTGCGGGAGGCATGGTGTTATCCTAGATACGAAAATTACATAGTTTAGTTAAAACTAACGAGAATACGTATATAAAGTTCTAGTGTGTGCCTACATGGGGACAATATGGAGGTGTAGTTATCTCGACTCCTTTTAATGCATGAAAATTTTGTTTTGCAAATTTTGTAACAAAACGAGAGATAACCCAAACGCTCCTAATTCAATGTAGCTTCGATTGAATGTACCCGAAAATACATATTAGTTATGTATTCCCTTTTAGCATTTAAGAGACATTATGAAAATGATGTTTAAAACATAACGTTTTTAGTTGTATGAACAATGTGCAAAAAAAAAAAAAAAACGTTTTTCCTAATTGTGAGAAGATTTTTGCAAGAATTTGACATGGGGTTTTTGGTGAATTAGGATAATGTCCTATAAGATGCAATTCCTAACTATGGAAAACATGATTTGTTATGTAATTCAGTGAATATGCTTCATGATTTTACAAAAATATGCATAAACCCCAAGTTTTGATTTTGTGCAAGAAATAGAAATCCTAGACTCAGATCAGGAATGTAGATATAGTTAGGATACTTACAGTGTGGATTAAAGCACAAGTTTGTTGAAGGGGATGACCTAAATTCTGAGAATTGGGTGCTATGGGTCGAGTTTGTGTTTCTTGTATGTTTTTGGGAAATGTGAGAAGAGGGTGTTTGTCTGATATATTAAAAACAATCTCAGGAACCCACGGATTTGGCGGAACCAAAAAGTGGGTTCCGTCCTTGTTGTCGATGGGTTCCGTGGGAACCTTTTGACAGTTGGTTGTTTTTGACGTGTTTGGTTAAGCTAAGGTTTAAGCTAAGGTTTGAACTACACATTTGGTTCCATTAATCCTAAACCAAGTCTAAGAAGGTTAAATGGCTGTCTCTTAAGAGGTTTTGTGAGAATATCGGCAATGTTATCTTCTGAGGATACTTTCTCGATTGAGATGTTTCCTTTTTGAACATTGTCGTGAAGAAAGTGGTGACGGATTTCTATATGTTTGGTTCTAGCGTGTTGAACTGGATTCTTGCTAAGGTCGATAGCTCCTTTGTTGTCGCAAAGAATAGGAACGTCGTTGAGTTGAATTCCGTAGTCGACGAGAGCTTGTTTCATCCAGAGAGCTTGTTGGCAAGCTTTTCCTGCTGACACGTACTCGGCTTCAGTTGTTGCTAGGGCCGTTTGTTTCTTAGCAAACCATGAGGTGAGACAATGCCCAACAAAAGTACAAATACCACTTGTACTTTTTCTATCGACATAGTCACCGGCATGGTCTGAGTCGGCATACACTATGGTTTTGACACCCGTTCCTTTGGGATACCATAATCCTAAGTGTGTAGTACCTTTAATATATCTAAATATTCATTTGACGGCTTCAAGATGGGATGTTTTAGGATCTTCTTGAAAGCGAGCACATAGACAAACACTAAACATAATGTCCGGTCTACTATCCGTGAGATAGAGTAAACAACCAATCATTCCTCTATATTTAGTGCAATTTATGGATTCACTTTCGTCATCCTTAGTGACTTTGGTTTCTAAAGACATAGGTTTCAAGACCAAATTTCTTAAGCATATCTTTGATATACTTGGATTGGTTGAAGAATATCCCATCTTCTAATTGTTTTATTTGGAGTCCTAAGAAAAAGTTTAGTTCTCCCATCATACTCATTTCAAACTCGTCATGCATGATTTTTGAGAAATCGTCGCATAACTCTTGACAAGTTGATCCGAATATAATGTCATCCACATATATCTGAACTATGATAATATGTGATCCCTTTTTCTTAGTGAAAAGAGTGTTGTCTACTAGACCCATGGTATACTTATGTTCAACTAGGAAAGTCTTAAGTCGATCATACCAAGCTTTTGGTGCTTGCTTAAGTCCGTATAAAGCTTTTTTAAGTTTGTAGACATGATTTATTTTTCAAAGTCGGCAAAGCCGGGAGGTTGTGCGATATACACTTCCTCATTAATAAAACCATTAAGAAATGCACTTTTAACATCCATTTGGAATAGTTTAAAGTCATGTGCACATGCATATGCAAGTAGTATTCTAATTGACTCGAGCCTAGCAACCGGTGCAAATGTTTCGTCGTAGTCTATACCTTCTTGTTGATTGTAGCCTTGAGCTACTAGCCTAGCTTTGTTCTAGACACTACTCCATTTTCATCCATTTTATTTCTAAACACCCATTTTGTTCCAATTATGGTTTGACATTTAGGTTAAGGAACTAATGTCCAAACATCATTTCTAACAAATTGGTTAAGTTCTTCTTGCATTGCTATAACCCAAGATTCATCTTTTATGGCCTCATTTATATTTTTGGGCTCAATTGTTGAAATGAAACAACAGAAATTACTTTGATTTTGAACTTTTGATCTTAAGGTTCTTTCATTAATTTCTCCTATGACATTATCTAATGGATGACTTCTAGATTCTTTGATATTGACTATTTCCTTATTTAAAGGTTCATCTTCTTTATCATTATCTAGATTTTCTTGATTTTCAACCATTTGACTTTCAACTAAGTCATCATCTACCAAAGGTGATGTCTTAGAGGGAGGTGGACTTTCGTCGAATGTTACGTTCAACGATTCCTCGACTCTTGAGGTTTATTTGTTCAAAACGATATATGCTTTACTGTTTTGTGAGTATCCAAGGAACACACCTTCATAAGACTTTGGGTCAAACTTGGTGAGATAATCCTTAGTATTTAAAATGAAGCACTTGCTTCCAAAAACTCTAAAATATCCTAAAGTAGGCTTTTTGCCTCTATAAAGCTCATATGGTGTTTTATTCAGAAATGGTCTAATTAAGACTCTATTTAAGATGTATGTGGATGTGTCAACGGCGTTACACCAAAACTTTTGTGGTTTATTTTGTTCATTTAGCATTGTTCGACTCATTTCTTGAAGTGTTATATTTTTACTTTCTACTACACCGTTTGATTGAGAGATTCGAGGAGCCGAGAAATTATGTGTTATGCCATTAGCATCACAAAAAGCTCCAAATTGAGTTTCGTTATCAAATTCACGACCGTGGTCGGTTCTAATTGACACAATGCTATTTCCTATTTGATTTTGAATTTTCTTACTTAAAATTTCAAATTTATCAAATGCTTCATTTTTAGTTTTCAAAAACTTAGTCCAAGTATACCTAGAATAATCATCTACTATTACCAAAGTGTAGAAGTTTCCTCCATAACTTTGTATAGCGGATGGATCAAACAAATCCATATGTAATAGTTCTAAACACCTAGATGTGGACACCATGTTTTTAGCCTTATGGCTATTATGAACTTGTTTCCCAATTTTGCAAGCATCACAAAAGTGTTGGTCGTATTTTAACTTGGGTAGGTTCCTAACGAGTTCCTTAGATGATATTCCTTAGTATTTAAAATGAAGCACTTGCTTCCAAAAACTCTAAAATATCCTAAAGTAGGCTTTTTGCCTCTATAAAGCTCATATGGTATTTTATTCAGAAATGGTCTAATTAAGACTCTATTTAAGATGTATGTGGATGTGTCAACGGCGTTACACCAAAACTTTTGTGGTATATTTTGTTCATTTAGCATTGTTCGACTCATTTCTTGAAGTGTTATATTTTTACTTTCTACTACACCGTTTGATTGAGGAGTTCGAGGAGCCGAGAAATTATGTGTTATGCCATTAGCATCACAAAAAGCTCCAAATTGAGTTTCGTTATCAAATTCACGATCGTGGTTGGTTCTAATTGACACAATGATATTTCCTATTTGATTTTGAATTTTCTTACTTAAAATTTCAAATTTATCAAATGCTTCATTTTTAGTTTTCAAAAACTTAGTCCAAGTATACCTAGAATAATCATCTACTATTACCAAAGTGTAGAAGTTTCCTCCATAACTTTGTATAGCGGATGGATCAAACAAATCCATATGTAATAGTTCTAAACACCTAGATGTGGACACCATGTTTTTAGCCTTATGGCTATTATGAACTTGTTTCCCAATTTTGCAAGCATCACAAAAGTGTTGGTCGTATTTTAACTTGGGTAGGTTCCTAACGAGTTCCTTAGATGATAGTCCTTAGTATTTAAAATGAAGCACTTGCTTCCAAAAACTCTAAAATATCCAAAAGTAGGCTTTTTGCCTCTATAAAGCTCATATGGTGT
Source organism: Artemisia tridentata subsp. tridentata (assembly GCA_021014915.2). Lineage (NCBI taxonomy): Eukaryota > Viridiplantae > Streptophyta > Magnoliopsida > Asterales > Asteraceae > Artemisia > Artemisia tridentata. Next base: position 250,847,936 of record CP139504.1, read on the forward strand.
TTTATTCAGAAATGGTCTAATTAAGACTCTATTTAAGATGTATGTGGATGTGTCAACGGCGTTACACCAAAACTTTTGTGGTATATTTTGTTCATTTAGCATTGTTCGACTCATTTCTTGAAGTGTTCTATTTTTACGTTCTACTACACTGTTTGATTGAGGAATTCGAGGAGCCGAGAAATTATGTGTTATGCCATTAGCATCACAAAAAGCTCCAAATTGAGTTTCGTTATCAAATTCACGACCGTGGTCGGTTCTAATTGACACAATGCTATTTCCTATTTGATTTTGAATTTTCTTACTTAAAATTTCAAATTTATCAAATGCTTCATTTTTAGTTTTCAAAAACTCAGTCCAAGTATACCTAGAATAATCATCTACTATTACCAAAGTGTAGAAGTTTCCTCCATAACTTTGTATAGCGGATGGACCAAACAAATCCATATGTAATAGTTCTAAACACCTAGATGTGGACACCATGTTTTTAGCCTTATGGCTATTATGAACGTGTTTCCCAATTTTGCAAGCATCACAAAAGTGTTGGTCGTATTTCAACTTGGGTAGGTTCCTAACGAGTTCCTTAGATGATAGAGATTGGATGAGTCTCATATTGGCGTGGCCTAAGCGTCTATGCCACAGAGTTGAGTTGTCGTCTAAGGAGGTGAGACAAAGTTTGTCTTTAGATGTTTTGTCTAATTTCATAACGTAAACGTTATTCTTCAAAACACCTTTTCCTACGGTTATGCCATTTTTAAATATCTTACTTCCATTTTCACTGAAAAGGACGTCATACTTTTTACGGCATAGTTGACTAATACTAAGCAAGTTAAAACCTAAGTTATCTACATGAGCAACATCATCAATAGAAAGAGAGTCATGAGAGATTGTACCTTTTCCGATGATTTTACTTTTAAGCTTGCTACCAAACGTAACATTACCTCCGTCGTATGCTTGGTAGGTTGAGAAAAGGCTTTTATTTCCCGTCATGTGCCTTGAACACCCGCTATCTTTTATCCACTCGTCCGGTTCTAACCCGACTTTCAAGCATACCTAAGTTAAAGAAAAACTCAAGCGTTTGGTCCCCAATATCTCATGGGTCCATTTGGGTTAAACATTCCATTATCTTGATTCATGTATGGAAATGGTGGATATGGGTTCCATGGCATGTAGTTGGGACCTTGATCGTTCCTAGGCATGTTTGGGTTCCAACTATTTTGATAATGATGCTGTGAGTTGTGGTTACTTTTTGGAAAGGGGCGTTTGGGAATAGTCGTTCTAGGTCTATGTTGAACTGTTTTAGTTCTAAACTCATTTTTAACTTGTCCTATTCCTATAGTAACTTCTGGTTTTTGTTTGTTAACAGTTGTACTAGTGCTAGATTTTCTTGTGACCTTAACGAATTCAGTACGAGCTGAAGTGCAATCCTTCTGTTCAGCAACAGTACCCGCGGAACCAATTTCCACTACTGGCGGAACCAAATTTTTGGTTCCGTGGAATCCGTGGGTGTCTGAACTTGTTGGAACAGTTTCTTGAACTTTCTCTGTTCGTTTCTTAAAGCTACTTAAGTCTCCTAGTTTCATAAATCCTAATCCAGTTTTATCATGAGGTAATTTTTGAACAGAACGTTATTATTTATATTCCGAAATTGTTGTAATTACAACTTAAATGTAAGTTTTTATAAAATCGGACATAATCCGTTTATAAAAGAATAAGTTGTTCAAAAAATTTCTAAAGTTACAAAACTAACACTCGACTTATATAAAAGTTACACTTTTTACCCAAAATGTATAATCTTTACATTTTTAGTCCAAAATCATAAATTTATACCTTTTTTCCTTTCTTTATGAAAATGACAGTTCCTACCCAGATTCATAATTCTTTCATTTTTTATCCTAAAAGTCACAGTTTTCATTTTTAACCCAAAATTTTACCAAAAGTTACACTTTTCACCGAAGTCTTGTAAAATTTGCATTTTTAGTCCAAAAATCAATAAGTTGTAAACTTTTGTTTACTTTTCGCATGATAAGTTTCAGTTGCTTATTTTGAGCTTATGAAGGCTGCTTATTTCTGGAAAGCTTATTAGAAAAGGCTTATGGCTTTAAGGCCCAATTGGTAAAAAAAAAAAAAAAAAAAAAAAAAAAGATGCCGAGAGCTTAAGGCTTGTTTTTGTGAGTTCAAAAGTGTGTGTTTAGCTTATTAGAAGTGTGTGTTTAGCTAGTTCCTTTAGTCATTCAATTACACAAGTTTTTAAACAACGAAACCAACTTTCAAGTGTGTTCGCATGAAACATTGAACGTGTGAATATAAGTGTCGAGCTAAAGCAAAAATTTACCACACAAGTTTCTATGATACACAAGTCGTTTATGTTTTAAGTTTGTACATGACATTCTGTGAAACAAGTTTTAGATTCGAAAACTTATAGCATGTCGAGTATATTACGAAGATTTCAAAGGAAACAACTAACGAGATTTAAGTTACTCTACGTATTGAAATAGGTTCGAATACTTACAACACCAAAAAGGTGGTGATGGGTACGAACAAGAGTATGAATGAGAACAAGGAGAACCCAACACTTAGCCTAGCTTCCAAAGGTTTAAACCCGTATAAAACTTAACCAATGACTCCTTAAGAGCTTGTGAACAAAACCAAATGCTCTAGCTTCCTTTCCCTCCTTCGTGGCAGTAACAAAAAGGAACGAATGAAATGTGTTTGTGTTTTGTTTTTGTGGTGCAAATGAGCTAAGGTTTTAGACACTTAAGTAGAGGATTTGCACCTAGCTCTAGGGGTTGAAAATTTGAGTTTAGGGCACTCCTTTGGTGTTCTCAAACCTGTCGAAGCATAGGGAAAATAAGGGGTGGAAATTCATAGAAGTTGACTTGGGGTGGATATAAGGTTTACACAAGGGTTTAAGGTGGCTAGTAGGAGACAAGGTGTGACAAGGTAGTACTAATGATGTGATTTGGATAAAAGGTCATAGGTTTAGTTTCAAAATTTTTAAAAATATATGTGTGTGTTGTAAATTTTACTAGGGTGCGTTCATTTGTTAGTCACAAGATCACAGCCAAAACATGGGGCTCGTTGGGCTCAAACTTGGCCGAAGCCCACTAGCAAAAGAAGGGGGTTTTCGTTTGGGCATATGTATGGCCAAGGCCCAAAGGAAAGAAAATAGGTGCTTGTTTAATTTATGGGTCGCAAGGCCCAAAAGAAAAGAGTCGGGTTTGACTAGCCCGTGAATTAATCTAGTGTTGTCACGCGTATGAGCTTGTTAACATGAAATTTGAATTACGTCACATAGTAGTTGACGAATATAATTCTTTGCTGTATCGTTTTAAGTAAAAAAAAATTAACGCAAAAATTGGTTAATTAAACTTTCAAAATGAATTACTTCGTGTTTAACAGTAATTAATGACTTGGTAAATTTACGGGTTATTACACCCTGGTGTTGTTTGTAGCTCCATGTAGATCACTCCTTGACACCGCATCAGTTTGTGAATGTTTTCTTCAGTTGGTCTTTGACGTCCCTGAATCCAAACAGTTGGTTGAGCTTTTATACAACACTCACTGATTTCTTTATCAGTGAGTAATACTTTCTGAATAATAATCAGGGAGACATATTATCTAGTAACTTATCAGGGATTATCTCACTTATGATAACTATCAGGTTCACATTGATAGTTATGAAGTGATATTCTCTCTAATCGTTATTAGAGACTTTATGCTCACTGACCTTCAGAAGGTGTATTAGGTTATTTTATGTTTAAATACTTGTCAGAGACAATTGGGTCGGTTTTTCAGACCCAACAATCTCCCCCTATTTAAATATACAAATAGACTAATTATCAGTAGTAAGTGAGCATAACGACTTCTTCTTACATACTGATTTTACAACAAGGAAAAATAACAAATTAGTTATCTTCTGAACCCTCATTGTTGCTGAACATGTCATTGACTCTTAGGTTTAGATCTTCTTTTGTCTAAGATCCTAAGGCACTTTTGGTTCAGCTCTTTAGTATTGTAACTCGCTATCTAAAACTAGTAAAAGACTGATGGGTCAGTTGTTCTACCTCACAATCTTATGTTTAAATATAAGGATAGCCAGAAATTAAGTTAGTTTTAAATGAGCATAAGGGCTTCTTCTTACAAATGAGTTTTACAACAAAAGAGAAGAAAGGGGAAAATATTTAAAGATTGTTCCTTTGTTGTAACTGTCTTCAGCCAAGTTTGGTGAGGAATGGGAACTGCACGACTCAGTGAACATTCCCCTATGTAACCTTTCAGTGCGGGCTGAAGACCTACCATCCATCCCCTAATTCTCCCCCTCAACAACAACCTCATATGGCTAATTAATAGCCCCTGATGTTCTTCTAACCAAATCTTGGTTACTAATGAGACTGAGAGTAACCATTCTTCATCTATCATAACTACTCTTCTCAGTTTGTGAGATAAACACACCCACATTTTCCCAAGTACCTCTGAACAGGGAGTTCAAGATGAAAAGGATGCTATGTCCTAGTGAACCTTTGTACCTAAACGAAGGAACTTGAAAGAATGCAGTATTGAGGAGAATGTGGTTAAAAGAGCTGGAGACAGGGTAGATGAAGCTTCATTATAGGCAAGATCATCATGATATTACCCGATCTTATAGAAATGAAGAAGGGTTGTTAGTGTGGAGGGTCTATTTAGGTGGGATTTGAAGAGGATGGTTCTTGTTTAGTTTTATTATCCGTCATTCAAGAATGGCTATATATTATTAGCAGTCAATCAAGAACGAATATGGGTTAAGAAAAACCCACCCGCTCTGATACCACTTGTTGGGTCTGCTACTGCACACAAGTTCATGCAAACCATGAAGGATATGAACAATAGTTTTAGCAAGTGAGGAAAACTGATGAACAACATTGTTGAGGTTGGGTTTGCTTGATAACGACTCAGACATGCTAATAACACCATTTGTGCTTTTCAACTTTATAAATCTTATTAGAAATGAATCAAAGATTTACAATGGATAACCTATGGAAAACTACCCTAGTTGATGACAGATTAACTCTCCAAACTCAAACAACAAGAAGTAGCTAGCTTTGCGTTGTTGTTCCCAAGAGAGGAAGATCCTAACTATAATACTTTGTATTATTTTTCTATGTTTGAATCTCTACTTAATTCGATTACAACCTTTGGTTTATATAGAGGGGGAAACAGTGGTTGCACATGGGTCTACAGTAACTTGTCCACTTGCTATAGATAGGCACTTGCATAGTAGGCTAGTCTGAAGCGTACTTTTAGCTTACCCGATTTGACAACTTATAGTTCCAATGCCTGTTTCTCGTATATCGATAGACACTTGTACTTATCTTCCCAAAGAAGTTTCCCACTCATGCATTCAGAGGCTGAGGTTGTAAAACTGAATCAAGTCTTCAGAGTCATAGAGACATTAGTTAGATCCCTGTGACCCTGGTGTTATTTTTAGCTCCTTGTAGATCACTCCCTGACACCGCATCAGTTTGTGAATGTTTTCTTCAGTTGGTCTTTGACGTCCCTAAAGCCAGACAGTTAGTTGAGCTTTATACAACACTCACTGATTTCTTTATCAGTGAGTAACACTTTATGAATAATAATCAGGGAGACATGTTCTCTGATAACTTATCAGGGAATATCTCACTTCTGATAACTATCAGGTTCATATTGATAGTTATGAAGTGATATTCTCTCTAATCGTTATCAGAGACTTTATGCTCACTGACCTTCAGAAGATGTATTAGGCTATTTTATGTTTAAATACTTGTTAGAGACAATTTGGTCGGTTTTTCAGACCCAACAACAAGCTAACTGCTTTGCACCACAAGTAAAGCATATCCCATAGCGGGAAATGATGCATTTACGCAAAGAGACTTTGACTTAGTTTGACCAATAGGGAGTAAACCCGTTACACGATTAGAGAAGACGTACGCAGGGATTATGGTCATATGAATACTTTCGTTTGATGTTATATTAAAAGAATGAACGTCCTTGGTTTTGAAAAAGAGTTTTGGCCTTAGCTAAAGGCATTTGGTAAAGTAAATTGAGTTGACGTTTTGTCAAAAACGAGAGGTCTTGATTTTGCATTCCTCTAAGTCTAAACTTCGTTTCGAGTGTTCCTAATAACTCAATTGTCATATTCATACCTGTAATGAAAGAACCACATTTGTCTGGTAAAGGGAAAGCCGGCTTTCAAAAATCGAGCGTTCTTAATAGATGGCTGGCGTGTTGCTGTAATGAAAGAATCACACTGAAATTATAAAATAGTAATTTAAATGTCAATTTTTATAAGTTGTGTAACTGAACAAAATAAAAGTTGATTACTTTTTGGAAAAATCTAATAAAGTAATTGTATATTTTTCCAAAAAATAAATCCAACACCAAACACTAGTCTCTCATCAAGTTTTGTTTATGAAATTATGACCCAACTCATTTATATTGGCCCACACTTGCTTTGGACCGAAGTGAAAAGAAATCCGATTAAAGTATTAGGAGACAGAGGGTCTGTCATCTTCTTCCCACCAAAGCCGGTATCCTTCTTTTCCCACATAAATAAGGAAAGCAACTCTCAAGAATTGCTGTAAGCCTTTATATATATCCCCCTTTAAAGAAAGTAGTATAAATGTTTGGTTTGTACTTAGGAACTAAAAGGTAGAGTATTTACTTTCTTGATAAATGCAAATACCCTTTTGAGAATCTTGTTAAATAAGCAAAATTTGCAGTGTGATTGTTGTTTCGTGAATATGCTTAGGAACTAAAAGGTATTTACTTTCCGAGCTTTTAAAACACAGAGACACAAACCGGGTCAAGCCCTCCTTTTTTTGGGAAGGTTTTTTTTTTTTTTTTTGGGTAAAGGGTTTTAACCCGGTAAATACATTTTGGGAAGGTTGCCGTGGCCACATTTGGGTTGTTTGCACGAAACAAAAAATTGAACTTTAGTCATCTCAAAATGTGATAATACTCACAAGCCTTTTACCACAGGCGTGGTTTAAAAAAAAAAAAAAAAAAGCAAGCATCTTTATTACTAGGGTAATGGTTGTTGTCTGCTTTGTTTTTTCGGTTGCTCTCCTGTCTTTGCTGTCTTTGCTCTCTCACGCGCACATATGCACTAGCCGGAGGTCTCTTTGGAAGCAGTCTCTCTACCCCGGGGTTTTCCTTGGGGTAGGGGTAGGATCTGTCTACATCTCACCTCCCCCACACCCTGCCTTGGCGGGATTGGGTATGTTGTTGTTGTTGTTGTTACTAGTGTAATGGTTTTTTGGTAGTCAGTTTAATGTTTTTCCTTAATCTTTTGTATGTCTTAAGTAGCTCTATGCATCACATTGCACAATGATTTACAACATATTGGTTGCCTATTAGGTGGTAAATCATGTGTTTGACCCATTTCATATTTTGACACATTTCTAGTTGATTTTCTCGTTAGGCCCCGAACTCATTTTGACCCATTTCAAGCAAGTTTGCCCCTTCTACTTGTCATCATCAGGCTCAGGACCAATGCTTGTTGAAAACAACTATTTTATGGCCAAAATGCCCAAAACAAATCTCAACTATGTCAGGGATTAGATTGTGACTACTCTTGTCTTTGATTATTTTATGGCCACAATCCGAAAGGGCTTTATCTTTTGCATTGAATATAGTTGAATGATGATATGCTATCAAACTATAGCATTTAAAATTGACTTCTCTTGTCTTTGATTATTTATAGGATTATAATTTAAACCACTGGAGTTGGAAATTTCATCATTCTTTCAGCAATGTCATCACAGTGTATGGGATTAAGTTTGTCATCGTTTTCCCAGTCTGTATATGCAAAGAAGAATGTATTAAAAGAGTCTATTTCATTCAATAAGCTTCCTTTTACAAGCATTCGTTTGCCGAGGTCTTCCTTTCTGGTACAATTAAATTCTTGATAAGTACCAATTTGTTACAATATCCTACTATGATACAATTCAGAGTTAATTGCAAAAATTAAACCAACGGTGGTCCAATTTTAGTTTCGGGGAGCCATCTTTTCTCTTTGCCCAAGAAAAGCCATAGACCTTTCATGACGTTAGATAAAATCTCTCAACATATTCTCATACATTAAAAAAGGAAAATCTATGATTTCTTTCTAAAAATGGAACTTTAAAAAAAATGATTTCAAGTAACCGGTTACCTTCTGGAAAGGTTGATGATCATTACTTTATACTTGAAATTTTGAGGGTTTTTCTTGACAAAGAAAGTTAGTTCCCTGAAATAGAATCGGAGAGAAGCTGGTTACCTTCCTATGCAGTTTTCATATACTTTATTCCGATTGCTTATGAAAACAGGCAGGACGTTTAAGAAGGAGTAGTTTAAGAGCTTCTAAAGTCGAAGAAATCTTAGATCATGATGGTGATCAGAAGAAAAGAGTCGAAAATTCAAGCAAGAGTAATCAAAGTGACGAAGACGATGATGTTTTTCAAATGGACGAGGACGAGAGAAAAGAGTTTAGGGAGAAGATTAGACAAATGATAGAAATGAACCCTGAGGTTGAACAAGAAGTTGATCCTGAAGAAAAGAGAAAAAAGATGCAGAAGCTTTTAGCTGATTATCCTCTTGTTGTAGATGAAGAAGATCCTAATTGGCCTGAAGATGCTGATGGATGGGGTTTCAACTTTAGTCAATTTTTTGATAAAATGTCAGTTAAGAATGTGAAAAAGGATGAAGATGATGATGGTTATGACAGTGAGAAAGAAGTTAACTGGGAAGATATTCGTGCTATTAAAGACATTACTTCTGCCGAATGGGAGGACACTGTTTTCTCGGACCTCAGCCCCTTGGTTGTTCTGGTGCATAATCGTTACAGAAGGTTAGTGTGCTTCCGTATTTGTTTTTGTTTTCTTGTTGCTTTTTACATCAACTAGGTTGTGGTTATGCCATTTATTATATCATGTTTGATGTGTCCTAAAATGGCTTGATTTATGTCTATTCAAATGAAGTTAAACTTTTTTGTGAGTATCAAATCAGTTTTTAAGGAATTTACCATGGAAAATCCGAATTTGACCAACAAATAAGAAAATTGTTCATTTTTATCTAAAATGCCTATTGCATAATGCATACTCTCTAATTTGGGAAACAGTAATTCTTCTCAACTGGAAGCTACTATCGATCATCAAGTTAATTGGAGTTGTTTAGATGGTTAGGTTTAGATAGACGTGGCAAGAATGAAAGATGTTCGTGTAGCGAAATTGGATAATTTTTTGTGGAAAGGATTGAAACGGGTCAGTTTGGGTGACCCACAAACTCTTTTCATTTACATTCTTGATATATAATGGACGTGTTAATTATGATTAAATAAAATATTATTTTACAATGATTAACTAACTCTTTGAACAAATATCTAGGACAGTGTATGGTCCTTAATAGAGTATAGTCGTTGGGCGACTTTCAACCTGTTTGACCAATTGCCTTTTCGCTAAGGTTTTTTTGATATGACCTGTTTGAAATAAAACACAACCCAAATTGTTCAATTCATAAGCGAATGTGTCTCATTGCCACCTAAAGTTTAACCTGTTGTTCTTTTGCTTTTAATTATGGGAAAATGAAAAACCATGTGATCAAAGCAACGGTAATTTTACTTCCAGAAATTTGCATACACAAACGACTGGCAATTTCAATGAATAGCAACGTACTTGTACTTCATTTATTACTTGATCATTTGACTAACAATCAAATGATTAGCTGTGATAATAATTACTCTTAAGATAGAACATGAAAACAATTAGAAACTAAATGATGAAACTTCAGTGGATCTTTTTTATGAGCGATTTGATCTAATCTATTTAGCTTTGTCAGCTGAACAGATTGTCTTTATACTATACTCCTAATATGTTTCTCATGTGGAGAGTATTATGGTACGACTCTATTCTTGTTGCTGAGATTCCACTCTACAATTGTTTATGTCTGGCAGACCAAAAGAAAATGAAATAGTTCGTGATCAGTTGGAGAAAGCCATACAGTTTATATGGGATTACAGGATACCATCGCCAAGGGTAACCAAAAATTCATCCCACTTCCACATACATATGTACAATCATGTGCCCATGTATGTAAATACTTTATTTATAGGTATGTTGTACACACATTTATTGTTTGTTTTAATAGTCTGTTGCAATCGATGTTGCGGTCGAGTGTGACCTAGTGTCGACACTGGGAGTTTCAATCTTTTCCTAGCTTATATTTACCAAAAATGGGAAGATCTTACACCGTGAAAAAGGTACTAACCAAGTTTTCTGCATTCTATACAAGTTACCATACTTCATTTTCCTACTCTTTTCCAGTAGAATAAGTTAAACTGTGAGCGTTCCTTTTCAGGATGTCACACGAAATTTGCAGCCTTTTCTTTACATGTAACTAGATGAACAAAGTATTAGATATTTTACATATAATTTTGAGGGAAAAATTTCAAAATTATCCTTTTAGTAACTAATACTGGAAGATAAACGTGATCTACCAGATCAAATACTTATTGTGTTTTGTTGGTATTCAGGAATAAGAACAGCAGATGAATTGTCAAAGATTATGGCCTACTTCTACTATGGAGGAGCAAAGCCACCTTGCCTCGGTAACTCTGTAATCATCAATGATGCAATCCCCGGTTTCACCGCCAAGAAATAGATGTAGAAATTCATAATGAAATTGGTACAATCTAAATCAGCAACATGCTACAATGACTTGTATGTTAGGTATGGAGAGTTGTATATTGCTCGATGAAACATCCTGAGCGTGTAGTAGTGACAACATATGAGAAATTTTACTAGGCACAATTGTATGTATTGTAAGTTTACTACATTCTATATCTTTTCTTATCTTTTTCCCGAAAGGCAAACTCACACACCCAAGTTCTGTTTCTAACATCATAGGAGCATGTCCTATTTGGGACTTTTTTTGTTGAAGACTATACTCGATGTGAAATTTATGAAGTACTCAAAGGACCGCATTGCTCACTGCATCTAAAGCTAATTATTTGTGTCCTTAATGCCATACCAAACGAAATGCTGAAAGCAACTTAACTCACTTTTTTTTGTATTTTTTTTTTTTTTTTTTTTGGCGAAAATTGTATCTTCATTGAAAATCAACAAATGTTGAAACTATACAGCACACTATTACAATGATTATAAATCTTATAAAAAATGGATTAGCCATTTCAGAGAAGATCTACCAAAATGTGACTAAGCACAAACTGCAAATTCTATTCTCGATATCACGATTACAACACCCTAGGTTACGACACCCATATGTATATTGGATTGTTTGACATAAGCCAACTGCCACGGACCACCACGGGAAGCTTTTCAAAACCACTAATGTTACCACCTTGCCCCAACATAAAATTTTCCCGTTGAAAATTGCCTCCTTTCTAGCTTTCCTAATCTCCAATATTGCACATGGACCTATTAATGCCCAAAATTTAACTAACTCCATATGCATCCATTCACAATGCAATAACAAATGATCATGAAATATCTTTGATGGAATTGCCTTGTTCCATATATAAGAAACCTAGGAAGCATTATTACTCAGAAGTAACTCTTGAGCCATTTGAGTTGCGTGAGAAGCTAAGTACCCATTTAGTTAATTCTTTCGCTTGAAACAAGTATGGAATTAAAGTCGCCTGCAAAACAAACATACGGGCCCCTTCCATTTGAATAATAGAAAAGACACCAATTATTGCCAACCAATTTGACAAGGCCTATTGCGATATCAAGTTAAATGAGTCTTTCTTCCATAACGTCATTAGACCACCTAATCTACCATGTGATGGAACTTGAATTCCACCAAACATAACTTCTGGACCATACTGCCTTGAGAACAAGTCTACGCACCAATTTTACTTGTATTTCCTAAATGAGAATTAAATCTATCTTTTGCAATTTTACCATTTGAGAAACCACCATCCTGCCCTTTTCCTTACAAGTTACAACCTAACCCACGCGTAATCCATGAAATAATGGGCATGTTTGAGTTCATTGGGTCACCTAAATCGCGTGTTAAAAATTAAACGACTCACCATTCTCAATTTTATGTCGGAAGATTGTTTTTGCATAAAACGTTGTTGTCGTGCTCTCACTCACGTATATGCGTTTATACTCTAAAATTTGATATTTATAAGAGCATTAAAAAAAAAAAAAAAAAAAAAAAAAAAAAAAAAAAAAAAAAAAAAAAACTTTTTAGCAAGTAAACCAGTGTTATACTTTACAGTGTTAAGTATTAATGTATTATCAAGTGGCGACGTCAGCTTTCTAAAAAGGACGAGTTTTACCAGGTTTGAGTATGTGTGACGATAGATTCAAATCCCGTAAATTAGTCAGCTAAAAGGTTCAAAAACTATGACACCAAAATAAAATAGAATAAATAAATAATATACCCTAGAGATTGGCAGAAAGGAGTCAAATATAAAGAAAACAATTCATAAAAAATTGAAAATCCACCGCGCCGTCGCCCATATCGTTTTTAAAATTTTAGATGGAGTAGCGATGAACAAAGGAAAATTTGCTAAATATTGATGAGCAAAGAAAACTTTGGAAGTATCAATGGACATCGATTCTCAATATCAAAAAAGCACAATATCCAATGAAAAAAAGTTTATAGAAACGTTCGATTGATGTAAAATGTTGTTTTTATATGTTATTTTTTTTCATCGCATAATCTGGTTAAGAAAAGTTTTAGAAATTTGTTCACTAAATGCTGATTAATTGATGAACAAGAAAACTGTATGCAAGCTTTCCACTAAAAGAGAATTTACTTTTTTTCCTGCGATTCTTAATGATTATGTGGCTCATTTATTTTAAAATGTTTGAGTTTTCTTAGAATACTATAGTTTTTATGTTCATTTATGACATAGTTATTAGACGAAATATAGTTGCGCCGACCTGCCCGTTACGTTTTGGGCTAGTATTATAGTGGCTTATTGGCTAAGCTATCTCATTATAATTTTTTTTTAACGGCTACTTTCATTTTTTGGATTGGAGTCGCACCCGCCACATCGGCAGACCCTCATCCACCACATACCCAGACTATGTTGTCTGAACCGGGTCCACGCTGGCGTAGTGGAGATTTTTAATGGCGTCCGCCCGGAAACCGTACCGCCTCCACACGAGTTTTCTCGCTGGAGTAACGGCCGGATGAAAACCGGGGGCGGCTCGGATTTGAACCTGCGCAACATTGGCTTACAGGCTCTCATCTTCATTACCTAATACCAACAGACATTTGTAGCTCTCATGTGAAGACTTCCCGGCAGGTCACCCAATTACAATTATAATAATCAGAGGTGCTAATTTATGTATTCAAACACAATTACAATTATATCAATAACCTATTGAGGTTTTATATGGTATTAGAGCTTTAGGTACCTACCATAATTTGTTATCCTACAATCATCGGCTACTCGTCAATGATTCGGCGGGATCTTGATTTATTTATTTACTTTCTCTTTATTATTAGATATGTTTTTAATTCAACTCATATCCCTAGCCTACGAAAAAGAGCTCCTAGCAAAAAGAATGTTGACGTAGCTATCAAAAAAACTAAAGTCGTCATCTATACCAACTTCGTCAACAATACTCTATAACCGATAGGAGATCGTCACTGTACACAACAACAGTTGACTTCCAAATAGCTGCTCCTTTCTAGATGGCAAAACACAAAGCCCTGGCGTTAAAAATAAATAAATAAATAAATAAAATAATAAACCGTCCAGAGAGAGGAGGAAGCCGTCAAGCATAATACAACTCTGCCTCCGTGCAAATAAAAGAGAGAGTCAAAATCCAAGCTTTATGACGATTACACGTCTTGGCTTGTGGGGGCGTATTAGACCTAATATGGTGGGATTGGCCCTATGGGCCGAACCAACTAGGTTTAGGGTTAGTATTATAGTTTCTTATTGTTTAAGTTACCTCATTATTATAAATAAAAGTGCTAACTTATGTATTCAAACACAATTACAATAACATCAATACACCACTTATTGAGGTTTTATAATAATCGTCTCCAATACTTTACATAACACTAAACATGGCGAAATCTAATCCTCTTCGTAAATTTTAGACGCACCTTATCTATTTAGAAGAATAAGGTATACAAGGAACTAATTTGCACACTTTGAGTTTTAATCGTGACACACCAATTAATGCATTAAACAGTTGTATCATATTTATATCGCGATTTAAATATTTGCACAGAAATGCGTGCAAATAAAAAAGGAGCCCTTGACCAGGCTAGAGGTGCACATTCTGGTTAACTGGTTCGGTTTGTAAACTGGTCAACGCCTAACCGGTTAACCGGTCAATGCCTGAAAAAACCGGTTGGACCGGTTAACCGGTTCGGTTACAAACCGGTACCGAGTGGAAAAAACCCCAACCGATTTAATACAAAGTAAACTGAATAAAATTCAACTTTTATTTAATACATCGGAATGGAAATACATCAAACATAATACAAAAACTTAAACATAATACATCGAAAGCTAATCGTAATTGTCTTCATCGGATCCGTTGGACCTAGCTTCGTTAGCAGCTTCATCTTGTCTGATTTCTTCATCGGAAAGTAATTCAATTTCACCCGCTAGCACCTCTTCCTCGTAGACCCCTTCTTCGAAGTCTAGGGCGTTTTCAAGATTTGATGTGTCTTGTATACGCTCGTTTGCGTCCAAGTGATCCTTCAAACACATACACATCTCCAAAGACGCCGGTGTGAGCCTTGTTCTTCGGTTTGATAATACCCTTCCACCTATTGAAAAAGCGGATTCAGAAGCTACCGAAGTAACTTGTACACTTAGTACATCTCGAGCCATGCGGGATAGAACGGGAAACATTGTTTCCTTTGCTTTGCAAAATGCCAACACATCAAAATTTTCAACTTGTTCGGTCGGAATATGTGAGATAAAATCGGTTGAGATATATCTATCATATTCGTTGTTCATTAAACGATCATTCTTTGCCCGTTTGTTGGGATTTTCTCTTAACTTTTGTAGCAAGCCAAACATTGGATTTCCTCTATGCGCCCGGCTCGATGAAGAAGACGAACTCACTGAAGGAGTTGGGTTACCATATTTTTCAAAATATAACTCCCATAAACCTTTAAATGATTTGTTAAAATCATCTTTTGCATCATTAGCAAAGTTCACGTTATTGTCAAAACGCCCCAAATCAGTTGTAATCGATTCGAGAAGTAACTCTACCCCGCTTACATTAAAACATGGATTTAATGCGGCCGCACAAGTAATTATCGGTGGCATTTCTTCAAAGTATTTCCTAAGCTTTTCTTTCATTGGTGAAACCATACTTGTGTATATATCACCATTTAATTCAAATTCGCTTCGTTTTGAACACATTAAGAATATTTGTTCAAGCACCAAATGAGACGTTGGATAATAAACTCCCGATAATTTTTTTGTGGCGGTGTAATAAACTTCAAGTAATCGGGTTAGTTTTTCAATAGTTTCCCAATGTTGACTCAAAAATGGAACACACTTACCCCCGTCTCGACCCAAAGACGGTTGACTCGCTTCCGGAACCGTTTTGAGTGCTTGGCAATACTTTTGGTTGATATGAGACCTCAACGTCGAGTTGGAACCAGAACCTAATAAATGAAAGCAATGCTTACATTGAGCCTTGGTCGTGTTATCCGACATCTTGACGAGGTTGAATTGTTTCCAAATTTCGGCTTTTCGATCGTGGTTCTCTATAACACATTCAATCGTCGGTTGATTTGAAGGAATTGAAGAACCAACACCGGTGTTACTTGAACTAGATTGAGTTGCCATTAGTGAAATAGTTTCGGTTTTGATTTTTTGAGTGTTTATTGCTTATAAGAAAGTTGTAAATGAACCAACACACAACCCCTCTATTTATACTAAACATACAATGGCAAAATGGTAAAATTCAAACCCAAAAATTCAAATTTTGAAACACCCCCGCTCCTTCCCGCTCAGTTACAAATTCAAAAATTCAAAATTTCAAAATTTCACAAAATTCCAAGCACGCACGCTCCTAACCAGTTACTCTCCGGTTTTTATAACCGGTTCCCCAAACCGGTTTAAAAAAACCCGATCACAAACCGCCCATTTTTAAAAAAACCCGATCACAAACCGGTTACTAACCGGCGGTTAGGCCACAAACCGAAACCGGTTTGGTCAAAATCAGTGTTGACCAGTTCTGTTTTCCGGTTAGAACTCAGTCACGGTTCAATTAACCGGTTTTTTTGTGCACCTCTGGACCGGGCTAAGAGCTATACCTGTATATGTTGCCCTTCATCTTTACTTTTCTGCACAACTACGTTACCAATGTGCAGCTATATATTATGTATTCATGACTTGTTTCATGTTGCTTTGCATTTATGGTTTTATAGGTGACTTAATTCTGTGTGTTTTTACATATAGAATTATTCCTTACATATAAACTTCCAATTTATGTAGTTAAGGCAGAAGAATACATACGCTTAAATCATAGCGAACATCTTTACAAACTGTAAACTACGATAATAATTAATTAAAAATACAAAAAGCATGCAAACTATGAATACAGATTATCCGTATTACTTACGGTATACGAATGACAATGTTTCCTTGATATGGAAAGAAGCTTGAAATATTTAATTGGTCTGTGAATAAAAAAGATTTAATCAGATACAGGAGGCTTGATAGTGTGGATGGCTTTTTTAATTCTTTCAGCAGCGGCCTGTAGCGTGGAGAGGGATGCTGCATAAGATATCCGGATGCAGGTATCATCTCCAAATGCGTCTCCAGGGACAAGGGCAACCTGAGGAATTAACCAAACAATTAAATTTCTTAACACTTTTATCTTTTCTTCCAAGGTTTCCAACATGTCTTTGGTGATTCTTTTTATTTGTGTTTGTTGAAGGGCGTTTTAACATTTGAGTGACACACTTGTGTCAACTTTCTCCTTTCGTCGGAAAAGATGCAACACGTGGCTTGACAATGACAGTTTTTGACTAAAGATTACTACGACAATGACCTTTTTTTGCCCAAAAAATTAAAATAATAAGTACTTATGGGCCAATGACGATGGACAAATATGTAAGCTAGGATTAAAATTTTAAATAAGAAAAAACCGTCTCTTGATTCAGAATTTTAAAACTTGAGTGTGATAGAGTGAGTAACTTCCACAGAACCACCGGTTTCCAAAAACAATCTAACATTTAAGATCAAACTTCTGATCTTTAGAACCCTAATTCTGAAAATTCACAATAAATTTGTAGGCTTGTTGCTCATGAAACAATCGTTAAATCATGTATGCATAGGAGGATGTAAACTATTTCCAAGCCTTCTTTACATTGAAATAAATCAGATTATCAGAACGACGAAACAAGGGTAAACACGTAATTTTAGAATGAAAGTAATCAAATAAGCGAAAAGTTGCATAGGAGGATAAACATATACAAGCACCTTATACAAAAAATTACTGTAATATTCCTTGATAAGGAATGAGTACATTCATGTTTAATAACAGAATCAACTTGCAAGTAAAATTATGTATCTTGTTTTTATCCATGGGTGCAACTTTTATAGATCTTAATGATTGAAACAAGTGTTTAACCGTTGTACATGAAATTCCACTGGAAACCAAGCTTTAGCACTTATTAAAAGTTAAAACGCATAAACTGCTAGAGTAAATGACTAAGCATGGTACATGTAGCTTAGTTATATAGTAACGATAACAAATGTCTTAAAATTACTTATTTTGGAAACCTTGGTGTTGTCGTTGCCTTTTAGCAATTTGAAAGGTTAGTTTCCAATGGAAGAAAAAATAAGTACAATAGTCCCAAAACTGGTTTGCTCAAGAATCCATGCCTAATATACTAGTAGAGATGCACAAGGACCAGTCCTGCCCAATCCTTGGAGGCCTAGTTATGACGTGTATTTTTTCTATAAGGTAGTTATGAGGTGTATGAGATTTGGGCCTGTACCTTGACTCAAAAGTCAAAATCATAGAACCGTTTGGTCCCCGCGGTCCTACCCCGTCTGATATAATTTTAGTTTAATAATTAAAATTTATAACAAATTAAATTTTTTTTTTTTTTTTTTTTTTTTTTTTTTTTTTTGTGGCCAGTCCTTCGACAGGAAACAGGGCTTCTATGAAGACCACCTGGCTAACAAAGGCCTTTTAAGATCAGGTACAGGTCAGTCCGTGGATCATTTGAGCATGTCTACATACTTAAGGAGTTAAGGCAAGGCATCATGTATTCCTAATCAAAGGAAATATAGCTATTATGACTCGTGGCGGTGGTGTGAAAGTTCTAACCTAACGAAGCTGAACTGAGGAAATTATTACCTGGCCATGTTCCAGAAAATACCGACAAAGAGACTCTGAATCATTAATCAAACCAAAGCCATCAACCTCTTATCCATAGTAATAGCTGAAATCAAGAAAGAGATAGAAGGCACCCTGCACAACCCCAAATTTTAGAACCATGATTTATCAAGGGGAAACATGTAAACAGGGAGATTAAAAAAAACAAAATGGTCATTCATTCTCTTTTTCTTTTGTGGTAAATTCGTCTGTCACACAAATTTCTAGCAACAAAATGTTAATAGTACCTGAGGTTCAGATATTTTGACACCATCTAATTCCCCAAAAGCTGCAACCAAAAAATCTCGTCTTTCACGAAATGCTTTGACCATATGTGATACTGCTTCTCCACCAGCATATCCCATTCCTAAAGCAGCAACTGCAGCTTTTTGAGATATACTACTGGCACCTGAGGTGGACTGAAATAACAAAGTAGAGGGACCATTTTTTTCATTAAAGAGAAGATATCATATGTTACAAAACATCAAATGAAAGGTGATTTTTTAAGTAGCTATAATGGGACGCGTCGTGTACCTGACTTTGAATTTTATTACATGCAGCAACAAAGTGCTTAGGACCAGCAATGTATCCAAGTCTCCAACCAGTCATGGCAAAAGCCTAGGCAATTTTTCATGAATGATCATTAATAATGGATGCTCGATTATTTAGGAATACATCTTTAGAATAATTTTTTTTCAAAACAAAAGTCATAATGGCACTATTTACCTTGGAGAACCCGTTGACTGTCAGTGTACGTTCCCACATGCCAGGCAAAGATGCAAAACTCGTGTGAACAGCTGGCGAATATATTATGTGCTCATATATTTCATCAGAGATCACCTGAAATCAACAACAGTAAGTTTCACATTTGTTAGAAGTAGAAGTGGCAACTTCAGTCCTCAACCCATTTACTTATGAATGGGTCGATTTGGAGTCGGAACAAATCAATAAACTTTTACTGCATCGGTCAAATGACTTGAACGTCATCCAAAGTCAATCCTAAATTGTTTTTATTTGAAGAATTATATTATTATTGTATAAAAGTGTTTCTCTGATTATCACAAACCAAATTCATTATAAGTACAGAATTTTATTAAAAAAAAAAAAAAAAGTTTGTGGGTCAACACAGTTCACACCAACCCGTTTTGATCTATTACCAAACCCGCCCAACCGTCCATCATTTATAAAAAGAAGTATATCAATGTAAAGAAGAGTTTGAGGGGCAATCATATTACCAAGAGTCTTGGATGCTTTGCCACAACACGAGCAATTTCTTCAAGCACTTTCTTAGGATAAACTGACCCTGTTGGGTTAGATGGAGAGCAAAGAATTAGCAGTCTCGACTTCTCAGTAAGCTTAGATTCAAGAAGCTTTGGATCCAATAGAAAATTTTCAGAGATGCTTGCAGGAAGAATCACGGGTGTTGCATCAGCCAACCTTGCCATTTCAGGGTAACTTACCCAGAATGGAGCTGGAATTATAAACTGAAAAGCGAGAAAGATTGTAAGATGACGACATGGGTGCGCAGTGCGCCTTGTAAATATGTTTTGGTTGTATACAATAGATTTATTAAAGTTCTCAAAGCCAAAATAGAAAAGTGATACAATGATACAGGATTGTAAGAAAACTGAGAAATGTGTCATGCTATTGTTTCCTTCAATATACTATAACAAATTTCATAATTCTATTGCTCAATAATGAAAGGCACTACAGTGTCAAATCATGTATCACATCGCATATCAAAGACCTCTTCATTCACATATCATGGGTCATCATTGTCATTTATCAGTTTAAACCTTTAACCAAGGATATTACAACGTGTCAGATAAAAATCTGACCTGGGGAACATGCATAAACTTATAATAAAAATGCACAAAACTTATATAGCAAAAAGTAAACATTATTTGACCTCATCTCCCGGGGAACAAACTGCAAGAACTGCTTGTAGTATACTCTGTTTTGCCCCATTACTAACCACAATCTGATCAGGTGTGTATGAAATATCATTCTCCTCTACGTTAACAAATGAAAGAAATTTTTCAAAGAGTTATAAATCATATACATATTCTTCTGGAGTGGCAAAGCTAAAAAATATTACTGTAATATCGTAATTTTGGAACTTACCCTTAAGTTTTTTACATATCGCCGTACGTAGTTCTAGGGTACCCGCGTTAGGAGTATACCTTGTGTAACCTTCACGAATTGCATTTATTCCAGCCTAATTTAGACAAAAAATATATAGATATTATTACGCGTGTATATCAATGTAAAAAGTGGATTTGATTTACAATTGAAGGATACCGACTCAAGTCAAGTACCTCAGCAATGACAGCAGGGGTGTCAAAATCAGGTTCTCCAGCTGCTAAACGAATGACAGGAATACCAGCTTCCACAAGTGCAGTTGCTTTGTCGGATATAGCCACTGTTTTTGAAGGCTTTACGGAGTTGACTCTAGGGCTTAGACTGGTATCAAGTTCCATTTGCTCAGAGTTGCTTTCTGCTATTACTGCTGAACAAACTGTAGAGGACTTATGATGTCTTCTAGTCTCCAATGATCTACTCAAAAGTACAAACAAAACCAAAATAATCAGATACTGGCATTATCCTGGAATAATCGGCTACAATAATGCATTATCTACCCAATTTTATATTTTCGAATATTAAAAAGCTTGTCCATTAGATAAGCAATGTTTCCTACTTCATCCTCCTACCCACAAAAGTGTGACATGTGTCAGCCACTAATGCTCACTCCTCATCTAATTATTGATTTTTCCCAACTGCCACAATCGCAATGGTTAGGAGGATAAGTAGGCAACTAAATTAAGAGGAAAGATCAGTTTTTGCTATAACGCATATGATACGGATACACTGAGCAATAGCTTACGAAGAATGAAGATATCCATCCAATATATATTAGATCATTAATTCATTAACTACAAAGATGGTGATCCGTTGTGCTTTAAAATCATATGTTTAAATGAGACTTACTATGCCCTCCAAACATTTGTTTCCAAAGTCTAATGAGCATTTCTTTTAGCACCTATATGAAGGTTTTTTAAAGTAATCTAGGTATTATAGTATAAAAGGGTATAACAGCTGTAAGAGTGTATTAGGTATTAAGTTAAGACATGTGTTGACACAATCAAATACTCGATTACTTAAGAACTCTTGTGCCTCTATGCAGGTGTGCTACCTGATTCTAACCGATTACTTAAGAACTCATATATAACCCAAACTTTCTGATTGTAAACGATCATGTAACATATGGTTGGCTCACCTAATTGTGTAATTAAATAGTCTGATGTGTTGCGTCATATATGTGTATAATAGTGTTGTATATGTATTCAACGGATGAATTCATTTTATCAAATGAAAATAAGTAAGACGAATAGACATATACTTGATTGAGAGATTGGTGTTCAACTTAGAGAAAAAGGAGACTGATGTTATTAATTGAGTCGACCTGATGCTTAGTGAATCAATACCGAGAGCAGAAGACTGGTTATTGGATAAGGCACATCTGGAAGAAGCTGTTTGAGTAGAATTTAGTAAAAAAAAAAAACAAAGTGGTGACCGGGGTAGGTGAGTGTTTGACTCCAAGGGGTAGTTGGGCAAAGCTAGTACTTTATGCCTAGTTAGGTCAGATTATCTAAAAATGATTTTTATACTTTTTTCCATTACCAAATTCAAAAAGTGGAGGGCTTAGACTAATATCTTGCTTTCTGGCATGACAGCTCAACATATTGAGAGGACGGATGTATGAAAAAAAACACAAACAGATGATCCAAAATAGGCTGCAACAATTCGTTAATTGTAAATTTCAGCAATAAAAAGGGTTGCATACGATTCAGGTACAATGAGCAATAGCTTACGGACTAGATGATTAATTCAAAGATGGTGATCCGTACACATGTATTGATGAGAGTAATGTTTCTTATGGAGCCTTAAACTTGTAACTAGAATTGATTGACCAATGTGATGCGGGTAAACAAAAAGCATCAATTATAATAAGGAAATGAAACCGAAAACATACTTGATTGAAAGATTCGCGTTGAGCTTAGAAGAAGAAGAAAATGAAATACAAGTTGTTGTTAATCTGGAAGACTGCTCACGGAATGAGGCGCCTCTTTTTGAAGAAGAAGAAACAATGCTGGATATTTGAGCAGCAGCAGCCATACTTGAGTTGAGTTGATTTTGGATTGGAATCTAAACGCAGTTTTTAAATAATAAGAGGGGGGGTTGGTGAATGGGGACATGTGGTAGGTGTGTGTTTGATTTGGTGGTTTTTCTTGCTCCAAGTGGTAGTTGGCCTGCAACTTTTTTCTTAACTTTTTTACTTTCCTATTTTCAACTTTCAATACTATTAGTTATCTTTCAAAAAAAAAAAAAGTTAGTCACTTAGTTGGTAAGATTTATTTTTGAGTAAACTGCAAAAAATGTCCTTAAACTTTCTAAAAAATGCAAAAAATATCCGCAGAAAAAAAAGTGCAAGAAATGTCCCTAGCGTTTCATTTTTCTGCAATAATGGTCCGTGAAGAGTTACTGTAGTTGCAAATTCTTGTTTTTGGTTAACACTCATTACGATATCCCGTTAGTTAGTCTACATGTGCGTTGCACGTGAGGGTAATTCCATCAATTCATTTTTTCCGCCTTTAACACCCTTCAGCTACTTCCCAGGCACGAATATCGACGAGGACATTTTTTGCAAACAACCTAAGTCGTGTATAACACATTAACAGTATCAAATCACAAACACATTTTATTTTCTTTCAACCGATCAAATCACACACCCACAAAACAATACCATCGGAAAACGGTAAGCAAGCGTGCAAAATCAAACAACATACATACCAGGTAACAATATTTACTTATTTTTATTTCATTCAAACATTATTTGTGTTAAACTTAATCGTTAATGCAATCAAAATGTATGGGAATCAATTTGTGTGCGCGGTGGACAATCCTGAAGATGTTTTGGATGAGTTGGTAAGATAACACCATATATGAATTAAGTGTTATTTCTCTAAGAAACTAGTTTTTAAGAAATTGACAATGCTTAAAAATTAATTTTGACATACAAGAACTGCATAATGACAGCATGTTAGGAGGTTCCTATCATGGCAATCGTTATATTTACTTAGTTAACTGTACAGGCATTAGATGGAGAGTTAGTGTAAGGAGAGTCTCAGAGTTAGTCTGTGTTGTTGAGGGAGCTAGGTGGAATGATTTTGTTATGCACAATATCACCTGTTCGGATGTTGCTCACATACATTTTGTAGAAGAGGGTGATGATGTGTTTTATGTAACTTGCTACAATGAGGCTGGGGAGGAATTTCATAATTACGAACCCGAAAGCGCTCAGTTTTGGAGATGTTTAGTGCCAGTGACAGACACATCTCTACTTATGCAGTTATTGTCAGAAGATTTTCTGAAATATCTGAATGGTCCAACCCCTACTGAGTCGGTCGTGGTTACTACTAACACCACTGAGTACGAAGTTAGAGTGGAAATTGAAAATGTCTATGATCGATACGTCCACTCCTTCATGTTTAGGTTTGGTTGGTTAAGACTAGTTCAAGACTTGAAAATGGAACCTGGTCAGTGGATGGTGTTTACTCAGGTTGTCCCGGGGGAGGAGTATAATGTCATGTTGTTTGAACCTGATGGAGGGGCCATCACAACAGTGGAGACATACTCCACCAACATAGCCATGAATGCCCTCTGTCACGAAGGGCATGACTATGGTATGTTTTTCTTTATTAACTTTAACTACATCAAGTATATGATATCAGTGTAACATTTTGGATTATCTGTAACTAATTTTGTATTATTAAATTCAGATTTTGAAGCCCGTCGGATGAACTGGATGTGTAACTGGACGTTTCACACTGTCCATAATCAAGAAGAAAGGGCATCCTACAGAAAGATGACTGCAGCTTTCTGGAGAGATGGGCGACTTGTAAGTGTATTGAAACTTTGCTAATTTGTTAAATTTTTACGCTTAATGTTAGTGTGGATGTTGGTTTATTGATAATTGGAGAGAAAATATTATGGAGGGAAAAACTTTTATATTTCACATTAAATGAAAATGGGTACAAATGAGAGTTTATATACAAACTGAAATTCAGAGTCAAAGTAATGCTACGCTACAATTACAATGAGATTACAAACTAAACAACTATCAAACTATCAAGAATAGCATCTGTCACATCCTTTTGCAATATCTCTGAACCTTTAGATGAAGTTGTAGCTTGTGAGGTTGTTGTAGCTTCGACACAGACTTGATATGGTTGACTTTATGCTCTGTTCCATCTCTTCTATTGTCATTAGCTTGAGCTTGAGCTTGAGCTTGAGCTGGATCTTTAGCTGCTATACTTCCTTTATGGTTGATGTGGTCCTCTATTTTGTTCTGTGTTTTTGGCCTGTTTGGGAAGCAGTAGTGACAGAGTTGCTTAATCAGTATATAGCTGTCATTTGTCTGAGATATTATGTGTCTGATAGGATGATTGATAGATCAGAATGTCTAATAGAATCACCCAAAAAAACTAATGCTAAGTTTTGTACATTTTATAACAGTATATACCATCAAAACTTGTGAAGAAGTACAGCTTGTATGAGTTCTCTGTCGCTGTTGTGAAGCACAAAAGGATAGAGAAAGTGTTTGAAGTACGTGAGAGAACAAAGATAGTTGTTGGAGGGAAGGTTAAGAGGACTGTGGCAATTGTTTCATCACCTAGTTTCAGGGAGTTGAAGGAGGAAGCAAGGTTTGCTCCAGGTACGATGGTCCGCTTCTTTCTAACCGATGAAACAAACAGGGCACAAGGAGTTTTAAAGTTTGATATGTGCTGATGGTTGTTCAATATGGGTTAATGTGGTCCTCTATTTTTGTGTTCTGGAATGGTAGTTGGTGGAGGGGACAGTTGTATTTGATCGGATATATGTTAGTGTATAGTATGTCCAATTAGTTGTTTGAAATTGTTTGTAAGTTGGATGAATGATCTTGTATGAATCAGCTTTTGTAGTATCTGATTTGGATAAACCATATGGTTTTGTCCACATTAGTCTATATGTATGGTGGGCACGAAAAAACTTGACGAATGTTTTGTAAGTTTCTGATTTGAATAGACTATATGTAAGTTGATATGAGTGTTTATGAATAACTTTTGTAAACGTTGTTTATTTGAATGTGTGGTTGATGCAATCTATCTGCATAACTTTAGGTTTTCAAACGGATTTTTGGATGAATTTGTGTTCTATCAAATATTGTTTGTGTGGGTGCTGCAATGTAGCAGGTTGTATTGATGTATTCCAGGTTGTATTGAACTATTGCCAATTGACGTTGTTTGACTTTTGTAAGTCAAACATTTGTCCAATGCAGGTTCTATTGATTAGTGCAGGTTGTTTTCTTTCCATTTATCAAACTAACTTTTGAAAGTGAAACTTATTAAGAGTTAGAGATAATAAGAGTTAAGCCATATTTGAGGAAAGGTTGTTAGATTCTCATTAACTGGAAATGTTAATACAGAGCTCTATTCATAGAGGTAAAAGTTAAACAACAAAAGTCAACTACAATACATCTTGCACATTTCTACTTCTACATTTTGTCGATATCAAGCGTGGAAAGACAATGAATGATCAGCATTTAATGCCTCTGATGCCTGGAGAATTTTACACAATTAACGAAAATTGTTCACGGACAGACTAAGTTCCCAGGCCAAGCATCATTCAACAAGCCTGGGAAAAGTCCAATCAACTATAAACGACAAAAAAATATCGAGGACAACATAGTCAATCGTCATACCATATAGATATAATATAGCAATGGACTAGGAGAACTTGATAGCGTATAAGAGTTTTAGCCCAATAGCTAAAGCCAATATGACCATAACCGGCCCACGAAGCTAAAGCCCTAAATACATTTCACGTAGGGAGTACGCTCTCATGGAAAATATGAGCCAAAAGCGTAACAAGTCTTGCCTTTGGAATCTGTGACATAGCGGTTTGTCCTCCAGACCGTTGTTTTCCTATTACCACGTGCATCTATCTCACTACCAATCTTTGCTTTACATACAATGCGTAAACATAGATTTATTTATACTAGCATGGAGTTGACCTTGAGCTTGTGGGTTCAAGCCTCACTAGAGGCATTTGTAAAATAAGATAAAACAAAGATACGAAATATGGGCTTTCAATTGTTTATATGTGTAACGGATGACGTGAAATTTGTGGCCCTAGGTAAAAGGGGGCCTGTGCCACAGGTTGCACACCCCTTGAGCCGGCCACGCTGAACATCAACTTGGTTCCAGTTTTTCAACAAAGAATCAATCATTTGGTTATTGTAATTTTTAACTTTGTACCGTAGTGATTTTGTGTAGTGCATAGACTTCTGATATTTGTTCTTGAATAATAGTATAGTTTTGACCCCTTTATGTATTTAAACACCTTATTGCAAGTTGAAATCGAATCAAGATTTTGATTTTTTGAATAAATAGATTTTAGTTATTTCACTCATATAGTTATATCATGTAATAAATTGCATGCTAACTGCAATAAAATTCAAAGAGTTACTTGATTATCATTCTTTTGACCTAAATTCAGATGCATAGAACACTTAAACGTATGATTATTACAAATTACAAACACCATCATGAATTACCATGATTAATTATACTATTGTTTGATATCACATGGTGACACTTCTAGTATGCCCTCAAAAACAATGGCATATGTAAAAGACAGAACCTACAAACACTCGGATACAAAAGGACGCCCTTGTGCACCAAGACTAATGGACTTTACAAGGGTTAGATTGTTACCTTGTCTCGTAGCCACAACATAGTGATAATCGCATATATAAACGACTTAGCTTAATCAAAGTTTCCATATTTAAAGGTACACCATGAGGGGGGAAATCAAAGATTGATGAATTATACTATTACAGATTCGACTGATACAAAATCGGCTACAACTGTAATCCCGATAATCAAAAACTAAGGAAGCATAAGGCACATACACTTTTTACCAATGGGTTGATTGCTTAGGCTGATGCAGCTTCCTTGGCTTCTTCAGCTGCCTCTTCTTCCTGTAACTTCTTGAGAGATGGAGGTGGTCTTGGTACAATGCTTTTTCTCCACTGTCTGTCAAGCTTCCTTGACAGCCTCTTCCCAATACCTTCATCAATCTCTCTTTCTCGTTTAACAGTCAGCATACGAGCAACCTATCAAAATCAAAATTTGCATAAACAAACTAATTCAAAGCCATATCTTCTTAATAAAGTGCTGCAGGAACGAGAATGCATCAAGTGCTACTAGAAGAGCCAAAAAGAGAGCTTAACACCCTCACATTGCTAAATTCATCTTATTTTTCTTGAATCTACATTTAATAACCATGTGTATATGCTCCAAAAGTCACCAAAGATTTCATGATTAGCAAACGATGAATATAATTTAATCAATATGCTTGTTTAGTGAACATTAAGTTTACATGGCATGCAAGAAAAAATTACTATTGACAAAATTTAACTAAATAAACCTAAACGTAAACTGTCTTGAGTCTAATAAGTTACAAGATAATAATCAATCATTTTCTTTTGGGATAGAACTTACTGAGCTCAATTCAAATTTGAACCTTTTCAATTTTAACAAAATGCAATTGAACATATAACTACTTTTCTTGTTTAATCTCAAGATGATGTTAAAAGCATCCCACCATCTATTTCAAGTATAAAACAATACTACAAAGTGCTGACAACCAATGTTGTTTAGTGTACCATTTCTTTTTCTTTTAAAAGGAAGAGTGAAGAAGCTTTATAAAATGCTGACCAAATTAACATGTTACCAATTTATAAAATAACTTACTGTCTTATATATAGACTTTCAACAGAAGCAAAATGCAGCAAAAGGTAATAAGCCACTTTATTTACTGCTTTACCATGATATGCCCATATCAAAACTAACTTAACTGAACCTAAACTTGATACGTAGACTTTTAAAACTCTGAATTGTGTCAATTGATTCTACAAACATAAGTACTAGTAGTAACCCCCACTCACTTTTAACAAGACCTGAATAAAGGGGCGTTTAGATGTGCTGCTAAATTGATTATCGCAACCCAATGTTTGGGAAAACTGATCAGATCAGACTTTGCAGAAGCAGATAAGAAGTTGCACCAAAAAAACTATTTTTTTGAGCGTAAATATATAATTACCTTCCTATGCCACGCTTCAATCAAATAACTATCTGATTTTCATGTAATTGAGATAATCTCTCTAGCAGGGTACCCGCGCGTTGCGGCGGCGGGTACCCTGAAATAATATTTTCCGGTGAATCATGTATTTTAGTTTATTATGTTCTTTTTATTAATAAATTTACTGATATCAAGAATTTCATGTGACGTATTTCAACTCCTTAACTAAGGAATTTATGTCGTCTTTTTGGGTCTTTTTTAAAGTCATTCGTATAACATGAGCCCGTTTGGCCAGTGCCCGTTTAGCCCATGCCAGTTTGGCCCGTGTCCGTTCGGGTTCTAGCCCGTTTGGCCCGTGCCCGTTCGGGTTCTAGCCCGTGCCCGTTCGGGCTCTAGCCCGTTTGGCCCGTTGCACGTTCGTGCTTGAATATTTGTATAATGTGCTTTATTATTTGTATTAGTAACATTTAATGTAGGAATTGTGTTTAAGTTGGTTGTACAATATGCTTGATAATTTGTATTTCTTATGTAAGGGGTGTTTTAATAACTAAATTAATTGTATTTATTGACCAATTAATTAATTGACTACATTAAATATCTTGACCAAATTAATAGTGCTTTGTATTTTGTACATTAAGCTTTAAGACTTGTAGGTCTTAAAATTAAGATTGATGAGAAAGATTATTAATAGTGCTTTGTGTATTGTACAATAAGCATTATAGCTTGTAAGTCTTAATTTTAAGACCAAGAGGAGAGAGAGTCATTCATGCTTTATATGTAGTATAGATAATCTCTCTAAAAAAAGATCCAAACACCCCCAAAAATTATAGAACTAAAGTGGCCCGTGATTCATAAATTTACAGAAAGAACTACAACTGCAGTACAGTTGCTATATACAAACATGATTGAACCATCACATTCTTTGAGCAATATGGCAATATGAGCATCCACGCTATGATAGGTTTATCAAAAGGCTTATAGAAAATAAAATATTGAAAAATGGATTATAAGATGAGCAACCATCGTAAGGTAAAGTTTACGATGACTCAACATGAAAAAAGTTCAAAATTATCAACTTCTCATTGCAGTTAAGTTCAGGTAACTCATTAGCACTAATATAACATATATCATTTACAAACCCTTTCAAAGTATATGCATAGTGAGGTTTACATAGTCTGTGACAATTGACATTACAACTTTATAAACCATCGAAAAAGTTCATGACAGGAGTGCTTCTAATAGGGTGTTTAGATTGCTTATTTTTCTGCAGATAAGAAGTTTGGATTATCCAAACTGCTTCTGCTTATCTTTGGGATAAATAAGCAGTTTTTAATAAGTAGGTCGGGGCCGCTCATTTCAAAGTGCTTATTTGAGAACCCTTAGACGCTCATATCAAACCTAAAACCTTTAAACTGATGTGAGCTACCTTGTTCCATTTTTTCTTTTGCAGAATAAGAAAATCCATACACTATCTCCCAAAGCGCTTATATTGAAGTTGCCTCGTGATTTTGCTTATACATAAGTACTCACATTTTTTCTAAGTATGAAAATTATTACAAAACATTTCCTACAAAAGGTTAATTGCTTCTAATAAACAAGTGACTGCTTGTTGTGTAAAGTAGTTACATTATCCTCCAAACAACCATACTCACTTTGAAACCAACAAAACTATATACAAAACAAAGCAAATAAATAAATAAAGAAAGTGAGTATACCCTTTTACGCATACGGCGAAACTCACTGGACTTAAACTCATTCCTAGCAGACCTTTGAAGCCTAAGCATAAACAATTCCCCTTTCAAATCAACAATTTCTTCATTAATCTCTTCAGTAGTCTTGGCTCTTATTTCCTTGAGCTCTTCTTCTTTCTTAGCCATCATTACAACTCCTCCACCACGCTTTGACTTTGACTTTGACATTGTCATTGGTGGTGGTAAAACATATGCAATTCTGACCCCATTGAAGGATGATGATGTTAATAATGAAGATGTGAAGTGGGCTTTGGGTTTTATGGTTGTTATGGGAGTTGTGGATGATGTGATGGAGGACATTGTGAGCATTTTCTTTGTTTGAAGTGGTTTGTCTGCAAGGGGATAATTGTTGCAGATAAGGAATGAGGATATGTTGCAATTTTGGGGAATGGGTTGTTTGGGTCGGGTCATCTTTTCTACCAATTTTGGGCTTTCCTCTTATTTTAGTTTGGATAATATATATAATAATCATTCACTTAAACTCAACATAAGAGCATCCTTAATGGTTAAAACAATCAAAAGTTTTTACTACTCTATCAAGTCTTTCTAAGAGCTTTTTTGCATTGTAGTATAAGGTTTTTCAATAGCTTTTTAAGAATTTTTATAAAAGACTTGACAAACTCAAGCTATTGCAAAAACTATAAGAGCATCCACAATGCAAAAAGTCTTTACTACATAAAAAGGAAAAAAAGTCAAACTTGAATTTTTGAATTGTTGAAAAAATGTTGAATGGTCAATGATATTTGAAATGCTAAATGCTATACGTATTGAAACTCATTGAAGGGTAGTGATTTATCCACGGAACATATTTGATCCATCCACACCAAATGAAAAGAAAATTACATATACACCTTTGTCATATATTTACCACTACTTGTCAATAATGACCTTTTACATTAAAATCATTTTATTTTTTAATATTTTAAGTATTCACCCTTGGACGTTTACTTCCCAACGATATGATGCCAACTTCACCTCCACAAAACAATGACCATTCTATTCATTTTGTAAATAACGGCGGCGTTGGTGACCTGTGAACATGCTAGTGATTCGCAGTGTAGGTATTCTTTTTAGAAGGATGAAACATGAATCCATCCAAAAGATAATAGAGATGGGAGTTTACACTACAAAACAACACAAATTCAAGTTAAAGTCTCATGTATAGTTAGGTGGTATTGAATTTTTTCTAGGAACAAAACATGCTAAAATATAATACTACAATTAAGTTTTTTTTTTTTTTTTTTTTTTTACAAAATATAAAGTTTTTTTTTTTTTTTTTTTTTTTTACAAAATATAAAGAAAATAGTAAATAAGAATCACCAACCCAATAAGCGAGCTGTTGATAAAAAGAACTATGTTACACAAGAATTCAATTGCATATCTTATACTAAAGGCAATAATATAATCGTGCATGATTGCATAAGAAAACTTTTGTTCTTTTCTTTTTAACTATGTCTCGTTAATAGGTGCAAGAATTGTGTAGGCTGAAATCTTACACATTTTCGTCTTTGACGGATACGTGCGAGAATTTTCAGAGATCAAATTTTGATCGTGTTTTTTGAATCAGATAACAATAATTATGTTCACTACTATTCGTGTATGATTATGGCTGCATTTTTACCAAAGTTATTTAAGAAAAACTTGCAATAAGGTTTGTATATAATATTCTATTGTGATTATTAACAATATGAATGCAAATAACTGTAACTTTACAAAAGGAGTTGATGAAGAAAAGAATGTTAATGGTGAAAGGAATGACGGCTATTATGACCCAAAAAGAAAATACGAAGTATTAAAGAAAATATAGTGAGTTAATGATAGGATCAATATTGAAAATTAGGGTAAATACATGTTGAGGGTAAATATGTATTGTTCAATGCATTTACCGTGGATGAATCAATTTTCTCCGTGAGTAAATCACTATCCCTCATTGAAACTCATATTGAATGAAATGTTGAATGTTTAAAATTTTTAAAAATGAAAGCATTAAAATGTCATACGTCATGCCATATATATACATAAGGAAAGCATAACTTAAACAAGAATGGGTTATTTACGGGTGTGTTTGGTAAAAATAGCAGTGAGCTGTGAGCAGTGAGCGGTGAGCAGTGAGCTGTGAGCAGTAGCCACAGCTCACAGCCCACCGCCCACAGCTTCTTAGGGCTATGGTGTGTGACAAGCACCATATTAACTCATTAAAATAGATTTAAGAAGGAAATGATTTGTTTATCACAACTTAATACTCTCTTATCACAACTCACTCAAAAACACATACAAAATACTCTCTCTTCCACACATCTCCTCTACCACCATCCTCACCACCACAAAACCCGTCCATGAGCGGACCACTACACCACCGCGCCACTCTACCACCGCACCTCACCACCGAAACCCACTTT
Organism: Artemisia tridentata subsp. tridentata; assembly: GCA_021014915.2. Classification (NCBI taxonomy): domain Eukaryota; kingdom Viridiplantae; phylum Streptophyta; class Magnoliopsida; order Asterales; family Asteraceae; genus Artemisia; species Artemisia tridentata. Next base: position 250,880,612 of record CP139504.1, read on the forward strand.
TCCACAGTAATCCCCACTGATCATGTATAATACCCCCAGACCCAACATGTCGGGCCGAGCACGCTCGTAATAGCCCCGACCCACGAATAACCCAGACCATGCTTGATGTGTCAAACGTGTTACAAGTTTTAAAAATTTATAAACACGATTTATCCAATTCTCTATTTAACACATACGAGCAAGTATACTCGTCCGTGATAGTAAAGGTGGGTAAGTCGAGATCGTCCCAAGGGAGTTGGTATTAGAACTTAGTAAAACAAGTTTTTACAAAAAGGTTTGTCAATCCAATTTGGTGAAAATTCAAAAGCAAGTAAAATCTAATCAATCAAAAACACATATACTTGTGTGTAATTCCTTGACTAATTGTATAGAGTAATCCACAAAGTTTGGTGTAACTTGTAGTGATGCACAACTTTATATGAATGATTCACAATCAATGGTTTATCTCTTGAAAATCATTTCTAAGAATTCAATCTCCTAGTTAATTTCTTTCGGCCTTTTTAACTATTACGACAATTCTATTAAACTCTTTGTTGTTTGAAAAGCATTTCTTATCTTAAGAATTCTTACGAATCCTTTCGGCCCTTTCTCGTGATGAAATCGTTTCAAATCTATTTTAATGAGTTAATATGGTGCTTGTCACACACCATAGCCCATACTAATTCGTGCACTAACGTTTTGGAATAAAAACATAAAGAAAATCCTTTCGGCCCTTTTTATTCTTTAAAATTGTTTTTACCAACTAATTAAGCAAGATTAGATTGTATTTCAACAAACTCATAAAACAAGATATGTTTTCATGCATCACTATAAAATAAGAATACTCTAACAATTGTCACATCATACACACAAGTATACCAAAAATCACTCCATATCAAACATAATCAAACACAAGTAACAAACCATACTTTCATTCAACTTAAAGTAAAAGTAGTTCATAGTAATTTAAACAAGAGATACCTAGTTTTGGAATTACAAGAACTAGAATTGTGGAACTATAGCAACCACACTCCTTCAATCGCTTATTACTACTCGTAAACAACTCCACACTCGAACCACACTATTGAGACTTGAACTCAAAGTTCCTGGACGTTTTTCACAGCAATTACAAGCTTTCGGGCAATGATAATAAGTTAGTAAGGACTTGTTGTAAGCCTTTACTAGGTTTGGGGTGTCACACCTTTCAATCTAACCTAGGATCCTATATATAAGTACAAGAACCCTTCCTTATCAAGTAAAAACGTCCACTATTAGTTAATATTCAGGAAATGATAAGCCACCATGATTATGGGGCTTAAATTCGTCATTAAATGGAACTTTGTATCAGCATCTTCATCCAACCGATAGGTTGGAACTCTCGGTAAATCCCAACTTTCCCCATCCGAATCGGATGCAGGCTCCATCCGATCGGATGGGGCCTTCTGCCACACACAACTTTGATTTTTCTTTTCTTTTCTTGTCGCGAGCTTTATCCTTTGTTGTGGCACTAATTTCTTCCATAGAACTCGATCTTTTCTTGATACTTGAACATAGAAATCTTGACATTATCAAATTCTTGAGTTCTTGTGTGGTTTCTCTCTCGTTTCCATCTCGGGAATCTTCCAATGTGCATAATCACTTCAATTCTTCATCTTTTCGTCATCTTTTCCTGTACTTGGCTACATTCACTTGCATATACACTTTTTTCACGATTAAGTAACAAATACACACAAATATAACCAAATATAGTGCACAAAACCACTGATAACGCAACTAAAAACATGCTCATTCTGAGCGTTATCAAATTCCCCCACACTTGAGTTTTGCTCGCCCTCGAGCAAGTCTAGCATTTAGAAAAACTGGTCTCAATGGTATCGTCATCATGATTCTAAAAATCCAACAACCATCCCAAAGGAACAATTGCTATTTTTAATTTAAATGCGAAAAATCCTTGAAACATAGACAAGTTAATTTGAGCTTGATAACATAACTAAGCACCTCACGGATAATTGTAAATTCACTCAACACTCTAAGGGTAGATTGATTGGTAAATCACTCATACTCAGTCATGATTCATGTTTCTTACCATAAGCTTGTACAAGTATCAAAACAACAAAATAAAACATCAAAGAGGTCTTTTATTCGGGTTTAAGGTTAAAGGTTACCTGGCTAATGTGCAAATACTTCATACAAGAACATAATAGCTCGCTAGCAACGAATTCTTGATTAGCTAAGCAACGGATGGTAACTAGATTGTACCTTGGTTCGCTGGCAACGTTACTTGCATAACGGATGGTCACCAAAATACGCCCTAGCTCGCTAGCAACGTTTTTCAACTATTCAAAAACCCGAATGGTCACTACAACATCCATGCACTACATATCTAAACAAATCCATCACTAAATCCGGATGCTCGAAAGCTAACAACGAATAAAGTAATTTGGTAAAGGTAAGGAATAGACATGGGAATTATTTATGATTGGTTTCTACAAAATGAAAAATAAGAATCAAGTCCAAATTCCGTTCCCAACTCTTTATACCTCAAACGATCACTTCCCCGTACTTCTTCGATTGTTATTATGCATCTCATACTCACTTCTTTCTTCCTTCATAGCTCATTAGCTATTTTATATTCATACACTATAGCTCATTGGCTATTCACTTTTTCACTTTTTTTTTTTTTTGAACCCAACTTCTTTTTCGTCACCCCCACACTTTGGATGTGCACACGCTACAAAAAATACAAATAAGAGTAGCGACCTCCTTGGTATGTGCTTAAACACATACCTTTTCTTGACCAAAACCAGACCAAAATGACCAAAAACCCGACCATAATGCCAAGAGAGATTGTGTTTTTGTGTTTATGCATGTGCAGGTACGGATATTGTAAAAAAGAACAAAAAGAAAGACAAAATAGACAAAAATCGAGCACGAGATTGGAAAGAGCGAAATTCCGAGTCCATCGACATGGAACGACGAGATTGGAACAAAAGTATTGGATTTCGAGAACTATTCAAGATTATTGAAGCCCACATAGCCTATTCAACCCACGTAGAAAAAAAAAAAAAAAAAAAAAAAAAAAAAAAAAGGCCCAACTGTTTTACGTGAAGACCAAATACATTTGATGGATTTCATTTATTGATCTCGTCCCTTTTATTATATTGGCTTGAGATTTAAAGAAATAAAATACAAGTAGGGCTGCTTCAACAATTCAACACCAAAGCCCACCCACTCGGCCCATATAAAAAAATATCTTCTTGAAGGATCAGGGAGTAGTCTACCCTTTTCTTGGAGGATACGAAAAACAAAGAAAAAAAAATGGAGTAGCAGCCAACAAACACAGAGAGTAGGTAGAGAAGCCATATATCTCAACTTTCTTCTTCGCATTTTTTTTCTTTTCTTTTTCTTTTATAGATTAGTTTAGTTTAGTTTTTAATTTAGTTTTAATCTTTAAACTATGTAATGATATTTATTTTATGTAAGGTTTTGATCATTATTAGTTTATGTTTATGTTATATTAATCTTAAGCCTGTATTTTAATGTTTTAGTTAATCACTTTTTACCCACTTAATCTTTATTTTTACCTTCTCTAATCAACTTTTTATAAAACTTTATTTCATAAACTTTTTAGTTTTATGTTTTTAAGTTATAAAGTTTAAAACTTTTTATAAAAATATAATTTTTAAGTCATTTTCTTTCAAAAAGTTTGCTTCTTTTTATATTAAATTTTATCTTATTTTTAATTTTATAAAAGTTCTAAAATACTAAAAAAAGGTTGTTAGTAGTTCGGTTGGGATTATGGAGCATTGAAGAAAAGAATTGGGTGTATAAGTTTGCAAATGGGTCTTGTTGGATTATTTGGAGCTCGTATTATCTCAATCTTCAATTTGGTGACTTCTAATCCTTTTTCATTTAGCTTTCTTTTTATTGCTATGCATTATTAGTTTAGTCGTTATTTTTAGTATTATGTTAGTTTATATGCGTAGCTTAGAGTAGTGTTATTGATGCTTGTTTAGACGGTGATTACCTTTAGTTTTGATAATTAATATATTTGCGTATTTGTTTTTGCTAGCTTAATTAATATGAGTAGTGAGTAGATTTATATATGTTTGTTAAGTGGTGGTGATTTGAGACTTAAGAGTGAATAAGCTTAGAAATTGTTGATCAATAATCTTTGGTTACTTGGATTGATTTTGGTTGTTTTAACGGGCAAAAGCCGTTAAGGTAATTTATTGAATCTAGTAATTTTACCTAGATAAAAAGAAGTGTTTTCAATATAAACCAACGTTGTGAGAAAATATTCCTTTTTAAACGGGTATCGACGGTTGTTAATTAACAATTTCCGGATTATTTTTAGATCTTTTTTTAGATGAGAAAATCTCCCCGGCAACGGCGCCAAAAACTGATACGGTCATTGAGTACACGGCAGTTTTAAAATTTGTATTCCCGTTAGATAAAATAATCACTTGAGGAAAAATGATAATTAAATCTTCCGGAGTCGTATTCCACGGCGAGATTTGAATTGAAAATTACGTTTGTGTTTATCGTTTTAATATGCTTGATTGTCGTTTGTTTTTGGTTTGGTTTTAAGAGAAAAATTAAAAATATTTTAAAACAACTATTTTAAACTATTTAAAAGTAGACTACGACTAATTATAATAGAATAAAGCTAAGAATATAATATTAAAATATATGCTTGTCAAGAGTGGTGAAAAGCTCATTAATTGTGAATATTTATTTTAAGCCCTTTTTAATTAATACCCGTCAAAATAAATTATTTTCTCATAACGTTGGCTTATTTTGAAAACAACTATTTTTCTTGGTAAAAATTAGTAGATTTAAATAATTAATTATCCCAACGGCTTTTGCCCGTTAAAATAACCAACTAGTCAAATCTACAAATAATCCGGAAATTACTAATTTTCAACCTTCTTAATTACTTGGTTTGATAATTAGTTATCTTAACGGCTTTTGCCCGTTAAAATTACTAAAAATGAATCCAAGTAAACCAAAGATTAAAAGTCAATAATTTCTAAGTTTCCACACTTTTATTCACAATCCACCAACACTTAACAAGCATATAATATATCTACTCACTAATCATAATAACTAAGCTATAATCAACAATAACTCCAACAAACTTGATCATAATTATCTAAACTAATAATCTAACTAAAGCATTTAAAAAGCTAAATATGACAATAAACATAATAAAAATAAAGTAAAGAAAAGGTAGAGAGAAACACCCGGAATGGATCAAGAATGATGACGATAACCATACTAAACTAAACACCCCTCCAAAGCTCATAATTAACCCAAAATACTCCTTATTTACCCATAATCATCTTCTAATCTTCAAAAGCTTGAGACTTTATGTAAGTTTAAGTGGATGTAGATAATAAAGTTTGCAACTTTTATAACTAAAACTCTTAAAAATAATAAAAACTTGATTTTTTAAAACTAACTTAACACTAAAAATGTAAAAAGATTAAAACTTTAATTAAAAGATAAGATTAAACTAACTTTTAAAACAAAAATATTCAAACTTTATAAAATCAAAACATAAGGCTAAGAGATTTATAAAAGAAAAGTCTATAAAAAAAAGTTGATTAAAGAAGGTAAAAGTGAAGATTAAGTGGGTAAAAATGATTAACTAAAATATTAAAATGAATGCTTGAAATTAATATAACATAAACATAAACTAATAATGATTAAAACATTACATAAACAAAAATTTATAACAAAGTTTAAAGATTAAAATTAAATTAAACTAATCTAAATCTAATCTAAAAGAAAAGAAAAAAGAACGAAGGAAAGAAAAAAAATGAGATATGATACTGCTCCTCCCTCGCTGTTGTTGTTGTCCAATGCTATATATCCCTAGTCAGCGTATTCCCCAAGCTAAAGATATTCTCATATAGCCACGCCACGTGGCGGGCTGCCATTGGCCAAAGTGTCCATATTGTCTTTAATTGTGGAGGTTGTTTCACGTGACACCAACTGTCCAATGTTTTTTTTTTTTTTCTTTTCCTTCATTTGTTGTATAAAGAGAGAGCATATGTCTTCATTTTAATATTTTGTAGGCAATAAAAACTTGGGCTTCATGTATTCTTTTAATTTTTCATTCTTTTGCTTCGATGCTCCAAATAAAATTATCGTTGATCCCGTATTTCGCGCTCTTTCCAATCTCGTGCTCGATTTTTGTCTATTTTGTCTTTCTTTTTGTTCTTTTTTACAATATCCGTACCTGCACATGCATAAACACAAAAACACAATCTCTCTTGGCATTATGGTCGGGTTTTTGGTCATTTTGGTCTGGTTTTGGTCAAGAAAAGGTATGTGTTTAAGCACATACCAAAATTCCCCCAGACTAAGATATTGCAATGTCCTCATGCAATGTTATAAAAACACGTTTTTGAAACCGAAAATTTCCAATCTCTTTTTACTAACTTTGAGAAGTAGCAAAATTTTCAAAAGAGATCAAGAAATCTTAAGTTCTAAAAACTCCCCGATTTTCCTTTTATTCTATTTTTATATTTTTCATTTTTCATATGACGGTTTGTTGACTTTCATTATGTCACGATAACTTTCAGGGTCTATGAGTAGGAAACACGACTCATAAAGAAGTGACCGTACGGATAAAATTCGTCGTCCCTGATTTTTCACGAGTCCCCAAACTAAGCTTAAAAACGAAATCATTGTTATTTACAAGTTAGATTGCCAACACTACTCAGAAAGCTAATTGTGGACTTTTTGTTCCCAAATTCCTATTTTCCTCTATTTATTTTATTTTTGGTGAGAAATGAATTTCTTCAAATTCTCATTTCGATAATTTTTAGTCCGATAAAGATACCTAGTTTAGACGCTAAGTAGTTTCCAAACCTTCCATTGAAAACCGTTGCATACAAAAATGAGGTCCACATCAAGGTCTCTGATTTAACACGATTTGAGGATATCCCTTTTATTTGCGACCGAAACAACTCATCTACGAGTCCAGAGACGGAAGCCTTTATTAGGACACCCCCGGAGTCGAAGTTTGGCATTTTTAGACATTATTAAGCACATTAACGTATTTAGTCCTTGGCCCTTTATAACAATCACAACATCGGCTGCGAACCGGCAAGATGTGATAGTCTATTATGACCTTGGAATTTTTCCTCTGCCTTTATTAGAAGTCTACAACATCGGCTGCGAACCGGCAAGATGTAGAAAACTTTTTATGGCTTTGGATTATTATTATACATTATTATATTAATTAATTATTTGCCAAACCCCAAGTCCTACGGCTTTTATAACAATTCCAACATCGGTTGCGAGCCGGCAAGATGGAATAGTCTATTACACCGTAACACTGACAGTACCTTGATGTGTACCCAACTCTCATAAGCAAGAATTTTCTAAAGAAGAAATAAAAACTAATTATCGCCAAAACCAAAATACCTTTAATTATTCCTAAATTACTATTTTTGAGTGAAACAAGCTTATGGGAACAAAAAGCCACAAGTAACTTCGATGAGCTCTAAAGAAATCCAACTACTCCACGTTTAGCAATCTAACTTATAGAAAACTCTATCATTTCTCGTTCTTCGCAAATTTAAAATCTTAAATAATAAGATCCGCGAATGCTTAGCCAAATAATTAAGCCATGCATATATAAAGTCGATACGGGAACTTGCAAACTCTTAAAAAGAATTCGCATTTTATAGCTCCTTGTGTAAAAGACTAGCACAAGCTTATAGATTATAAACGGTTAAGGGGACAAGCTAGGGCTCAACACGCCCAGTCAAGTCAGAATTTTATTCCTACTCTCACCAGCGGAAAGTCAACAAAATGTCAAAATTTATTATATTTTGGCAAAAATTTTTAAAATTTTTTCTCATATTTTGGATTTTTTTTTTTTCAATTTTTTAGGAAAAACGGGGTTGCATGAGAAAACGGCAAAAATGCAAGGCAAAAATCAAATCGAAAGATTACCCCCCCAGACTAAAACGAGACATTGTCCTCAATGTGTTAAAGGTAAGGGTTTTCCTACATAAACCTAAGGCCGTTTATGAATTATGCCAAAGATAAACGTTAAACGATAAGATTTTAGGATATCAGATGAGTAACGGATGATGAAACTCGAGTAGCGTGAAGGAAACTACGAGCACGAGAGTCTTCAATCATCGGGCGAATCCTGGACACAGCACAGAAAACTCGAAACACAAGATATGGAAGAGGAAACCTCTTCATGTTTTATTAGAAATAAGATAAGAAGATAGATAGATAAGCATGGGGTGCCTCCCACGAAGCGCTTGTTTTTTATCGAGTCGGAAAGCTTAGACTCGCCCCGAATTCATTTGTCCTTGGGGGAGCAAGTGGAAGAGAAAATCTCCATCGGACTTTCATTCAAGATGTTTGGATAAACATTGTAGTATAGTGGTAAGTATTCCCGCCTGTCACGCGGGTGACCCGGGTTCGATCCCCGGCAACGGCGCCAAAAATTGATTGACAATTATAATACAAGGGAGAATTGCACCGGAAATATGCAAAGCCCAGGTTCGTTGTCCCGACGAAGATCGAATGGAATTTGTGTTCCCGGAACGTGATTCGTGTAGTGAATGTGAATAAAAGTGAGAATTTTGGAGTTTATAACTACGATAGCAAACATAAACTAAAAAAAACGCAATAATAAAGCATATAAAACAAGTACGTAAAACACAAATAATCCTAAAAGCAATCTAATCTAAAAACTAGTAGCAAATAAATAATCTAAAACTAATTGTACTAATAGTAAACTAACAAATTTACTAAGTAATAGAGGCAACTAGGTAATTCTAAAAATGATTTAAAAGATATATATGGGAAATACGTTTGCTAAGTGACGTGACAAGTTCATTAAGTGTGGAATAAGGTTTGATGACGAATTATTTTCCTTAAACAAGATTATTTCCTCACAACGTTGGTTTATTTTGCAAATAATCCTTTAAAAAGAAAATAATTACTAGATGTGTAATTTGATTATTTTCCGGCTTTTGCCCTTCAAATAATAAAATCACAAATCTAAACAATTTGACTAATTGTTAATCACAATCCCTTTTTTATTAATCCACACTTAAATCACAAATTCATATCACTTGGCAAACACTAATAAGCTACTCGCTACGCATATCAATTAGGCTAATAAAAACAAATAATTCGACAAACATAAACAAAAGCCAAGAAATAAGTACTGATAAGGACAAGCTACTGATAAACAAACTGTTATACTGATGCAGTCAACAACAGGCAAACTTACAAGACCAACACTAAAAAGGCCGAAATAAACTAAGACAGATTGAGATCAAGCTACAAACTACTAGTGAAACAAGATTCAGATTCTAAAGCCTACTTTAACTAGACTAAAATGTGCTTAAAAAAAACTAAAAAAAAAGCCATAAGTCTGCTAAACTAGGTGCTATTGCACAGATGACAAAAGGAAAACTTAAGCTATACAGGCCAAAAGAAACAAACCCACTTTTCATACATCCATACATCCATACATAAATCAATAACCTCAAATAACAGAAATCAAAGTAACCTCAAATAATCTCAAGATGCTTAAACTAAAAATGATTTCTCAAACTTAAACTAAAAGCAACTAACTAACTTATAAGCAAACTTCCTACAATAATCCCACTGATGCAATACTAACTAACTAACTTTTTTTTTTCTTTTCTTTTCAAGCTAAAAACAACTCATATAAAATATGCAGCAACAAGAAATTAAACCTAAAAAAAACAGAAATTAATTAAACCCAAATTTAAATTACATTAAAAAGAAAAATACAAATACCTAAAAAAAACTAAATTAAACCTTGGGTCGATTACAACTAAAAAAAATAAAAAGAATACAAACCTTAAATTAATTTTTGCTAAAATAAACCTCAAATTTCATTAACCACAATTCAAAATACAAATACTGAATCGAAACTTAAATCTAATCCTAATGACAATAAACAGAAATTGGTCTAATTCTTTTCTAAAAACATGAAAAGAGGACAAGAAAAAAAAAATGACAATCGGCTGCTACTCTCTATTTATACTAAAACCCTAGAATCGAGTGTGCTTCTTTCGTGAGAGTGTTTCCCTTGTGCGGTTGTGTTTCTTTGTAGACCCTTGGATCAAACGTGCTCCCCAAAACTTTAATCTTGAACCGTTGATCTTCTTTGGTAGCCTCGGATTGATGAGGTGGAGGGGAGGGGACCAAGAGCAAACCCACGTGAAGGGTTTGGCTGGTAGTGGTGAGGTGGGATTAGCGGTGGATTAGGGTGGTTAGGGGCGGTATTTTAGGTAGAAGAAGAAGGGTGGCTGCTTTAGTTTATTAGGGATTTTGACTAAAAATGGTTTGGGGATTTGACCACTTATCTTATCCGGTGTTTAGTATATTAGAGTAGGATGGGTCGGTTTGTTTTAGGATGGGCCGGTTTGTTTTAAATGGGGTTGGGCTTGTGTGAGATGGGTTGGGGTGTTAAGTAGTGTTGGGTCGATAGGTTTATAATGTTGGGGTGTTTAGTTGTGGGCTGTGGGTGTTATATTTTGGTTTGATGGGCTAGTTAGGATAAATGGGATTGGGTAAAGGGTTTAATGTGTAGTTGGGTTGGATTGGGGGTATAAGTGGGGGTTATTTTCTTTTTGATGGGATCCGGTTGTGGTGAAGGTTTAGTGAATTAAGATTATAACACAAGGACTAATTTTGTAACTTCAGTAATCTTCAAGGACCAAAACTGCCAAGTATACCAAATCTCACCAAGGGTAACTTTTGCCAAGTAAAAATAATCCAAGGGCCATTCTTCAAAAATAATATCTTTGACGAATTTTTCCCCGGCTTCGGTTCTATAAATCTCTTTTCCACGTCTCGTGCTCATTTTCTCGGATTTTGCTTGATTTTGTCCCTTTTTCATGATATCCGTACCTGCATCGAAACAAACACAAAAACACAATATCTTTGGCATTTATGGTTAGTTTTTGGTCGTTTTGGGTCCGGTTTTGGTCAAATAAAAGTATGTGTTTAAGCACATACCAAAATCCCTCCTTCTTCATTGAAACAACACATACACATATCAAAGTGTGGCCAACGTGCAATCATCGAAAAAAAAATAGTTTTGAACTTCAATTGAACTTGATTCGGGTAAGGCTAAGGTGTAAAGTGTAAAATCTTTTTGTATTTTTCTGGATTTAATCAAAAGAAAAGATAGGCTCAGAAGGTGTAACTAAGGGTATCTAGCGTAAAAGATCAACGCTAACAAATGAGTTCCAAATACTAGGATAACTAACCGATGTGGTTAGCACAAATATTTCTGTAAACGGATGGCCATTTGGTGTAAATCCTAATTTGCCTCTTATCATTTGAATTATTTTATCACTCGAAAGTAATTTTAACCGTAATGCATAACAAGTACAAGTTCTAGAATTAACATAATCACCGGTACACTCGTAACGAAATATATAGCATAAGAAATGCTTTATACAAAAAGGCTTAAATCCTCACAATTTAAGGTGGTTTATAACATGTACTAGTAACTGTTATAGATTCCAAAATTGAAATAGCTCTCGTAACTTGATTAAATTCCAAAAAAATTTCAAATAGCTTCATTTTTACCATTGAATCAATCTATATCTATAATATGATAAAACAACTAGAAAATCAATGTCGAACTAATTCTAGTTACTCGAATCCAAAACTTTACTAAAACTAAAAATTTAAAAAGTTAAACCAATTTTTCCTATTTTTTTCCCTCCCCCACACTTAAGTTTTGCATTGTCCTCAATGTAATAAAAATGAACTTCAAAGTAAAGGAAATGGGAAAAATTTAGTAAAGAAAAAAACTACCAGGGAAAATACGCCTACGCATATTTGATCATAGATACGCGAATGAGTTCTCCAACTCCAAACATTGATCAACAATAAGCTTCCGGTAATTCTCCCCTGCAAAAACTGCAAAAATATACGAAACAAAACAAACAAACAAACCAAAATACTAAAACAAACAAAAGTAATTAAAGATAAACCATATGAAATCAATCCTAAAAAAAATTAAGTTAAGAACATAGAAATAGAAATTGTTCGACCCATCATTGTTTTGAAACACAACCAACACAATCAAATCACGATGATCACTCATCATCGTCATCCATGTCATCAGTAGCATGAATTCTTTCATCTTCACTTTCATCATCCTCCTCAAAAACTGTAAAAACTTTTTGTCTTTTCTTTCCAACTCTAGATGATGATCCTCCCCCATCATAACTTGAACCTCCAACATTGGAAACTCTACCATAAACAGGTACTGGTTCGGGAAATGGAGCATACCCAGGATATGGGTAAGGATATTGGCCAGGATATGGATCATACTGAAGTGAGTAGGGTGGAACATTTGGTGGGTTGTAGGGTGGTACCTCGTAATTGGCTTCACGAGCCATGTGTTGGAGCATCGACATTGAATAATCAAAATTGTAATTATTCCTCATCATCATAGAATCTCTCCACACTTCCCTACGTTCAATATCATTAAGTTCTCGATTCCAATCCCCCCCATCCCGAGTCAAAACTACTCGGTGCATGAACATTCCTTATTTGCGGTGGTGGTTGATATTGTGCTTGTGATGCAACTTGAGGTGCGGCCATCACTGGCTCCATCCAAGCTCCCAACGTCTTTCTTCTCCTATCCAATGCTTTCCCAAAACCTATAGCATCCCACGTTTCACTCTCTTTTGACTCCGAACATTTAGCCAATTCCTCATTCTCGAAATAACCCAAATTTCTAGCCAATGCGGTCACATAGTGACCTCCACAAATATCACCACTATCCTTTATTCCTGGTGCTCTTCTTGAAAGATATTCGGCTATAATCCAAGCCGCATTTCCGTTCTTGTCTTCCTCCAACAACTTCATAACCCACAGGTCGGGTTGATTGCATTTATCCCGACTCCCCGTCCTGTGTAAAACACCCCAAGCTATTAATTTCTGCAAAATTTTCATCAACGGGTTTCTTAGCTTGGACGAGTTTCTCCTTGAACAACCTGGATCACCAACACGATTCCAATACTCTGCAATACCATCATAATCATTGTGGTACCTCACCAAGCTCACGAAATGGTATTCAAACAATCTATGCTTAACTTCATCTTGCTCGTACAATCCTAGAGCAACCGCAAACTCCGGCAAAGTATAGGCGTGCTCGTTCCCGCAAAGCCTAAACCAAATACATGTATCCCTCACAACATCAACAACCTTCCTTTCAAAATAAAATGTGGCGAAAAACTCCAAACACCACTCACGGTAAACATTCTCATAAATACTGAAAGCTCTTTCCCACGAATAATCCTCAAAAGTATCTCCATCGCCTGGATACACGTAAGACATTCTCATCATATTTCTCAACTCATTTTCACACTCATAATCCGTGAACACATCCCAATCAACCAAACGCGGTTGAGCAATCTTTCGAACCTATAGCTTTGACAGTCGCTCACGAAAAGCATGCTTTTCTTCCTTCCTAAGCCTACTAAACTTTAAATTCTCAATACTCTCTGGCTGAACAGTATAAATAACCCTACTCTTCGCATTCCTTTTAACGTATTTGGTCACAATTGGGTTAACACTCACACGTGATGAACTCGAACTACCTGCAACATAACTCTGTAGAAAACACAATTATTTGTTAGTGTAAGCGCATAAGAACCAAGGCTACATGATTTAGAAGTCAAAAAACTCGTTTTCAAAATTTCGTTTTTTCATTTACCGATCCCTCCATCCGATCAGTATTGCTCCAACCGAATCGGATGGAGTAAATTACCCTGCCCAACCGATCGGTTCTGCCCCGCAACCGAATCGGTTGGGGCTTACTGTGAAATTTTTTTTTCTCTTTCGACTCCAATCAACTCCTATCAATTCCTACTCTTTCCTATCTTGCATTTGATCAATTATAGTGGTTTCTACATATCCCATTCATCCCTGAAACAATCCATAACATATTCATATGATTTCTCAATCAATCCTAGAACATAAGAACACTACCAAATCAAAACTCCTCAATTAGTGTTCTAATCAACAATGTACCATCCTAACATCACTAATTAACAACTAAATAACATCTGGGAATCATCAATTGCAACCTAAATCGATTCAAAGTTTTGACCCAATTCATTCCGAAAATTCAATCAATTAATTCTTCCTCAAAACTTAATCAATCAATCTAATTCTTTTTGCAATCTATTCCTCTATCATTTACCCATCTCTTCCAGAAAAAATTACATCTTAATTCGAACTCTATCAAAAATACCCAAATTTTGACCTAATTCAATTAATCCGAATTAAAACCTAATTAACACAAATTGATGATGTTACTTACTTGTTTAGGTGCCATGGATGATCCTTGAACACTCCTGCAACTCTTAATTATCTTCTAATGGTCGAATTTTTTGAACCCAAGCTTGGTGGATTGTGTGTGTGAGTTTTTGTGATTTTTGAAATTTTGAGTTTATATATATCACTCCATCCAATCAGTATTTGATCCAACCGATTCGGATTAAGTTTTTGCAAAAACTTCACTTTTCTACTTGCCAACACTTTATGATACTTGTTAGATCAAGTGGAAATGTTTTTTCACTTCAAAAATGCTTTTTCTTATGTAAAAATACTCCACCACATTTAGTCTACCAACTTGTTGTCCAAGTCTATCTCTACTAATTCTAAACAAAACTAACTCTAAAAGTCTAAACTAAAAACATAACTTCATAAAACTTAATAAAAAGAAACAAGAGTCTTAACTTAAACTTAAACTAAAATTTAAATGAAAACATTAAAAATACTCAAAATGCATAAAAATTAAAAAGAAAACAAACAAATAACTTGCACAAGTGTTGTGCTTATTCTTCAAACTTGTTCACTTGAATCTTTCATCCTTGAAAATACTCGTGCTTCAAGATATCTTCATTTTAAAACTTCCCGGACAATTTCCGGCTTGTTGTTTGCGTTTTAAATTTCCTTGCAAAGTTTCTTCCATCCGGACAAACTACATCAAACTTCACATGCCAATCTCCGTCTCCTTCTTCCTTCTTGTAAACACTAGAACCTTCGGGTCCCCATTCCAAATTCTTTAGTTGGACCGGTAAGGATCCAAGAAAATCTGTCAATTTGTTAAAAACAAAAACATTTTTAAAAGGTTTATAGAAAGCCTCCATAGCTAGAGCTCTTTCCATCTCATCTTCAATGTCAAAGTAACTCGGAGCAACCGGCCCATATTTAGGCCTACCTTCTTCATCTCTACCCACTTCAAAACAACCCAAGTGGTCTTCTTCTTCTTCTTCTTTATGAACTTCTTTCACAATCTTTCCTCTTGGCTTAGGATAATAAGTATGCTTCAAGATCCCATCATTAATAGTCATAGTACCTCGACCCATATCTATAATAGCTCCACACGTTCTCAAAAACGGTCTACCTAACAACAATGGTAACTCCTTATCCACCGGAATGTTAAGCACTAGAAAATCGGCCAAAAAGGCTTGATACCCTATTTGGACTCTAACATTCTTTACTTCTCCCGTTGCCTTTGCTTGTGAATTATCGGCCATAGTAAGATTATATTGATTAGGTTGAGGATTTGCAAGTCCTAATCTCATATACAATGGATACGGCACTACATTCACACTTGACCCCATGTCGGCCAATGCATACATCGCATCTGTCCCATTCACCTTAATCGGCAACACAAAATTTCCCGGATCGCTCATCTTCTTAGGCAACCCATTCTCAACTATTCTCTCTCTTTCAACCTCATCAAAATTCTTATCTTCTAACCTAGCCCTTGCCATCATAACTGCATCCAACTTCTTACGATAGGTCATGTAATTATTCAACACATCAATAACCGGCTTCTCCTCCATAAGCTCATTAAACTTCATCTCCAAGTTTTCCAAAATTGCTTCCTTTTGCTCTTGAGTTAACGGTTTAACAATTTGTGGTGATTTGGGTGGTGATGATGATTCATTCTTAGGGGTGGAGGGTTGGGTAAGTTTGTTAAGTGGTGTTTTCTTTCTATTCGCTTTTCCCATTTTAACAATCTCTCCCTTTCCTTCCTTCTCTTCTACCATATCATCCACATCAATCCTCATCTCTCCTAGTGCAAAATCAATCCTACACTTAGTTTTAACCATAAAATCTCTACCAAACACAACTTCCGGTTCATCAGCATTCCCATATTCCAAAACAACAAAATCAACTTTGAAAATGTGACCATGAATATTAACACGCACATCTCTCACCATCTTTCTTCCATAATCCTCATAGTCAAGTCGAACGAAACCAAGCTTACCAAGCATATCTTCCGTAATATAGTTGTCACCATACTCCATATTAAGCTGAGCATCCCAAGCTTTTATACCTTCTACACCACAAGGTGTAGAGTACCTCATGAACGGTGCATCAAACTCCTTAGGTGGTGCTCTTGTGAACACAACAACTCTCTTCTCCTTAGGTAAACAAACCCGGTTTTCTCCAACTTCTTCTTTCTTTTCAACATCAACCTTAACTTCTTCCAAAATATTTTTCAGACGCTCCAATGAATCACCCGAGTCTTTGAACATCTCTTCCAAATTTCTCAAGTACTTCGACACTTTGCTTAAACTCTCTGTTGGGAATAAAATGATCAAAGTCAAAGAGCCTGCCAAAGATGTTGAAGAGCCTGCTAGTTGATTTTGAAGTGTATAAAGATGTTCTACCAGTACCTTCTGGGTAGAAGGTACTGCTGGTTGATGAAGAGCCTGCCAAGCTTATGTCAAGTCGATTAGATATTTTGTAATAGATATTTAGTTGAATTATTAGTCTTTGTACATTGTTATACGTTATGTAGAAGTAGATTAGTCTTCTGTGGTGACAGAAGAATATTATCAGAGTTGTACATGGGTAGTTGTATTTAATTGTAGGCGCCAATATAGTCAAAGTATAGTATAATACTCTTCCACTTGACAACATGTAATAAGATATCCTTATCTTATAAAAGGATATCTTAGTCACTTCTTCATGCATGCATCTTACACAACCAATAACATAAACCAAACTATCTCTCAAGTAACTTAGTTACTTAAAATCACAAATCCTTTTTACAATCTTAGATTCAAGATTACTTTGTAATCCCGGTGATATTTAGATCATCCGTATTATTTCATCAATAATATTGAATCGTATTGTGTTAAACCAAAGTTGTGTTCTTTATTCATTGCATTCTCACGTTTACATAAACTCACCACCTTGTGTTCTTTTAAGTGTGTTGTAGTAGATTCCGCATGCTAAACACATTCAATACATAAATATCTCTCAAACACATTACTAAGATTCATATCCCAAGTGTTTGAACTTCGAACAAAACCGTTCCACAAGTGGTATCAGAGCTAGGCTTGATATTTACTAATTTAAAAGAACAATGGATGTTGAACATATTCAAACAAATGTTGCAGTTAAACTTCCATTACTTAAACAAAATGAGTTTGAAATGTGGCGACTTAGGGTAGAACAATACTTTCAAGTGCAGGACTATGCACTTTGGGAGATCATTGAACAAGGCAATTCATTTAAACCCCAAATCACCACTACAACAGTAAATGATGCTCTTGTAACAAGAATACAAGACCAACCATCAAATGCAGATGAAAAAGTTCAGAAGAGAAATGATCTAAAGGCAAGGAGTATGTTACTGATGACTATTCCAAATGATCAACTTCTGATCTTTAACAAATACAAAGATGCCAAAACCCTTTTTGAAGCTATTGTGGCTAGGTTTGGTGGTAATGATGCTACCAAGAAAACACAGAAAACACTTCTCAAACAACAATTTGAGAACTTTACAGCCACAACCAATGAGTCTTTGGACAGTATGTTCAATAGACTTCAGAAGCTTGCAAGTCAGTTAGCCATCCATGAAGTGATGATAACTCAAGAAGACCTAAACTCTAAATTTCTTAGGAGTTTACCTTTAGAATGGTCTATGCATGTTATTGTCTGGAAGAACAAGCCAGACATTGACCAGATGAGTCTCAATGATCTCTACAACAATTTCAAAATTGTAGAACATGAAGTAAAGAAGACTACTGGGTCAAGCTCAGGAAATATGGCTTTTGTTTCATCCCCAAGCATCTCAAAGGTTGATAATGAAGAAAAAGGTGGCAGAGAAGAAGGTACTGCCAGTACAACCTTTGGTACTGCTAGTACTTCAAGTAGTACCAAATCCATTTTAGATGAAACAATTGGGTGTGCTTTTCTTACATCTCAACACAATGGGTCCGTATTAACTTTTGAAGACCTTCAAGAGATTCATCCTGATGATCTTGAAGTGATGGACATAAAGTGGCAACTCTCACTTTTAAGCATTAGAGCTAAGAAGTTGTTGATGAGGACTGGCAAGAAGATAATGATAAATGGAAATGAGCCTGCTGGCTATGATAAGTCAAAAGTGGAGTGTTACAACTGCCACATGATGGGTCACTACTCTAGAGAGTGTAGAAGACCTAAGAAGCAGGATGACAAGGGTAGAGGGTTTGACAACAGGAATAAAGGAAGCTTTAAGAAGAAAGGAAGCTTTGAAAACAAGAGTAAGGTTGTTGAAGTTGCTGAGCCAAAAGCAATGGTTGCTATTGATGGCATGGGTTTTGATTGGAGTTTCATGGGTGAAGATGAGTCAACTTCTGATGAATTGGCTTTGATGGCATTCTCCACTCCTGAGGTACAAACTATCAAATGTTCTAGCAATTGTGAATTTCTTAAAGAATTAGAAATTATAAGAAAATCTTATGATACAGAAATTTTAGAACACAGAAAAACCCAACAAACCTTATTTAACCATCAATGTGGTATGGCCAAACTAGAAAAACAAATCATTCACTATAGAGAAAATGAACTTACATTTTCTGATGCTAAAGCTGCTCTTAATAGACAAATATTTTTGAAAGATTCAGAAATAGAAATGGTAAGGAATGAGTGTACTAAAGTTACTTTGGCTAGAGATAATATTCAACTGACTGTTACTAAATTGGAAAATGCTTCTGAATGTACTAGGAGCATAGTAGAGAATCAGATGAATAAGAGAATAAAATCAGGGATAGGATACAATGAATGTCCACCTCCTTATAGAGGAATCCCTTGTCCTCCAGGATCAAATCTTGCTGAATCAGGTGTGCATGAAGTCATGAACAAACCATTGGCTAAATCTGTAGTGATAAGTGAACCTTCTGAGAGTGCTAAGAATGCCCCACTCTCTAAGGTGCTCACTGATAAGAGACCAGATGTCCTAATTATTGAGGATTGGATATCTGATGATGATGAAGATCAGACTATTCCTATCAAAGGAATAAAAGTAGGACCAACCAGTCCTAAGAAAGTAGAAGTTAAAGCTAAGGCTAAAACTGTTTTGAAAACAGTTGAAAGTTGTAAAAATTGTAATAACAAACCTAGGGGAAGCCAAAGAAATTGGAACAACCTTAAGTCACAACAACTAGGTGATGACTTTGTTATGTTCAATAAGGCTTGTTATTATTGTGGTAGCTTTAATCATCTTCATGCTTATTGTAATAAATTGGTTTCTGGGAGTAAATCAAAGTCTAAAACAAATGTTACTCACCCCAGAAAAAGTTTTGTTAAGTCTAACACCTCAAATGTTAAACATACTGTTAGACAAAATAAGCCTGTTATTGCAAAACCAACTGATAAGGGTACAAGAAACACTTTCAAAAGTGTACCAAAAGTTGAGAATAGTCCTATTCAAAAGAAATCTGTGGTCAAAACATAAATTTGGAAACCAAAAACCAAAGGTCCTGCTAGACCAAATGGTACTGCTAAGATTGGTATTACCAAAATTGGTACTGATAGACCAAAGACCACACAATGGATTAAAAGGGAAAGTGCTGTTAAGTCCTCAGCATGTTGGATTTGGAAACCAATCCAATCAAAAAGTGCATCAACAATCCTGAAAAGGTTTGATTTCATTGATGCAAGAGGCAAACCCAAGTCTGTCATGGCTTGGGTACCCCAAGGAAACTAATATGTTTATTCATGTGCAGGAACATTCAACTGATATTGAAGATCAAGGATATGTTGATAGTGGATGTTCAAGGCACATGACAGGCAACATGTCATTCCTCTCAGACTTCAAAACATTTGATGGAGGATATGTTACCTTTGGGGGAGGAATAAAAGGGAAGATCACTGGTAAAGGTACTATCAAAACCAGTAAACTAGATTTTGAAAATGTGTATTTTGTGAAAGAACTTCAGTTTAATCTTCTTAGTGTCTCACAAATGTGTGACAAAAAGAACAATGTTCTTTTTACTGACAATGAAAGTATGGTTCTTTCTTCTGATTTTAAGATGCCTGATGAGAGTCAGATCCTTCTTAAAATTCCAAAAAGGAACAATATGTATAGTGTCAATTTAAAGAACATTGATCCCAAGGAAGGTTTAACTTGTTTGGTAGCAAAAGCCTCATTGGATGAATCTATGCTTTGGCATAGAAGGCTTGGTCATGTAAACTTTAAAACAATCAACACTATTGCAAAATATGATTTAGTAAGAGGTTTACCCAAAAAGATTTTCCAAAACGACCAAACTTGTGTTGACTGTCTAAAAGGCAAACAACATAGAGCTTCTTGTAAGCCCAAGACCCAAAACTCTATTTCTCAGGCTTTACATATGCTTCATATGGATCTCTTTGGTCCTACTAATGTGTGCAGCTTGAATGGAAAAAGATATTGTCTGGTTGTTACTGATGACTATAGCAGATTTTCATGGGTTTTCTTCTTAATATCTAAACATGAAACTAGTGAGATACTTAAAACCTATATCACTGAGGTAGAAAACCAATCTGATAAGAAGGTCAAGGTCATCAGGTGTGACAATGGGACAGAGTTCAAAAATAGAGTAATGGATGACTTTTGCAAGGAAAAAGGCATAAAAAGAGAGTTTAGTGTAGCTAGAACTCCTCAGCAAAATGGAGTAGCAGAAAGAAAGAATAGAACACTTATAGAGGCTGCTAGAACTATGTTAGTAGACTCTAAGTTACCTATTTCATTTTGGGCTGAAGCAGTTGGTACTGCTTGTTATGTACAAAACAGGGTTCTTGTGACAAAACCACATAGAAAAACTCCTTATGAACTTTTCTTTGGTAGAAAACCATCTTTAAGTTTTATGAGACCTTTTGGTTGTCATGTCACTATTCTTAATACCAAAGATCATTTAGGAAAATTTGATGGAAAAGCAGATGTTGGCTATTTGATAGGGTATTCCTTGCAGAGTAAGGCCTATAGAGTGTTTAACACTTGCACTAGGCTAGTAGAAGAGAATCTTCACATAGAGTTTCAAGAGAAACTAACAAATGTGAAAGGAGTTGGACCAGATTGGATGTTTGATGTTGATAGGCTTTCAGAATCTATGAATTATGTGCCTGTTACAGGTACAAATACTAATGATGATGCAGGTTTTGAAGACAATGTTGAAACTCCTAAAGATCAAGATTACATCTGGATGCCAATTTGGAAAAGTATGGATCCATCTTCAAGACAAGAAGGACCTTCAAACACAACAAATGAAGGCAATGAAGATGATCAAGGAACTCAGAATCAAGAGAATCAAGAAAGTGGTACAAATGACAATGGTACTGCTAGTTCACCAGATGGTCCTGCTAGTTCAAGTATTGGTACTGCTGAGCCATTGAATGTTCAAATAGATGATTCTTTTCAAGAAGAAGTTGGGATTAGCAATCTTCCAACTACATATGAAGTTCCTAAAACACCAAACACTAGAATTCTCAAAGATCACTCAACTGATGATGTGATTGGAAGCATAACTTCTGGTGTTAGAACAAGATCTCAAGTTGGTTTATCTCAAGTCTTATCTTCAGATGAAGAAGGGTTTATCTCCTCTATTTATGAAGAAAAGAAGAATGATACTTCCAATATATGCCTGTTTTCATGTTTTCTATCTCAGGCTGAACCCAAAAACATAAACAAAGCTTTAGATGATGCAAGTTGGGTGGAAGCAATGCAAGAAGAGCTTCTCCAATTCAAGATTCAGAAGGTTTGGATATTGTTTGATTTGCCTAAAGGTCATAGGGCAATTGGAACCAAATGGGTGTTCAGAAACAAGAAAGATGAAAGGGGTATAGTGATCAGAAACAAGGCTAGATTGGTAGCACAAGGATATACTCAAGAAGAAGGGGTAGATTATGAAGAAGTGTTTGCTCCAGTTGCAAGACTTGAAGCAATTAGGCTTTTCTTGGCCTATGCTTCATTCATAGGCTTCACTGTCTATCAAATGGATGTTAAGAGTGCATTTTTATATGGTGAGATTGAAGAACCAGTATATGTATCTCAACCTCCAGGCTTCATTGATGCAGAGTATCCAGACAAAGTTTACAAGGTTACCAAGGCTTTGTATGGCCTACACCAAGCTCCTAGGGCATGGTATGAAACATTGGCTTGTTTTCTACTAGAAAGTGGATTCCAAAGAGGCAGGATTGATCCAACTTTGTTCATCAAAAGAACAAAGAAAGACATCTTGCTAGTGCAGATTTATGTTGATGACATAATCTTTGGATCAACAAACCAAGACTTGTGTGTAGAATTTGAAAAACTTATGCATAGTAAGTTTGAAATGAGTTCCATGGGGGAACTTACTTTCTTTTTGGGTCTCCAAGTGAAACAATCCAAAGAAGGCATATTTATCAGCCAAGATAAGTATGTAGCAGAGATCCTAAGGAAATTTAATTTTACTGATTCTAAAGTTGCAAGTACACCAATGGATCCAGACAAAGGGCTACTCAAGGATGCTGAAGGAGAAGATATGGATTTGCACAATTATAGATCTATGATTGGGTCCTTGATGTATCTTACATCATCAAGACCAGATATCATGTTCTCAGTATGTGTATGTGCAAGGTTTCAAATACATCCCAAAATCTCTCATCTCACAGCAGTCAAAAGAATCTTTAGATATCTTAAGGGTCAACCTAGGTTGGGTCTTTGGTATCCAAGGGAATCATCTTTTGAATTGGTGGCTTATTCGGATAGTGACTATGCAGGTGCAACTTTAGACAGAAAATCCACAACTGGTGGATGTCAATTTCTTGGTTGCAGACTAATCTCTTGGCAATGCAAGAAACAAACAATGGTGGCCAATTCTACAACTGAAGCAGAATATGTTGCTGGTGCAAGTTGTTGTGGGCAAGTTCTTTGGATCCAAAATCAAATGCTTGACTATGGGTACAATTTTCTTAACACCATTATTTATATTGACAATAGCAGTACTATTTGTATCATTAAAAACCCAGTTCAACACTCAAAAAACAAAACATATTGAAATCAGACACCATTTCATAAGGGATTGCAATGAGAAGAGGTTAATTCAAGTAGTTAAAATTGATTCTGAAAAGAATTATGCAGACCTTCTCACCAAAGCTTTTGATTTAGGTAGATTCAAATATCTTGTAGGAGGTATTGGAATGATAAATCTTTGAAAATCATATGTTTTTGTTCATAAAATTAACTGGTATTGGATTTTAAACATGGTACTGCTAGTTAGTCAAAAGGTCCTGTTACTTCATAATTGGTCCTGCTGATATAAAATTGCTATGTTTTGTTCATATAAAGGTTTGAATGTTTAAAATACTGGTAGAACATTTTGTTCTTTTGGTTTGCAACTAACACATTTCAAGTTGATAACAAAACAAGAGTTCTTCCAAACAGAAAGGAGCAACAAAAGTTATATTCACTTCAGGAGAGATAACAATCTAAGGGGAGGAATTGATAGCCCAGAATGGAAGAAAAACCAATTAATGAAAGGAAAGAAAAGAGCATACAAGATGATGCAGAGTTGAAAAAGAGAGAGTTAGATCACATATCTAGAAGGGATGAAGCATTTCTCAAGGAGAAAGTTCTATCTAGATCAACCTAAGGAAATTTTCAACTCAAAGGCATGACATTAGATGATTTCAATTGTTGAACCAATCATCCAAGATACACAGCATCATTGCCTTTTCAAATTTCCTCCATCCAAGGAAATTGCACCATCTTTGGGCCATCATGGCTTTTGGTATTCCACTCACCAAGTTTTTACAAACTAAAGAGTTGGCTAGTCCTTAAGCAAACGGCTTTTGGTAAAGACAAATCAAATCCGTTGATGGTTGATAGTTTACCAAAAACTATATGGTTGTTAACTAACCATACTTAATTGTAAATAGTTAGCTAGTCCTTAAGCAAACGGCTTTTGGTAAAGACAACTCAAATCCGTTGATAGCTGGTAGTTTGCTAAAAACTATAAGGAATTTTTATAAAACTTTCAAAGGTACTGGTAGTTCAAAATTGGTACTGCTAGTATAAAAAGGTACTGCTATATAGCCGTTGAGCCTGTCAGAAAAAGTTTTAGCCATTAGACCTGGTAGTTAAAATTAGCCGTTGGGGTAGTTATGTAAATTACTGATGATTATATTATATTATATTTCACATATAAAAGATCTTTTTAACCGCCTATACATTTACTTATTATAATCTTTCTTATTGTCGGTTAAAAGTAATTCTCTCATATCTTCTTTCATCAGTCATTATCATAATTCACATACACCTTTCATCTTCTACCAGTACTACCAACAAATCCCACCATCATATTCAAAATTTTCATTATGGCTTCCACAGTTGTTCTAGATTTTGTCCAACGTCACAATCAGTTAGCATTTTTGGAGAAGTCAGAGGATAATGCCTCATTTCATCAAGTAGTGGACTTTTTAAACAACTCCTACATCAGGTTTGCTTTGCTAGTCAATCCCACTATTTATGAAAATCAAATTTTACAATTTTGGCAATCTGCTAAAATTAAAACTTCTGAAAATGGGGAACAAAGAATTAAGGCCAAAGTGGATGGTAAACATTTGACTCTTACTAAGTCATCCATAAGAAGACATCTTTATTTGGATGATTCTGATGGTATTAGTCAGTTACCAGATACTGAAATTTTTGAAAATTTACAAAGAATGGGGTATCATGCTGAGTCTAACAAACTCACTTTTCTGAAAAAGCATTTTACTCTACAATGGAGATTTTTGATTCACACAATCCTTCACTGTTTGAGCCAGAAGAAAACCTCTTGGGAGCAATTTAGTGGAAACATGGCTTCTGCTCTCATTTGCTTAGCTACAAACAGAAAATACAATTTTTCTAAATATATTTTTGAAGGGTTGATTAACAATGTGAAAAGTAAAACAAAGTTTTTGATGTATCCAAGATTTATTGGATGCATCATTGCAAAATTAAAACATTTGTTACTTCCCACAGACTCAATTTATGACACACCAAAACTTTCTCACAAAGTATTTTCAAATATGAGAATTGGTTTTAGAGGGGAGGAAATTCCACTTTTTGATGAAATGTTACCACAACATCCAGAAGAACCAACACCATCAGCTGACACACAATCATCTAGTTCTTCACATGGTTACATTTCACCAACACATCAAACAACACCAATACCATCTCCAGTACCATCAGCCACACCACCACCATCATCACATCATGTATCACAAACCCAATCACCTCAGACAATGCAAGAACTAAAGGAGAAGGTGAAGATCTTAGAAGAAGCTCTTAAAAGTCAAAGTAAGAAGTTTTCTGAGATCAACATCAAATTAGTATAGAGGGTAAAGAGATTGGAGGGTGAAGTGAAGAAGTTGAAGGGTAAAAGATCTGCAAAGACTGTTTTATCTAGTTCTTCGAAGTCAGATGATGATAGGATAGGTCACTCTTCCAAAAAGGGGAGGAAGGATAGGTCTGAAGATGAGGAAGAGGCTCAATTTGAATTCCATGATGGAACTCAAGTTTATGATGAAGAGCCTGTTGGAGCAGGGCAAGAGCCTGCTAGGCCAGAAGAAGAGCCTGCTAGGAGAGAAAGGCTATTGGCTATGGGGTATAAAGGGTCTGCTGAGAAAGTGTACAAGAGAAAGAGGAATTTAGAACCTCAAGGGAATTTGTTTGTTCAGGGGAGGATTTATGTTGCTGATGAGCAATCTTCTGCTCCATCACAAGCACCAACTTCCAAAGGATAAGGGCAAAAGTATTCTGATTGAAGATGAGCCAAAGTCCAAGAAGTTGAAAGACTCAGCAAATCAGATGGCTTTAGGAGAATGAAGAGGCCAAAAGGGTTCATGAAGAAGAGCTAAAAGCACTTGAAGCTTCAAGAATGCTTGAAGTAATGAAAGAGCAGAAAG
This sequence comes from Artemisia tridentata subsp. tridentata, assembly GCA_021014915.2. Classification (NCBI taxonomy): domain Eukaryota; kingdom Viridiplantae; phylum Streptophyta; class Magnoliopsida; order Asterales; family Asteraceae; genus Artemisia; species Artemisia tridentata. The sequence goes on from CP139504.1 coordinate 250,906,847, forward strand.
ATGCTGAAGATGCTGCTCAAGCTCTTCTGATTCTCAAGCTGCACAAATATTTGATGCACAACTACAATGGATTATCTCTATTGATCCAATTGTAAGAGGTCAAGCTTCTGTGTATGTGGATGATGAGTCTCTCAGTGTAGAAGAGAAGACAGCCAAGCTTGAAGAATTCATCACCAAAAAGTATAGAGAAGAAAACATGAAAACAGGCATGCAAATTGGAAGGATCATCAACTCAAAGGAAAATCATTTGATGAGTTGCAGCATCTATACATTGAAGCCTACAAGAAGAACCACTGCACTCCTCCTGAACACACACAAGAAAGGTCTTCAAAGAAGAAGGAAGATGCTCAGAAGAAAGAAGTAGCAAAATTGGACACAGAGCAAGTAAGTAAAATGTTGATTACTTTGCCTACTATCATACATGCTGATCCAATTAGGTCTAGACACCCTATAATTGATTGGGAAATACACCATGATAGATTTGGTAAGTCATGGAAAATATCAAGGGTTGGGGGACAGTCTACTATCTTTAAGAATTTTGAAAATCTAGTTAGAGCATCTGACAGAGCAGATTTAGAAGAATTGTGGAATCTAGTACAGATTAGGCTAGCCACAAATTCTAGCAATGATGTTAAGGAACAGGAATTATGGGTTGAATTCAATAGGATGTATGATCCTGATCCCAAAGATGATTATTGGAAGTTTCCATATTATGATCCCACTACAACCTGGGAATTCCTAAGTCATTGCAGTATTCATCATTTGTACACATCAAGTGGGATTGAACTCTTCATGTTGGCTGAGAAAGAGTATCCACTTAGTTATGAAGTGCTCTCAACTATGATTTCCAAGAGATTAAGGTGTGACAAAGATGATGAGAACTCAGAAATTGTTCAAAGTTTGCTAAGGAGCATATTTGAACAATGTGAAAGAAAAAGGAAGGATAGAAAGTAAAGGTTTTTGGAAGAGTTCTCTCAAATCCTCAAGGTATGTATTTTATTCATCAGAAACTTGTGTATTTTAATGGAAATAACAAGTTTAGGGGAGGATTGTTGGGAATAAAATGATCAAAGTCAAAGAGCCTGCCAAAGATGTTGAAGAGCCTGCTAGTTGATTTTGAAGTGTATAAAGATGTTCTACCAGTACCTTCTGGGTAGAAGGTACTGCTGGTTGATGAAGAGCCTGCCAAGCTTATGTCAAGTCGATTAGATATTTTGTAATAGATATTTAGTTGAATTATTAGTCTTTGTACATTGTTATACGTTATGTAGAAGTAGATTAGTCTTCTGTGGTGACAGAAGAATATTATCAGAGTTGTACATGGGTAGTTGTATTTAATTGTAGGCGCCAATATAGTCAAAGTATAGTATAATACTCTTCCACTTGACAACATGTAATAAGATATCCTTATCTTATAAAAGGATATCTTAGTCACTTCTTCATGCATGCATCTTACACAACCAATAACATAAACCAAACTATCTCTCAAGTAACTTAGTTACTTAAAATCACAAATCCTTTTTACAATCTTAGATTCAAGATTACTTTGTAATCCCGGTGATATTTAGATCATCCGTATTATTTCATCAATAATATTGAATCGTATTGTGTTAAACCAAAGTTGCGTTCTTTGTTCATTGCATTCTCACGTTTACATAAACTCACCACCTTGTGTTCTTTTAAGTGTGTTGTAGTAGATTCCGCATGCTAAACACATTCAATACATAAATATCTCTCAAACACATTACTAAGATTCATATCCCAAGTGTTTGAACTTCGAACAAAACCGTTCCACAAGTGGTATCTCACTAAAGCAATTAACAACTATAACATAACCAAAAACATGAAAATCCAAACTATTAGCATTAGGGTTAGTCATAATCGAAACATATCAAAAATGAAATCAAATCAAATAAACAAACAAGTTCAAACTCTCAAAACATCAAAACAACTAAAAATTAAAAATAAAAAAATAATAATAATAATAAAAAAAAAAAAAAAAACTTTTCCGCGGCATCCATCCGATCGGTTTAACACTCCATCCTATCGGATGGTTGAATCGTAAAAATTAATTTTGCCCAACCGAATCGGATGCGGGCTACATCCGATCGGTTGGATCAACTTTTTTTTTTAAACTAAATTAAAACCTTAATATAAAAATTAATTCCTAAAAAAAACTAATTTTCTAAAAATGAAAAATAAAACATAATTAATAACTTTAATAACCATTAACTAATTAATAACTATTATTAACTAACAAAATTAATAAAAACTCTTAAACTACTTAATCAATAAACATAAAATTAACTACATTAACTACTAATTTTTAATAAAAATATTAAAAGCATTTAAAACTAATCTAATTACCACTATTAACTATTTAATTAAACTAACACTTAATCATATCAATTACTAACATTAATCTACCATTAATCTAACATTAAAAACTGAAAACAACAAAAACAACAAAAATCTAAAAACTTTTACCGAGGCCACCAGCCGATCGGATGGAGATCCATCCGATTCGGTTGGTCCCGAACCAACTTTTTTTTTTCTTTTTCTCTTTTTCAAAAACCTATAAAACTACCAAGTCTAATAAAAAATAACCAAGTAAAATAACCAGATTAAATAACCAATTCCCCAGCAACGGCGCCAAAAACTTGGTGTTTCAAACGTGTTGCAAGTTTTAAAAATTTATAAACATGATTTATCCAATTCTCTATTTAACACATACGAGCAAGTATACTCGTCCATGATAGTAAAGGTGGGCAAGTCGAGATCGTCCCAAGGGAGTTGGTATTAGAACTTAGTAAAACAAGTTTTTACAAAAAGGGTTGTCAATCCAATTTGGTGAAAATTCAAAAGCAAGTAAAATCCAATCAATCAAAAACACATATATTTGTGTATAATTCCTTGAATAATTATATAGAGTAATCCACAAAGTTTGGTGTAACTTGTAGTGATACACAACTTTATATGAGTGATTCACAATCAATGGTTTATCTCTTGAAAAACATTTCTAAGAATTCAATCTCCTAGTTAATTCCTTTCGGCCTTTTTAACTATTACGACAATTCTATTAAACTCTTTGTTGTTTGAAAAGCATTTCTTATCTTAAGAATTCTTACGAATCCTTTCGGCCCTTTCTCGTGATGAAATCGTTTCAAATCTATTTTAATGAGTTAATATGGTGCTTGTCACACACCATAGCCCATACTAATTCGTGCACTAACGTTTTGGAATAAAAATATACAGAAAATCCTTTCGCCTCTTTTTATTCTTTAAAATTGCTTTTACCAACTAATTAAGCAAGATTATATTGTATTTCAACAAACTCATAAAACAAGATATGTTTTCATGCATCACTATAAAATAAGAATACTCTAACAATTGTCACATCATACACACAAGTATACCAAAAATCACTCCATATCAAACATAATCAAACACAAGTAACAAACCATACTTTCATTCAACTTAAAGTAAAAGTAGTTCATAGTAATTTAAACAAGAGATACCTAGTTTTGGAATTACAAGAACTAGAATTGTGGAACTATAGCAACCACACTCCTCCAATCGCCTATTACTACTTGTATACAACTCCACACTCGAACCACACTATTGAGACTTTAACTCAAAGTTCCTGGATGTTTTTCACAGCAATTACAAGCTTTCGGGCAATGATAATAAGTTAGTAAGGACTTGGTGTAAGCCATTACTGGGTTTGGGGTGTCACACCTTTCAATCTAACCTAGGATCCTATATATAAGTAGAAGAACCCTTCCTTATCAAGTAAAAATGTCCACTATTAGTTAATATTCAGGAAATGATAAGCCACCATGATTATGGGGCTTAAATTCGTCATTAAATGGAACTTTGTAACAGCATCTTCATCCAACCGATCGGTTTTAGGCTCCAACCAATCGGTTGGAACTCTCGGTAAATCCCAACTTTCCCTATCCGAATCGGATGCGGGCTCCATCCGATCGGATGGGGCCTTCTGCCACACACAACTTTGATTTTTTTCTTTTCTTTTCTTGTCGCGAGCTTTATCCTTTGTTGTGGCACTAATTTCTTCCATAGAACTCGATCTTTTCTTGATACTTGAACATAGAAATCTTGACATTATCAAATCCTTGAGTTCTTGTGTGGTTTCTCTCTCATTTCCATCTCGGGAATCTTCCAATGTGCATTATCACTTCAATTCTTCATCTTTTCGTCATCTTTTCCTGTACTTGGCTACATTCACTTGCATATACACTCTTTTCACGATTAAAATACACACAAATATAACCAAATATAGTGCACAAAACCACTGATAACGCAACTAAAAACATGCTCATTCTTTGCATTACCAATGCTAGACTCCTGTCTCGCCAAACCGGGCCGGATAATAACACCTCATCATAGGAGGCCGCGTCTCAGCATCTTGGCCGTGGAATAACCTTATGTCCGGGGACAATCCAAAGGTCAGGACCACGGATTAACCCAAAAGAGTAAGGAATATTATCAGCTAAAATATAGCTGACATGGGCAGACCCCAAACAGGGAAAGACCGCAGTCCCCTTCCGAAGGAATCGCCACCCAAGGCAAGAGGACAAGAACGAGAGTTGACCTGGGGTTTGCCGCCTAAAAATGTCATCGTCATGGCACGTGATCCCAGAAAATCGACAAGAACGACTATGGTATAAATAGAGGGCATTTGCCACTCTCAACGGTAATATCATCACTCTCTCACAACATACACTTTATCTCTCTAAACAAATAACTTAATCTCACACTGGAGGTTAACCGTGGAACCCCCCTTCCGCGGTGAGACTAACGGTGCTTTCTTTCTTAGCAGCTTTTCATACAGATCTTTAGTCCAAAATTCGCCCCATCAAGAGCTAGCCTAAACTAGGTCTTGCATTGAGCCCAAGTTTTGTACTAACAAGTGGCGCCATCCGTGGGACGCTAACATAACTGCGTTTCCAAAGATACTCTTAACAAATGGGTAATCCGGCGAATGGCTCTTCTCCCACCCAAGAACGCTCCGCAGTACGGAACACCTTGGAGAAGGAAAAAAGCCAAGGAATGGGGGAGCACCATTCTTGCCCGCTGCCACATGAGTCAATAAGGGAGTTTTCTGATAAGCATTACGACCAACTTTTTCCCTTGATGGCCGAAAAGGTTCATCAAGAGAAGTTAAGGCAGGTGCAAACTTGCCTTGATTTCGATAATGAAGAACTGAAAAGTTCACGGTCTCGAGAACAGTCTCGAAACTCTGAGTCAAGATCCTTGGGTGAGAAGAAAGCCAAAAAGAAGCAAAAGGCCAGTCCTAGTGTCAGGTCCGAACCTTCCGAGTATTCCTACTCCCAAAGTGCTTTCTCCAGACTTAGCAGCGGAGAGACGAGACCCTCCTAGGAAGATTATGAGAGAACAAAATACCCCCAGTCAACTATCTTTACCCGCCTAGGGGAAAGACGAGAAGACGTCAGATCATGTTTGGGGGAGAAAAGACTGGAGGTATTTTCCCGACTCAAGTCCAAAAGCCGCGCTCGGAGAGAGCGAAGAGCTGAAGCCAGACGCAACAGGCGGGACAGGATGTACTCAGTAGAAAGGAGTCCAAAAAGGCGAGGTAGGAGAACCCCTAGCCCAACCCAGAGCCGCGCCCCCCACTCAAGGGAGAGAAGTGCCGGAGACAGAGCTGCATACTCTGACCCCGGTCGGCGAAGGGAACGGACACCGCTGGAGAGCGAGGACAGTGTTGGAGGACACTGGAAGTCCAGATCCAAAAAGTACGAAGGTGATACGGATGACCTCTATCTTCCATACGATATTGAGGATACAGACCCATTCATACAACGGATCAGGAACTTTGAATTCCCAAAAAGGACCTGGATGCCTTTGAATGTCAAAATCTATGACGGGACCGGGGACCAGAAGATCGCCTGAAGAATTTTTGTACCGCAGCTAAGGTAGAGCGGTGGGCCATACCTACCTGGTGTCACATGTTCAACTCTACTCTCTTGGGTCATGCCCGCATGTGGTTTGATGAACTGCCATCGGAGAGCATTTATAATTGTGAGGACCTGCGAAAGAGCTTTCTATCTTACTTCCTCCAACAAAAGAAGTACACAAAGGATCCGGTGGAACTCCACCACATCAAGCAAAGAGAAGGGGAGTCAACAAGAGCATTTGTTGATCGTTTTAAAGCTAAAAGCATGCATGTGAAGGGCGCTCCGGAGTGTATGAGGATCTCAGGCTTCATACACAAAATCACTAATCCGGAGTTGATCAAAAGACTCAACGACAACATCCCAAAGACTGTCGATGAAATGTGGAAGGTAACCACAGCCTTTCTCCATGGTGAAACAGCCGCAACAAACCAGTCAAGGAAAATGCAAGACCGCTCCTCGTGAAAATCTCATGAAGGTGGGTCCAAGATAGCCAACAGCCAGATATTTGAACGGAATACGGAGTTCAAAGGAAGCTCTAGGTCCGACCAGAGGTGGAGTGATCGATTCACACCCCTCACAAAAACACCAAAAGAAATCTTGGCGATGGACTCCGTCAAGTTCACAGCTCCACCTCCCATGGCAAGCCTGGTAGAATAAAGGAATAAGGAGAAGTACTGCGACTTCCAAAGAGAAAGGGGACGCCACAAAGATGAGTGTTTTCAGCTAAAAAGGAAAATTGAGGAAGCAGTCAGGTCCGGCCAGTTAGCACATCTGGTGAAGGAGATTAAGGATGGCAGCCAAAAGGGTAGAGTCGCCAAGGGCGGCAAGAAGGAAGTCGCGCCCTAGGATAAGGCCCCCACCATAGTCATGGTGCATACTTGGCAGTGGAGTGTGAAGCAAAGAGTATCCCCTCATGCAGAACCAAACTTGGAGATATCTTTCCCCCAATAGAAGGGGATGACTGGGATGACCATCCGCTGGTGATAAAGACAGAGGTGGGCGGACACTGCGTGCATAGAATGTATGTTGACAACGAAAGTACCTCAGAAGTACTCTATGAGCACTGCTTTAACTGTCTCAGCCCAGAAGTCAGAAAAATATGATCCCCACCACAACACCACTCCTCGGTTTCAGCGACGAAATATCATGGCTATTAGGGCAAATCCTCTTGGAGGTAACATTGGGGGATGAGGAAAATTCAGCTAGTGCGTGGATGAATTTCATGGTTGTTAGGTCACCGTCCCAGTAGAATGGGATAATCGGCAGGCCGGGGATACGATTGCTCAAGATCATCCCTTTCACGGCCCATGGCATGCTGAAATTCCCCACCCAAGGTGGAGTAGTGACCTTGAATAGTGACAAAGTTGTCCCGGTAGAATATTGAATGGTCATGAAACCCCAACCGCAGCAGAATTCCAGCGCAGTCCCGGCAAAGGAGGGTGTCAAGGTAGCATTACATCTGTAGTTTCCAGACCAAACTATCACCATAGGGGGAAGCCTAACTGATCGGGGAAAGAAGGATTTATGTGAGCTGCTAAAGAGCAACCTAGACATTTTTGGTTGGTAGCCGTCAGATATGACTAGAGTACAGCGGAGCATGGCAGAACACAAGCTGAACGTACGGGAAGGGTATGCCCGGTAAGACAAAAGAAACGAGGGCAAGACCCAGAAAAAGTAAGGCAATCAATGATGATGTGGCAAAACTGGTGGAAGCCGGCATAATGAAGGAAGTTCATTACCATGACTGGTTGTCAAACCCGGTTCTCATTAAGAAAAGTGATAGGAGCTGGAGAACATGTGTTGACTTTAAAGACCTGAACAAAGCTTGCCCCAAGGATTGCTATCCCCTCCTGGAGATCGACTGGAAAATCGAATCTCTCTGCGGATATACCTTCAAATGTTTTTTGGACGCGTATAAGGGATACCACTAAATCCAAATGGCCGCGGAAGATGAAGAGAAGATGGCGTTCCACACAAACCAAGGGATTTTTTGTTACAGGAAAATGTCTTTTGGTCTAAAGAATGCCGGGGCCACATATCAGCGGCTGGTGGACAAAGCTTTTGAAAAACAAATTGGAAGAAACTTGGAGGTGTACGTGGACGACTTGGTCATCAAGAGCCACTCAGAAACTGAGGTGTTAAGGGACATAGAAGAAACCTTTGGAACCCTCAGAAAAATCAATATGAAGCTAAACCCGAAGAAGAGCACTTTTGGAGCAGATGAAGGGGTATTCTTATGACACGTGGTCAACAAGAAAGAGATTCGGTCTTTTCCGGAGAAATCAGAAGTCGTAGCCCAATTTCCCTCCCCGATAACTTTAAAATAAGTGCAGAACTTGAACGGGAAACTAGCAAGCCTGAACCGCTTCCTATCCAAGTCCGCAGAAAAGTCCTTGTTGTTCTTCAAAACACTGAAAAAGTGTATCAAAAAGAGCGACTTCAACTGGACACCAGAAGCGGAGCTGGCATTCAAAGAAATGAAGAAGCACATCGCCAACCTTCCCACCCTGACGGCCCCCCGGCCAAAAGAAGAGCTGATAATGTATTTATCCACGGCGAGGGAAGCCATCAGCGCAATCCTTCTAGCAGAAAGAGGGTCATGTCAGGAACCCATATACTTCATAAGTCGCGCTTTGCAAATTCCGGAGGTAAACTACTGTGACAAATGGTAATTTTCACATTTTAAGTTAATAATAAATGCCTATTTATTATTTTAAGCCTAGCATTTATATGCGCGATTGCATGTTTCTGAGCATTTTTTGGAGCTGTGCCGCATACTGTAGCTTACAATCACTGCTGAAAAAGTTGATTTTTGTCAGTAAGCGTAAATTATTCTATTTCTGATAGTTATTGACAAGTTTCGTAATTTACTGAGAACTTTCTCGTATTTACTGAAAAGCAACCCCACACGCGAGCCGACAGCACAGTATTTATGGTAGCAGTCAAATAAATGCATTTTTAAGCAAATAATAATATTTTATTATTATTCTGACGAAAACATCAATAAAAACTTTATTTTGCGTATGCGTGTCCAAAAACGTCAAACCGGGACTTTACGGTAACATTTAAGCTTAAACCGACACACGATACACCAACAATGATCAAAATATGTTTCCCTCCTCCCTCTTTACTCTTTTTCCTCCCAAATCCACACTAAATCAAGTTAGTGGAGCTTTTGTCATTTTATGTGATTTGTTTGTTACTTAAACCATAACACAAACATTTTCACCTCATCACCTTACCAAGATCATTCTTTCCTCTCTATACTTCAAAACTCACGGCCAACCATAAGAAATTAAGATCTACAAAAATTTAGTGAAGTTTGAACTAATCGGGGTGTACTTTCAAGTGTTTTGGGTTAATCGAAACGTGTTTTGGGTAATTTTGGTGCAATTTGGTGTGTTCTCGGGTCCTTATATCTCTCGACTTCCTTTCAAGCCTTGTAAGGATTTTCAAAACTATTGCAAATCTTGTTCATATCATGTTATCTTGATGTTTAAAAGTGTTACCAAGTGCTAAATGTTTATGTTTTACTAAAATGAAAAAGTTAGGGTTTGATGTCTAGTTTATTTTTACTCGACTTTTCTTGAGTTCTTGTATAAATTATGATATTTCTTGCTTGTGTGGTAAATCTTGGTGCTTATGGTACTAGTTTGATATTACAAGTGTGATTAGTGCTAATTACGTGAGATTAAGACAAAGTATACACTTATTTGTATATATATATATATATGGATCAGCCAAGTTTTAAAGGAAATAATTATTGGGGTTTTGAAAAACATAAAGTTTTGGCTCTAGTGGTGAAATGGTGAAATTTATGCTTATTAGCTTATTTTAGTTAGCTTATTAAAATAAGCACTAGCTTATTGGTTTTAACTTGTTGTTTTGGACTAAACATGAACTCGACATAAATGGGCCGAGCCCATCAAACTCTCAGCCTACTTGGGCTTTTTAGATCAAAGTGCTTATTTAAAGAGCTTATTAACTTATGTAATATTTAAGGTAAATAAAAAGGGTTAATTAGTTTTCGGCTAAAAATAGACTAATGGACTCATATGGCCTATTCGGCCCAATAAACATTTCGGGAGACAAAAATGAGTTTTGGAACATTTTTTGATTCACCATAATTATTTTTGTGAAATAGAACGTTATACAACAACAAACCTAATCCAACAACAACAAACCTAATCCCGCCGGGGCAGGGTATGGGGGAGGTAGAATGTAGACAAATCCTACCTCTACCCCAAGGTAAATCCGAGAGTAGAGAGACTGCTTCCAAAGAGACCTCCGGCAAGTGCATGTGTGCGCGTGAGAGAGCAAAGGCAGGAGGGCAACCGAGTCAAAGCACAACTGGCAACAAGCAGGCAAAAGAAAGCAGGCAAAACAAGTAAACACATAAACAGAGCAGAAAAAAAAAGGGACCCGAAGAAAGGCAAAGAGACAAGGGGGCACGGGTAGAAACACAGGCAAAAAAGCACAAAAGCAAAGAGCAAAGCACCAAGAAAAGCAAGCAAACCTAAGGGAGCAACACAAAGCAAAGCAGGGCAACGCACGGGGCCTAAAGCTAAGGCAAAGCAACCAAACACAGGGGCAAGGCGACAAAGAGACGCCAAAAAAAAAGAAAAAAAAAACAAACGCCAAGACAACCTAGACCCACGAACACCTTGCCTGAGCTACCCGCATATCCTAATTCTATCTCTCCACGCCTTCCTATCTAAGGTCATGTCCTCGGAAAAGAGAAGCTCCTTCATGTCGAGCTTAAGTCTATCCTCCCATCTGAGTTTGGGTCTACCCCTCCTTCTCACACCATCCACTACTAGCGGTTCGACTCTTCTTACAGGCGCTGATTGTGGCCTCCTCCTGACATGACCGAACCACCTGAGCCTTCCTTCTCTCATCTTCGAAGTAATAGTCTCAACCTCAAGTTTAGCTCTGAAAACTCCGTTCGGGATCATGTCAAGCAAGGTCTTCCCGCAAGTCCACCTTAGCATTCTCAGTTCTGCCACCTCGACCCTGTTAGCATGGGCTTTGGAGATAGGCCAACACTCAGACCCGTACAACATAGCCGGTCTAATCTCCACCTTATAAAATTTACCCTTTAGCTTTAAGGGGACGTTCCTGTCACAAAGGACTCCCAACGCCGCCCTCCATCTCGCCCACCCAGCTCTAATCCGGTGGGTTACCTCCTCATCTATCCTCCCTGATTTGTGAATCATCGATTCCAGATATCTAAAGGACTCATTGGGTGGTAGGATCCGGTCACCGATACGAATATCTATATCCTCGTGATGGCCTGACTCGATCCTCCCAAAATCACATCTCATGTATTCAGTCTTCTCTCTGCTCACTCGAAGACCATTGTCTTCTAGAGCCTCCCTCCAGTGCTCAAGTCTGTTGTTTAACCCTTCCGCCGATTCTGCCACCAACACAATGTCATCAGCGAAAATCATGCTCCACGGTATGCACTCTTAAATCTCTCGAGATAACTCATCTAGAATAAATGCGAAGAGGTAAGGGCTAATGGCAGATCCTTGGTGGAGTCCTACTACCACAGAGAAAAACTCTGAGATCCCCATTATGGACCGTACACGGGTCTTAGCCCCCTCATACATATCCTTAATGACTCTGACGTACCTCCTTGGGGTTCCTTTATCAATTAGAGTTCTCCAAATTAACTCTCGAGGAACACTATCATATGCCTTTTCGAGGTCAAGGAATGCCATATGCAGGTCCTTTTGTCTTTCTCTATACTTCTCCATGTGACTTCTGAGAAGGTGGATAGCCTCAATCGATGACCTTCCTGGCATAAAACCAAATTGGTTCTCAGACACCCTCGTCTCCCTTCTCAACCTTCTCTCAATAACTCTCTCCCAAAGCTTCATGGTGTGGCTAAGTAGCTTAATGCCCCTATAGTTGCTACACACTTGCACATCCCCCTTGTTCTTTTAGATGAGAATGACTTCACTGAGTTTCCATTCTTCTGGCATCTTATCACCGAAGAAGATCTTGTTAAAGAGGCAGGTCAACCATCCTACCCCCTCATCACCCAGACACCTCCAGGCTTCTATGGGGATTTGGTCCGGCCCTACTGCTTTGTTTCTCCCCATCTTCTGTAGTGCCACCTTCACTTCTGGTTGGCTAATCCTCGAATAGTAGCACTCTGGAAGTTGGCTAGGGTTCTCTTCTTCTCATCTTTCTTCCTTATACCCTCCACTGAAAAGAGAGGAAAAATACTCTCCCCATATTTTCCTAATGTCCTCTTCGTTCACAATGGTTTGTCCACCTTCATCTTTAATATATTTTATGTTACCTAAATCCCTCATTTTTCTCTCTCGGGCTTTAGCAATCCTGAATATATCATTAGCTCCCTCATTGGAGTCCAATTTCTTATACAAATCTTCGTACGCTTTGTCCTTCGCCTGGGCTACTGCCTTTTTCGCTTCTCTTTTAGCTACTTTATACCTCTCTTCTGCGGCGGTAATATCAGGTTGGTGTCCCTCTCGGCATGAAAGAAGCTCTCCGAACCTAGCTTGTTTCGATGCAACTTTGGATTGCACTTCCTTGCAAAACCACCAAGATTCCCTGCTGCTGGGCGGCTTGGTTCTCGCTACCCCGCTAGCTACACCAAGGGAATCCTTTGCAGCATCTTTAATGATGCCGGCAGGAGTGTTCCACATCTGGTCCGCGTCTCCAGCAGTCAAGTCCTCCGACCTAGTAGAAAGTCCCTCTGAGACTTTCCCTCAAAACGACTCTGCCGCCTCACTTTTCAATTTCTTCCATAGAATACCCGGAAACCCGGTCGCTACTCTCCTATGACGTTGCCTCTCAAAAAGTGCATCCAGTGCTAACAATCTGTGTTGGGATGAGCATGCCTCGCCCGGGAAAACCCTGCAGTCTCTACATGCTCTAAGATCCATTATTCGCACAAGCAGAAAGTCAATCTGGGAGTTGTGGCCCCCACTCTGAAAGGTGATCAAGTGAACATCTCTCTTCTTGAAGAAAGAGTTCGCTACTACCAAGTCGTGTGCCATAACAAACTCTAATATCGAGCGGCCTTCGTCATTCCTAACTCTATAGCCAAACCCTCTGTGGACCCCCGCGTAACCATCCGTTCCCGCTCCTATATGGCCGTTCAAGTCACCCCCTATAATCAATCGTTGCTCCGACGGGCACTCCCTTACAAGCTCGTCGAGCGAGTCCCAGAAGCTCTTCTTCTCTGCTTCACTCCGGCCCACCTGTGGTGCGTATGCGCTGATCACATTAACGGTATCCCCATCAATAACCAAATTAATCGCCATGATCCTATCACTACTCTTGATCACTTGCACTACATTATCCTTGAGACCCGCCGTCAAAATAACTCCAACACCATTTCTCGCTGTCCTAGTGTAACACCCCGAAAATCGGGTCGCAACGGAAGACAATGTCGCTGGGGTGCTACAAAATTGGTATCACAACACAAGTACAAAGAACGGTTTTTCACCACAATCATTTAGAATATAATTGATTAATCAAAAGTATCAATTTACATTGTTAAATTTTTGTGCGGAAATAGGCCCATAAAATAAGTACAACGGTCCCCAAATGAATATCCAAGTGTCTCGATCCTATAACCATGCCATGTCATGCCAACTGCCGCCAAAAGTGAGCTAACACTTTAAGAACCTGAAAATACATGCTAAAACGGGTCAACACGAGGTTGGTGAGTTCATAGGTTTTAGTTTAAAACAATATGGTTGAACCAAAAGGTTCCCGAGTTCAAACATCATTCACAACAAGTCAAGTTCAACATAGGCTCACACTGCCTAAATCACAGTTCCAAAAACCAATTTGTAAACAGTATCATATTTCAACACATTTCGAACCAAAATCAATCATACAGATACCATGCTCATATAGTGTCGTGCCAACTGAACCTATAGTGTTCGTCATACTTATAACCAATATCACGTGGGGAGCTACCCCGATAGATCTATCAACATGTGGGCTCTCAAAGAGAGTTAACAGTTACACCAACTGAACCTATAACCTGTGGGCTCTCAACAGAGAGTTAACAGTTACACCAACTGAACCTATAACCTGTGGGGCCTCCGCAGAGAGTTAACAGTGGCACCGTCATGTACTCACAAATAAGCATGTCACAACTTATAATCACCTCATCACACATATATGTCCAAAATCATGTAACACAGTAGTTTACAGCATAAAAAAAAGTTTGTAAAGCATTGAGTTTAGTGAAAAACAACGAGCATGTATTCTTCCCCAAAACAGTTATAAAACAAGTAAAAGTAGGGGCCATGAACTCACCTTAGCCACAGCAATGCAAGGATCACAACTGACACGACTGGCACCGAGAAGCAAAACACACAGTCTCAAGACACATGGCACGACAATCCCAAGATATAAAGGCATAACGGTAACTTTGACACGCGGCACAACGGACTCAGAAACTACTCGCAACCTAATATGAATGATGTGATTTAAGTCACGGAATGATGTCGTGCATACAAGTTCATACTCTACTTTATCACTTGTACATGTTTGTTGTAGTGTTTATCGTCGAAAATATAGTTGCGTCAATTTGATCCTTTATTTAGAAAATTACCACTTTTGAAAACGTACTTGTAAATCTCAAGATCAAGTTTTAGTCGTCAATCTAATGGCTATTTCAAAATTCTCTAACGCGCCCAATAAATATATAATATTGTTCTACCATTTCCGTTTACGTCATTTTAGCCAAAATATACTTTAAAAGGTCCAAAATCCACTTCAATTAATTCCTAACAGCTTTTCTAATAGCAAAAATACATGCTGTCAACGTATATGTTGACGTAAATCTTTGCTAAGCCATAACTTTTGCGTCGTAGCTTCGTTTCTTAAGTTTGACCTATCCCCGCGAAGGTATTTAAGTATACTCTAGGCTTTTCAAGGTCTCGGCTAGTCTAGATATCATTTAACCTCAGTTTTCATTTCTCAAATTTTCTGGACAGAATGTATATCTTCAGATTTTTCTGAAAAGTCAGTTTTCGTCGTCTAAATTGAAAATAGCGTATCTTTTTCGTTATAAGCCCGTTTTAACTCATTCAAGCGGCCAAGTTTTCGTTATTAAGTCCATTTTCTATATTTCTAGCCTAAAATTACCCACAACCTACTGATTTTTCTGTATTAACCAAAACGGGTCAGATTCATTATTAAATGTGTCAAACTATTTTTCCAAATCTTCTAACTATTATATCCACTTAACAACAACTTCATTTCTAGTCCTAGTTTCTCCATCAACTTCTCAACATAATAAAAATGATCTAACCATAAGCTCAACAATATTCTAAGGTCCATGTAATAATCATCATGAATGTTTAAATCTACAAGTTTAGTAATATACAAGTATATATATTGTTTTCATCTTCATTCTTGTGGAGATTTTTACTAGCTAGTTTTCTTGTAACCAAAACTTGTTCAAAACATAATCTTTTGTTAAAGGATCATTGTAAATGTAAAACTTTATCAACATGTACAAAGTGATAACTAAGTATATATACTTGGACTTGCATTATAACATGAAAAACATGAAGTTTTAGCTATGTAAGATTGCTTACAAAGATTAGTGAGATGAGTATGCAAGACACTTGATTAACCCCAAGATTAGTGTTTCAAACCCTTGCTAGAGTACCCTAATTATACTTGAACTTGGCCACAATCAAGCTATCTCCTCCTTGCTCCTCATATATGTGTCGACTTTATATGTGAAATGGAAGGTGATATATGTGTTTTTCTCTTGAACTAGTTAGTGAAAAATGAGGTTACTTGCATCTATTTATACTAAAGATTGTTCAAACTTTGCATAGTAGTCAAAAGACATCATTTGGCCTAGTTGGAATATGGTGGTCGATTAGGGGGGGGGGGGCTAGGGGGACATTTTGGTGGTCAAGCCACCCTTTCTAATTTAGACTCCATGTTTCATGGATAAGTGTTGGTCATTAATGGCAAGTAAGATTTTTGTCTAGGAAATATTTGTAAGACAAGGGGAGGGGGCGGCACATGTAGGATAATTGGAGTAGAAGAGTTGTTTTAATACAAGAGTGTGTACGTTGTATGTATTGGGTATTAGAAATAAGTTTTGATTGTTGATTTGGTGATTAACGTAAGTTATACGTAATTAAACGTAAGATATAAAGAATTTACCTTAGGTGTCAGGAAATATTTTTGGAACTTTGGTAATCATTTCGGAAGTATAAAAATACGTTGGAAATAATCGTTGGGAGAATTGGATATATCGGGTGTTAAATTACGAATACGTTTGTTGAATTGACAACCGTAAGTAATTAAGAAAATGGGAATTGTTTTGGAGTTTAAAATTGTGAACTGGAGCAAGAGCAAGGTACCGGGGCGTTGTGGACTAAATATAGTCTAACTTCATAGTGTTCAAAAGGGTTGTTCCTTGTTTTATATTTATTCAACCAAATAGTTATTCGTAAAAAGTGTTCTTGTAAAAATCTCAAGGTCGTAAATTTGAGCTTGAAAATTATTGTTGACGTGAAAAATTACAGGTTGTCACAGTCTCACCTCCTTAACGGAATTGCGACCTCGCGATTCAATTCAAGGGTTTACGTCATTTGTCAGCATAACTCTTCTGACAATTCGTGACCGGTTTGCAACTCGATTCTGATCTGAACGATCTTCTAGGAAGTCTCGTGGACAAGTTTCAGGGTTAGTAAGTTGGGTATCTCAAACTTCTTCTTAACAATTCGGCGATCGACCACAAAACACTTCACACGGTGCCGTTTAAAATACTTGAGTCGTAGATATCGTCATAAAAGAATTTGGCCAACTGGAGGTGTCTATCCCAACCATTGTCACACTCAATTACTTAGGTAAAGATGCGAGATTCGCTCCGGAGGTCTAGCTTCTGATATAGTAGCAAAACAACAAATCGTCTTACAAAATGATTTATCAAATGATTTGTGAAGCAACTTATACGAAAACAATTTCATCATTTATAAAATTGTAGCAAAGTCAAAATTTTGATTTTTAGTTTGATTCATAACATCATAACAGAAAAACAGTTCGCCATTTATAAAATGGTAGTAATATCAAATTTTTGATTTTCGTTAAACAGTAGTATGATAACGCTCAAATTGTGCATATTTTTTGTCGCGTTATTCGTACTGACCGGATCTAAACACACACGTTGTGTTGGGGATACTTTGAGTATATACTTGATAGCACGCGGAATTTACTACCAAGTACTTAGAAGAATATGTGTTTAGTGATTGTATGATCGTATGAATGTAACAATAATAAACAAGACAATTATTTAACCAATCACTTTGCTTTCAATATATTGAACGATTAAACGTGAAGCTCTTAACAATGCTTGTACGTATAGGAGATATGGATATCGATTAGGTATCTAAAACCCTAACTGAGGATCTCTTTTTATAGCACAAAGAGTCCTTTACAAGTAAACTATATTCGTATCATTCTATACAAATAAGATATACATCATATCCATTCCATATTTATCTTCACACGGTTTCACCTTGATCTTCTAAGCAGTCCTAACTTTTCTTCATCAGCAGTACTAACTGTTCTTGTATTTTTCTCTTCATCAGGAGTACTAACTGTTCTTGTATTCTTCACCCGTACTAACATATAAAGAACCGAACTAACTGCTTAATTTAATTCCCAACAATCCTCCCTTAAACTTATGATTTCTATGCAAATCAACAAGTTTCTTGAATTAAACTTCTGCATATGTTGATGGGGTGGATTCTTTCAAACACTTATCTTTAATCTCGAAACACTTGGGAATTTTCTTCACATATCGTACTCTTTTTGGTTAACTCTTCAAAAATTACCAAAATTAAATTTATTCCTGTAAGGAATTAATTCTAAATACCAACCCAAAGAATTTAATTCCTAATACCAACCCTGCATTTAATTGCTTTAAAACTCCATTGGTTCTATAAAAAGCCTTACATTCTCAATACTAACCCATCATTCTTCACATCACAACTATCAAACCCAATGAGTTCTTCCAATCCAAACATTGTTGAGATTTCATCAGATTCATCTTCAGATTCAGAAAGTGATGGATGGAGATCTTACTTTCCACCGAACTACACTAATCTGACTATCAGAAACCCATCTCCAAAAGCTCAAGAAGTATCTTCTGATGATGACCTTTTAACTTCGTCTGATGATGATGATCAACAAGCACTTCCACTATCAGTTGTATTGACAAGAGAGATAGAGAAAGCTGTGGCAAAAATGAGTAAGGTTCAAGTGCCCAAAAAACATCAAGTGCCCGAAAAACATCAACCACTTCCAAGACCTGACAAACAAGTTTTGGGACTTCCTTGTTGGAAAGTGTGGAACTCAATCGATGGCAAAGGAGTTCACAAATCCATGCCAGACTTCAAGGACAAAGGAAAGAGGATGCTAGAGTAGTGGTTGTGTGTTAGGTTTGTTTAGGTTTGTGTTTTGGTAGTTGTGTTGGTTTTTGAGTCCAGGGTTGTAACAAAACATCTTCTTATGTAATGAATCTACCTCTTTAATGAATAAATTTTATGCACCTGTTTATAATTCATCTCTGACTCTTAATTCCTTCCCTGAATTTCATAATCATCTTTAACAGCAACTGAACAAACTTTTAATTCCTCCCCTGTTTGGAAGAATCTTCACCATCAGATGAACTAGAACATATGGCATCCAAGCTCAGCATCCATTATGACAATTTGTACAAGTTACCATCAATTCAGTTATTTAGTTTCAAACTGCTCTCAACACTTCCAGATGTGTGACCTTCTGAGAGAGGTGTATCACAGAGCATAAACTCAGTAGGAACTAAGTTTGAACAATCAGTACGAACTGGTGAAGCCAGCAGTACAAACTGTCAACCCCAGCAGTACAAACTGTTAGCAAAAATTTTCAGAGATAAAATCAAGTTATAATTTTGAATGTGGGCCTGAAAACATTTTTGTCCACTTATAGTTTTTAGCAAACTATCAGCTATGAACGGATTTGACATGTCTTTACCAATAGTCGTTTGCTATGGACTAGCCAACTCTTCACACTTAGATTTGGTGAGTTGATAACCAACCAGTTTTTGGTAAACTGTCAACCATAAACAGATTTGAGTAGTCTTTACCAGAAACCGTTTGATCTGGACTAGTTGATTCTTATGTCGGTTAGACATGGTGAATCAATTACCATTTGTTGTGTGACAAGCATTCACACTTAACAATCCAAACCACCATACTGTCCAAAGCACAATCCAAAGCAAAAAGCTTTTCTTAACCTGAGATGTTAGTCCAAAACCAAAGAAAACACAATACACAATATTTTCTTTTAACAGTTATCACAATTGACTAACAAATTCACAAACAATACTAAAAATTACCAAGCAGTACTAACTATACAAATAGCACAACTAGCAGTACAAAAACAAAAACCATTTAGACATTAATCTTTTGAAGGATTAAGCATTCCAATACCTGTTACCAAGTACTGAAATCTGCTTACATCCAATACCTGTTACCAAGTACTGAAATCTGCTTACATCAAAACCTTTTGTTAAGAGATCAGCAAAGTTGTCATCAGTGTGTATTTTAACAACTTTTATTAACTTCTTTTCAGCACAGTCTCTTATAAAATGATGTCTAATTTCAACATGTTTAGTTTTTGAATGTTGAACTGGATTCTTAATGATACACATTGTACTGCTATTGTCTATATGTATAATTGTGTTTAAGAAATTGTACCCATAATCAAGCATCTGGTTTTGAATCCAAAGAACTTGAGCACAACAACTTGCTGCTGCCACATATTCTGCTTCAGTAGTAGATGTGGCCACCATAGTCTGCTTCTTACACTGCCAAGAAATCAATCTACGACCTAAGAACTGACAACCACCTGTTGTAGATTTTCTATCCATACTAGCACCAGCATAATCAGAATCAGAGAATGCCACTAGATCAAATGCAGACTCTTTAGGATACCATAGCCCCAAGTTAGGTTGACCTTTAAGGTATCTGAAGATTCTCTTTACTGCTGTAAGATGAGACACCTTAGGATTTACTTGGAATCTTGCACAGGCACAAACAGCAAACATAATGTCAGGCCTAGATGATGTAAGGTACATCAGAGACCCAATCATAGATCTATACATGTGCACATCCACATCTTCACCACTGTGATCCTTTAATAGCAAATGTGTCTCCTTATCAACTGGTGTGCTAGCAACCTTGGCATCTGTGAATTGGAATTTCCTCAATATTTCACCAACATATTTATCTTGAGAGATAAATATACCATCTGGCTTTTGCTGTACTTGAAGACCTAGAAAGAAGGTAAGCTCTCCCATAGAACTCATCTGAAATTGGTCTTTCATCAGCTTTTCAAACTCCTTACACATTTGTTTCTTTGTAGAACCAAAAATGATGTCATCTACATAGACTTGTACCAGTAGAATATCACCCTTGTTCTTTTTAATAAAGAGAGTTTGATCAATTTTTCCTCTATGAAACCCATTCTTCAGAAGATATTTAGCAAGAGTTTCATACCAAGCTCTTGGAGCCTGATGCAATCCATATAGAGTTTTCACCACCTTATAAACCTTGTCAGGATGCTCTGGGTCTATAAAACCTGGAGGTTGGGAAACATATACCTCCTCATCTATAGTACCATATAGGAAGGCACTTTTCACATCCATTTGATAGACCATAAACCCCATAAAGGAAGCATAAGCAAGAAATAATCTTATTGCTTCAATCCTGGCAACTGGAGCAAAACTTCCTCATAATCTATACCCTCTTCCTGAGTATAGCCTTGAGCAACCAATCTTGCTTTGTTCTTTATCACTATGCCCCTCTCATCCTTCTTGTTCCTGAATACCTACTTTGTACCAATCACTCTCATTCACTTTGGTAGATCAACCAGAACCCATACATTCTGAATTTTGAATTGAAGCAGCTCTTCTTGCATAGCTTCAACCCAACTTGATTCTTTTAAAGCTTTTAACATATTCTTGGGTTCAATCTGAGATAGAAAACATACAAACATACATTCATGCTCATCATCATGATGTTTTTCTTCATATACCATACTGAGAAAGCCATGATCATCTGGGTCTTGAATTTGCCTTCTGGTCTTGACTCCAGATTGTACATCTCCTATGATATTGGTAAGTGGATGATTTCTATGTACAATAGTGTGGGGAGTAGAAGGAGCTGCATAGCTGGTAGGCATGTTTTGCAAACCATCTCCAAATAAATCAAACTCATCAACTTGAGAAGCAGTATCAACTGGTGAATCAAGATGAGGTTGACTTGATCCAGCAGCATCACTATTTTGCTCAGCAGTTTGAACTTGTGGCTGAGCAGTACTAACTCCATTTGTACTGCTCGTTGGATTTTCAGCTTCTTTACCATTCTGACCACTGGTTTCAGCAACATCTTTCTCTTTGTCTACATCACTTGATGAAGGAATATCATCTTTCTTTGTAGAAGACTCATTCACTGGACTTTCTTCCATGACTGGTATGAAAATGCAATCATCATCTTCCTCCTCAGAACCTGCATCATGGTTAGTATTTGTACCTGTAACAGGCACATAATTCATGGAATCTGAAAGACTGTCAATATCAAAGATCCAATCTGGACCTACACCTGCAACATTTGGTTTATTCTCCAAAAATTCTATGTGCAGATTTTCTTCTACATGCTTGGTGCTTGTATTGTACACCCTAAAAGCCTTACTGTGCAGAGAATAACCAACAAAGAAACCTTCATCAGATTTTCCATCAAACTTTCCTAGTTGGTCTTTGGTATTAAGGATAGTAACATGACAACCAAAAGGTCTCATGAAGCTTAAAGCAGGGGTTCTACCTCTAAGAAGCTCATAAGCAGTCTTATTGTGAGGTTGCACAACTAAAACCCTATTCAATACATAACAAGTAGTGCTAACTGCTTCAGCCCAAAATGAAACTGGTAGCTTAAAGTCAGCTAACATTGTCCTGGCAGCCTCTATAAGAGTCCTATTCTTTCTCTCAGCTACATCATTTTGCTGTGGGGTTCTAGCTACACTAAACTCCCTCTTAATACCTTTTTCTCTGCAAAAATCATCCATCACCCTATTCTTAAATTCAGTCCCATTGTCACATCTGATTATTTTAACTTTCTTATCAACTAGGTTTTCTACTTCAACAATGAAGGTCTTAAGGATTTCACTAGTCTCATCCTTAGTTTTCATAAAGAATACCCAAGAAAACCTACTGTAATCATCAGTTACAACAAGGCAGTACCTCTTAAAATTCAAGCTATACACAGAAGTAGGACCAAACAAGTCAATATGCAACATATATAAAGCTTGAGAAATAGAGTTCTGGGTCTTTGGCTTACATGAGGCACTGTGTTGCTTACCTTTAAGGCAAGAAACACAGGTTTGGTCATTGAGAAAACTTTTATTTGGTAAACCTCTTACCAACCCATTTTTAGCAATATTGTTAATGGTTTTAAAATTAACATGACCAAGCCTTCTGTGCCACAACATTGATTCTTCCAATGTGGCTTTTGCAACAAGACAAGTAAGTCCAACCTTAGGAACTAGTTTATTCATCTCAACACTGTATGTATTATCCTTTCTAGGGATTTTAAGCAATACTTGACTTTCATCAGGTAGCTTGAAATTAGGAGAAAGAATAAGACAATCAGTATCAGTAAATAAAACTTTGTTCTGTTTATCACAAATTTGTGATACACTGAAAATATTGTACTTAAGTTCTGGTACATAATACACATTTTCAAAATCAAGATTACCAGTTTTAATTACCTCTTTACCAGTAATCCTTCCTCCAATACCACCACCAAAGACAACTGGTCCTCCATCCAGAGCAATAAAGTCTGACAGATATGACATGTTGCCAGTCATGTGCCTTGAACATCCACTGTCTGAATATCCTCTATCTTCTTTACCATTTGAAGGATGTTCCTTCACACAAAATAAAGGTGTTAGTTTCTTTTGGGGATCCAAACCATCACTGGTTTGGATCTGCCTTGTGCATCAAGATGAGAAAACTTGTTGGAGGTCATTGATGCACCATTGGGTTTGGTAGATTGTCTAACCCAATGTGCTGAGGCCTTGACAGCATTGCCCCTTTTTCCCTTAACATTTAAGTGCCTAGCAGTAGAATTTGCTGGTCTAGCAGTTGGAACTGCTTGTTTAAATTTTGGCACCCACTTCTGATTGGTCATTGTTGTTTTCTCATAAAAATGTCTTTTAACTGTTTGTGCATGATTTGAAAATTGTTTTGCACTTGAAACAGTCTGCTTGTTATTAAACAACTTATTTTGACTAGCAGTTGAAACTGTTTTGATGCCAGTCTTTAACATAACAGCTTTGGGTGACATCTTATGATTTGCATTAGGGCTTGTCAATCTAGTTGGACTATTTTGAGTTACCCTAGCATTGTTATTCCTATTCACCCTTGTATTCCCAGAAACCTTCTTTTTCCATGGGTTAGAATCACAATAAGCAGTCATATGATCAAAACTTCCACAAACAAAGCATACTTTTCTAATCATAGCAAACTTATTATCCAATTGCTTAGATTTTGAGTGATTACAGTTCCTATGACTACCCTCAGAAATTGGTGATCTGTTCTTATCCTATACATCTCAGCATATCGAACACTTTTCCTAACTGGTTTTATGTTTTCAGTCTTAACCACTTTAGGAGCATGTTTAACTTCTACCTTAACAACACTAGGTTTGTCCTTAACCTCTACATCCTCATCATCAGATGTCCAATCCTCAATAGTTGGTGCATCTGAGTTCCTATCAGAGGACATCTTTTCCTCAGAAAGAGATTTATCACTAGCACTCACAAAAGAATCTTCTGCCTTAACAAATTTAACAGGATTCTCACTAATCTTAACACCATATCCAGGAAAATCCATATCCTTAAACTCTTCTAAACCTGTATGAGCTAAATCAATTCCTAGTGGAACAAACATTCCTCTAAGAGGGGGTGCAACAGACTTATATCCTAAACCAGACTTAGCTTTGTTAACTATTTGAGTCTCTACTATCTTCTGAACTCCCTTTGAAGTATGTTCAAGAGTTTCTACACTTAACTGGATGTTTTCTTTTTCCTTCTTAAGCTTTTCTAGTTCATATACAAGTCCATTCATTTTATTATCTTTTATTTGCAAATCCCTCTTTAAAACTCCTATCTCATCAGAGAAGTTTGACTCATTCTGTCTATAAAACTCAATTTGTTCTTCCAAAACAGCTAGTCCTCTTTTATGATTTAACAGACTAAAATTTACTTGATTATATTCTACTCTAAGATCATCATACTGTTTCTTAAGACACTCATAATCTTTTAAAGCAGAACAAGTATTTGAACACTTTTGAACAATATGTACCTCAGAGTCTGAGAAAGCCATCAAACCCAAGTTAGCTGGTTCCTCTTCTTCCTCCATGAAGCTCCAATCAAATCCAGCTCCATCTACAGCTACCATAGCCTTGGAAGAAGTCTCTTTAACATTAACTGTTCTCCTTGTTCCTTGCTGATTCTTAAACCCTTGACCCTGGTTGCTTTGTTGTCTTGGACCTCTACATTCCCTGGCAAAGTGCCCCATCTTGTGACAATTAAAGCACTCCACCTTAGACTTATCATACCCAGCAACATCTCTTCCATTAAAGGTAATCTTATTCCCAGTCCTTTGGTAATACTTTTTAGCCCTGATGCTTATCAAAGCCAACTGCCACTTTAAATCCATAGCCTCCAAATCATCTTCAGCAATTTGAAGAAGATCTTCATTAAAGATCTTGGACCCACCAGACTGTTCTAAGACAAATGCACATATAGTCTCTTCAGTCAAGCCAGCAGTACTAGTTTTTACACTAGCAGTGCTAACTGTTGGTTTAGCAGTACCAACTGCTTCTTCATCTTCATGATTCGAACTGTTTGAAGAAGATACAAAAGCCATATTCCCTGAACTAGAACTGGTGCTACCACTCTTCTTCACCTTCTGCTCAACAATCTTAAGATTGTTGTAAAGCTCATTCATTGTCATTTTCTCCAGCTCTGGTTTATTGCTCCAAACCACAACATAAGTGTTCCATTCAGCAGGTAAACTATTTAGAAACTTCATGTTGAGGTCTTCTTGTGGAATCACAATCTTCAACACAGTAAGTTGACTGATGATCTTTTGAAGCCTATTAAAGATATGGTCCAAAGTTTCATTGCTTGATGCAGTGAAGTTCTCATAACTTTGCTTAAGTAGGGTTTTCTGTGCCTTCTTGGTAGCTTCATTGCCACCAAATCTTTCCACCACTGCTTCAAAAAGAGTTTTAGCAGTCTCGTAATGGCTAAAATTCAGCACTTGATCATTAGGAATTGCCATTAGTAACAAATTCCTAGCCTTCTGATCATTCTTCTTTTTAATTCTCTCCTCGTTTGTAACTGGCTCAGTGTTAAGCTTTGTGATCTTGGAACCATCAGCATGTGTTTCTTCAACAGGAATTGGTTTGAAGGAATCACCATTGATAATGATATCCCATAATGCATAGTCTTGCACCATGAAATATTGCTCTATTCTGAGCCGCCATAAATCGTATTCATTCTGTTTCAGCATGGGGAGTTTAGCAAGGATTGAGGTTTGAGGTGTCTCCATGTCCATCTTCTTGGTTGCTAGTGAGTAAATACTTCTGGATCTTCTAAACTCAAAGTATCAGAAACCTGTCTCTGATACCACTTGACCGGATCTAAACACACACGTTGTGTTGGGGATACTTTGAGTATATACTTGATAGCACGCGGAATTTACTACCAAGTACTTAGAAGAATATGTGTTTGGTGATTGTATGATCGTATGAATGTAACAATAATAAACAAGACAATTATTTAACCAAACACTTTGCTTTCAATATATTGAACGATTAAACGTGAAGCTCTTAACAATGCTTGTACGTATAGGAGATATGGATATCGATAAGGTATCTAAAACCCTAACTGAGGATCTCTTTTTATAGCACAAAGAGTCCTTTACAAGTAAACTATATTCGTATCATTCTATACAAATAAGATATACATCATATCCATTCCATATTTATCTTCACACGGTTTCACCTTGATCTTCTAAGCAGTCCTAACTTTTCTTCATCAGCAGTACTAACTGTTCTTGTATTTTTCTCTTCATCAGCAGTACTAACTGTTCTTGTATTCTTCAACCGTACTAACATATAAAGAACCGTACTAACTGCTTAATTTAATTCCCAACATGTACTTTTATATGTGTTATTTGGTTATATTTATATGCTTTTGTTACTTAATCGTGCCAAAGTATGTTTGCAAAGTATATGTAGCCAAAAATAAGAAAAAGGAAGAAAAAAAGATGAAAGAATGAGGAAGAAGGAAATATTTATGATGGTACGAAGATTCTTGTGTCAAGTTCCACACCAAATAGGCATTTCAAAGAATGAAGGTCCAAGTATTCAAGTTGACAAGTTCCAAGACAAAGAAAAGATCAAGTTTGGATGAAGAACCAAGAACCAAAAGAAAGGAACAAGTCAAACACCAAAAGTCCAAAAAAATGAGTTTACAGCAGCCCGCAACCGATTCGGATGGAGGCCACATCTGAAGACCAACCGATCGGTTGGATCCAATACCGATCGGTTGGATGGTGCCTGTAATCCCAAACTTCATCATTAAGTGTCCCAACTTATTGCTCACGATTCTAGGCCCTTCCCAAAGTGTTTCTAGTCTCTTCTACTCTGCTTGGAGGCCAAGTTGGAGCATTTATCACCCTTAGCCTTGAGAGTAGTATAAATAGAACCATTTACAATCATTTGAGTGTGACAAAATTTACCAATTATCATTCTAATCATCAACCACTCTAACAATACTCTCTCAAAAGTCCTAAATTCGTCCTTAGAAGTCCAGGAAACTTTGAAGGGTCAAGAAGTCAACATTTGGAGGTCGAAACATCAAGAAGTCAACACCAATACTTTGGGTATCATTACCTTACCATTTGTAATCTTATTTCAATCATTGTAAGACTTTCAATCATGATTTCTAATGTTCAAAGTTCTGAGTTTATGTTTATGTTTGCTATGAGTGGCTAGTGCCTTTGTGCACTTGTTTAGATGATGTTTATTACTTAGTGATTTGCGTATGATTGTGATAACATGTTTTAATTCAATTTCAAGTTGATTCTAAGATCCAATTGTGATTAAGTTTCGTAGTGACATTTGTTAATCAAGTTTGACTAGTTGTTAATAATTCTAAAGGTCGAAAGATTTGTTGTTATTCAACTAGTTATAATCATTTGTCTATGAATGATTGTTTTTACCCAATATTCTTGGTTAAACAAAGAAACTTAATTGTGGTTGTAATAAGAATGCTTTTGTCTATCAAATTGGATTGATTGTAAGCCATGTGACCTATTTGTATATGAATCGGTTACCTTTTGTATTGACCATTTCCTAAGCGTATTTGATACAACAAAAGACCATTTTTGTGTTTAAGTTTGTTAACCCAAACTTATGAACCTTGAATTGATCTTGAATTGATTGGTTAGACTTAATGCTTGTTTTTATGAACTAAAATCTTGACGAAGGTTTAACTTGTAGAAACAATAGATTAGTTCACCAAACTAATTATCATAACCAACATGTTAACAAAAGTTATCACAATCATGCTTATCAAGAGTAGTAAACTAGTCTAAGCAAGTGTAGTTTTTAATCATTTGAATTATCATATTATCATCATTGTTTGTTTTAGAGATTTACTTTTATTAGCTTTTAAACTTACACATAGATTCACTCACAAATCCCTGCGAACGATCCCGACTTACCTTCATAATCTTGCTATAACGGACGAGTTCACTTGCTCGTATGTGTTATTTCTAGATTCGGTAATTCAACCCTTATAAATTTAAAACTTGTACACACACGTAACACATCAAGTTTTTGGCGCCGCTGCCGGAGATTTTGATCTTGTGTTATTTCCGAGCTAACCATCCGATCGGTTTTCCATCCATCCGATCGGTTGCCTAATTTCCATTTTTACCGAGACTCCCATCCGATCGGTATTCATTCCATCTGATCGGATTCCAAAATAAAAAGTTTTCCGAGTTGCCCATCCGATCGGAAGTCCTTCCATCCGATCGGTTACTCAGTTCTGATTTTTCAAATTGTTTTCATTCTTTGCTCGTGTGTTTAGACATTGTCTCGATTCTCTTGGGAATTGTATGAACACTCGTTCAGCTGGAGTAGAACCAATTTCACCTCTTTCCGATCCCGAAAGTTTAATTCGAACAAGAACAAGAAGAAGAAGAACACCCTTTGTTCCATTAACCAAGAGTACCAAACCCACCGTTTGATAACCTTTTTGAAGCCAAAGTCGTTTATAACCCATTCACTGATCAACCTTTTTCCCATGGCCGACGATCAACCCATGTGGGCCACCAACCGAGCCGTAGCACCCACTCCTGGATCTGCTATTGTTGCTGTTAACCTTGGTAACAATTTCACCGTGAAAGGACACCATCTTTCTATGATCAAAGACCGTCAATTCGATGGCCGTTCGAGGGCCGATCCGCACAAACACATTGCCGAATTCATCAAAATTTGTGGCATGTTCCGATATGGCGACACCGATGTCGACGCCATTAAACTCAAACTTTTTCCATCATCACTTGCCGGAGATGCAAAAGTGTGGTATAACGAATTAACCACAGGAACTACCAATACTTGGGAGGAGATGAGGCAAGCTTTTGTAATCCGATTCTTTCCACCTGCCATGTTTGACCGACTCATGGGAGAAATTCGTGCTTTCACACAAAATCCTAACGAATCACTTGTCGAAGCCTGGCTTCGTATGAAAGATTTGCATCGTAGTTGTCATGGACATGGTTTAGGACGAGGAACCATTATCCAAATCTTCTACCATGGACTTGATGAAACATCTCAAGGAATCCTTGATGCTGGAGGAATTTTTCTCTATAAAACTCCTAATCAGGCATATCAGTTGCTTGAAGACCGAGTACTTCTCAAACTCGATTGGTCAAAAGATTCCAAAACCAAACCTTTACGAAAAACCGTTGCTTTTCCTGAAAATTCCGATACATCTAAACTCATGGAGAAAATGGAAGCCTTGACTTCCAAAATTGACTCGCAATACAAAGATCTTAAAGGAGAAATGAAAGAAATGCGAGATTGTTGTAACAATTGTGGAGGAAATCACACATCATCGGAATGTGACGATCAACCAATGGATAGACCCAAAGAAGGAGAAGCTAATTATGTCCAAGGAGGATACCGTAGAGGAGGTTATCGTGGAAATTATTACGGAAGAAATTCTGTAAATTGGCAAGATCGCCAACAAAGGGATAACAACCGTGATTCTCAACCACGAGCAGTGATGCGCGTGATGTGTCGTTGCGGTTTAGCAGTTTTAATGCCTACTCAAGTTTTAAATTTATATTTAGCCGACTTATCAATAACACACACACTTAACGAGCAGTGTACCCGGTCAGTATGAATATAATGGTAAGTAGAGTGTCGATCACTAGGAGTGGAACGTATTATCTAGTTATTCTAATCAGTATTTTAATATCCTAACGCAAGGGGGTTTCAGCCTGAGAGACTGGCACGATTTGTTTGCAATTAAATAATAAAATAAACCAATAGGCACGAATCAGCAAGTAGCACACACGTACACAGATAGATACTTGAGACAATAAGAGGGCTGTCCTTATGATTAAGTAGTTTGTCACTTGTTTTATTGATAGCTTTATATGAAGTGTATGTAGTTAACTCTTTCTCGTTGGTCCTAATCTTATCGGCGAGTAAACCCTTAATGATTACTTATGTCTAAAAGTTATTCCTAAGTGATCAATTTAGTAATAACCGTGGGAGCCACATTATGTCCCGCAGTCAAATGCCCGCAAGCCACTAATAAACACAGAGGTTATCAATGCACTAATAAGTAGTAACCAAAGACATCAACATATAAACTTTAATTGATGGGAAAGCAAGTATTAAAGGGAGTGCAATCTTTCGTTGTCACATTACACAAGCCACCAATCCTGATGAATTAAAGTTTGCTAACACAATAAAACAAAACTACTTAATGAATTAAACACATGCAGCACCTTCTTACAGCTCTTGTATCTTCGTTTTGGGTGTGTCTTGTGCTGCCTCCTTGACTGAATTCGTCCTAGGTTTCTCCTGTTCGGTCTTCGAAATTAATATAATGCGTATGAAATTCGTCTGGCCTTGGGGTATTTATAGTTTCTGTCTGAGGGAAGATGCGGCGCATCTAAGGAGTAGATGCGGCGCATGTACTTAACTTCGCGTGGGGTCCAAGATTATAATATTCAGGAATATTCGTACACCGCCAGAAGATGCGGCGTAACTCCATGATTAGATGCGGCGCATGTCCTCTTGTATCTTGGATCGTATCTGGTGATATCTTGATAGAGATGCGGCGCATGTCATGAGTGAGATGCGGCGCATCTGGAGCAGATTAGTCTTGATCTTCTTCATTTCAGTAGACTCTTAACTTTATGCATGTTTTGCTCCATAATCAGTCCAGAATTGCTAAGTTTCACCAAATGCTTGTTTTTACCTGAGAATTACAAAAGTAAACGATTAAGTATCAATCCTCATACATAATATAGTAAAACAAGTCAAATTAATAGGATAAATGATAGTAATAAAATGTACTTATTTGAGTTCATCAAATATCCCCCCACTTGAACTTTACTTGTCCCCAAGTAAACCTTAGAATTTCTCTTATGAAAATGTATCCTAAAAGATGTTAGGATTTATTTTTATATTTAAGCATGTATTCGTTTATTTCATAATCACACAATCAAACACTTAACGAATCAGAAGTAAAATAAAATAAGTCGATAAAAGCAAATTTAATCGTTTAACTGTCCAGTCGTGACGAATATTCTATCATAAGCTTGGCAAGTATACACATCTCCTCCACTAAAGCTAAGGAATAACAAGTCTAAAGCGGTAAAAAAGGGTTTTTAGGCTTAAGGGTTAATTATTCTTATTCACTATCGATCTCATATTCCAGAAAAGGCGACAAAATCACAAATACATGATCGAATCCACGAACACGATACTTGCAATTGCTCAAATCCTTAACTCGAATAGGCTAAAGATAGGTCCTAACTTCACCAATAATAATATATCAAAAAGGGCGACAAAATCATAAATACATAGCCGAATCCACGACTACGATACTTAAGATTGCTCAAATCCCTAATCTCAATAAATCAAATGTTTGGTTGGATAAAGAATAATAAAGGGTATGGATAACATTTGGGATATAAATTGGTGTAAAAATAAAAAAAAATAAACAAAACAAATAAATTAAAATCCTAAGTGTGGTTAATCACTATCCCAACCATCCCATGAATAAGACTCATATCATCGAATAACTCACGCTTTAACACTTGAAACACACGCTTTAGGTAGACACGAATTATACTCAACAAGATCTTAATCAAAGAATAAACCTTAATTGGCGTTCCCATAACTGCCAATTCCCATTCAATCCATAGATATAGTACAACAAATAGTGGTGATATCGACCACTTACATAACTTTACATAAGTTGGTTTAAAACAAACTTCCAACTCTTTTTCTTTTTCTTTTCTTATTTTTTCGATTTTTTTTTTTTTTTTTTTTTTTTTTAAACTTGAAACATAATTATAGATGTGTAAAATTTCACCACATCACTACAACTTTCTTTCCGGATAATTTTTCCATACTTTTCATAACTTCAGAAATAATGGTAATAGTGAAAGTAGTAAACACACGAAAAATAAACTCAAAGATATACAATATTTACTTTCACTCCAATTGCATTGTGCAATTTCCCGACCTAACCAAAGATAATGAATTACGCACGCGAACACAGGTAATGTAAGGAAACACACTTTGCCTATAGCAATTAACCAACCACGGATTCTAATCTACAGGGTAGGCTAAGGTGTAAGGGTGTAACGAAACATTTTAAACATAGGTGTAAGAAACGAAAGGAATGGCTCTGAGTGTTTTTCTAGGGGTATCTTACTCTAAAAATGAGAGTAACAAAGGGTTTATACGGGGGTTAACTAACCAGTGTAGTTAGTTAATATAACACATAACATATAAAGGCTATTTGGGTGTAATCCTAGAATTTTACCAATTTAGACAAGTCATTCCAATTATATAAATAATACTCATTATGGTGGTCTCGAATAGTATACAAGCCAAGTTCTAAAGTTTACAAGTCACCGGCACACTCATAGATTTGTGAATTTTGAAAAATCACAATTTTTGAAAATAACGTCATGTGTGCAGCTATGCAACTTAGATCTTAAACAAAAACATGCTAAAAAAAAAAATTTAAGTTTGATATATTAAGCACATTTTAAGCATAATTTTTGAAAAAGTTTAGGACAAGTAATTGTTAAGTGTTCTAATTCTCCAATCCCTCCACTTAAGTTAAACAACGTCCTCGTTGTTTGTATAAAAGGTTAAAAACTTGAAAATAAAAGAATTAGAACAGGAAAACTCCCCTGAGATTTGCTCGGTATGATCCTCCATTAGTATAAGAGCAAAAATCATCTTTCTTGTGGATTAGAACGTTAAAGCTTCATACTTGATGTATCCACAGGAAATCCAGGAAACTATAATACCACCAATACTTTAAAACACACCTAAGATAAGAAAGGTTCAAACTTGCATAATACATTAGTAGTTAGGAAAAATAAAACATAAAAATTAAAACTGAAAATCATCAGGTCAGTCGAAGCGCCGTATCTTATTGAAGAAGATACGCCGTATCGAGCCTGGAAATAATACGGATCAGAATAAAGATGCGCCGCATCCTTAACCAGGGATGCGCCGCATTAAAATAAACTGATAAATAGTTTTAAAGTCGAAAATAAAAATGCAGAAAAATAAAATAAGATATGACCATTGCAGGAGATGCGTCGCATCTCAGAATTGAGATGCGCCGTATCCTCATGCGGGCCTGACTGACTCGACACAGAAAACAGAAAAAGATAAATCCGGGTTGTCTCCCGGTAAGCACTTGTCTTTATTCCAGAGTCTGCAAGTTAGACTCACGTTCAGCTCTTTAATATCGATCATTGAAGGAGTCGGAAACATCGCGCTCCTTCATCGCCAATTCAGTAATATTGAACACTCCTTGCTCGTCCTTAATTTCCACGCCGTTCTTCTTCAATATCTGTATGAACAAAGTCCTGTCCCTTTCGGGCAGAGATGACAAAATGATAGACGGGAAATTCTTATTATCATATAGGCATAAATAAGCAAGGTGGGGTGGTAGTTCAATAAACACATCATTATTCAAATTCGTTTTCTCAACTACTCTCCTACGTTTATTAATTACTACACAATCATACCACTCATCATCAGAATCATTAACAACATTGCGTCTAAGTTCGGTAGGTACATTAAGGTCAATGAATTCCTCAAAGTTCTCATGATTAGGATTAGTTGAGTTGTTTTGAATCAATGTTTCTCCCATAAGTCTAGCTTCAAGATCGAGGTCCATACGCTCTCTTAATCCTAGCACATAAACACCTCTAATTATGCTTTTAACCGGATCTTGGCACTTATAGACAAGTTTATTATTCCCTACCCTTAATGAGATTTTTCTCTTAAACACATCAATCTTAGCATGGGCAGTAGACAAGAAAGGTCTTCCGAGGATTAAAGGAATCTTAACATCCTCGGGCATGTCTAGTATAACAAAGTCTACGGGAAAAATAAACTGCTCAATCTTAACTAGCACATTATTAGCAATCCCTTCAGGTCGTTTTATCGTTTTATCAGCCAATTCAATAAGTAACTTAGTTGGTGCTAATTTTCCTAGTCCTAGGGTAGCGAATGTCTTAAGAGGCATAACACTAACACTAGCTCCTAAGTCAGCTAACACATTATTGAAAGATATATCATTAATAGAACAAGGTAAAGTAAAACTTCCTGGGTCTCTTTCTTTATGAGGCAAGGCATTTAAGTCGGTTGCAGAGCTCTCTTCTTTCATTGTTGCCTTGATCTCCTCTTCAATCTTTGTCTTCTCTTTTAGTAGTCTCCTTAAGCTGATTGAAGAATTAAAGAAAAATTCGGGTCTTGCACCATCATTACCATTCATCGATCTTCTAGGTATATTAGGAGTGACTTCTTCAGTGGTGCTTATGGCCTTGACATGATCTCTTGGATTTGTTTCAGTTGAGCTCGGTAAACTTCCATATCCCCTTTCTTGAAGAACTTTGCTCATTTGACCAATTTGTTGTTCCAATGCTTTGATCGAAGCTCCTTGATTTCTTGTAGTAGTGTCCGTTGAAGCTCGGATTTCTTTGATCATAGCAGTATTCTCTTCATGTCTTTTAGCAGCATCGGCCATAATTTGCTTTAAAGCATCGTCTAAAGTCTGCCTCCTCTCTTGATAAGCGGGATTGAAGTTGTTCTTTTGATAGAATCCCGGACTAGCTTCCCTAAATCTTCATGAAGGTCGGAATGGTTGTCCAAATTGGGTGTAATATGCTTCTTCAAATGTCTCACTTTCATTCTTGTTCGGGCAATCTTTAGTGTAGTGAGGTCCTTCGCACTTTTCACATCCAACTTGGGCAGCATATGCTCTTTCATCTCGCTTCTTCATCTCTCTACTAATTTTATCCAATTGAGCTTGAATAGCAGCAATCCCGTCAAAATTAGTGCTGCTCTTAGATCTAGTAGAGGTCCCATCGTGCCATTTTTGAGAATGATCGGCAGCTTCTTGGATTGATTTCCTAGCATTAGTTGCACTCATTTGAGGTACAGCTCCCTTAGCATCCAAAATCTGTCTTGTAGGCACGTCCAATCCTTGATAAAACAATATTATCTCCTGCATAGGGGTTAGATAGTGTTGAGGACATTTTATCAATAAATCTTTAAACCGTTCCCAAGCTTGATAAAGGGTTTCATCAGGCTCTTGCTTGAAACTATTGATAGCCTCCATCTTTTTAGCAGTCTTAGCAGGTGGACAATATCTCTTCAGGAATTTGCTCTTCAAATCTCCCCATGTAGTGATTGAACTAGCAGGTTCATTCCTTAGCCACTTGTTAGCAGCTCCTTTTAGCGAGATTGGAAAGATTCTTAGCATGATCTGATCGTCAGTGACTCCTTCTGAAGTAAACAAATCTTTAATCTCCAAGACCTTTTCAACATGCTCATTAGCATCCTCATGTTCCGTCCCACTGAAAGCATTCTCTCTTAGCTCTTTGAGAAACTGACCCTTCAACTCAAATTTTGACTTATCATCAAACTTTGGTCTAGCAACTCCTGAAGTGTAATTAGCACGGGTGCTGTTCATGTATTCCTCCATAGTAGTGTTTTCGCCCATTGTTTCTGTTTCAACTTCCTCTTTTTCTTTAGAAAAGTAATCAAGCTCGAGTGAACTTGAAAGATCAAAGCTTCTTGTGTTGAAAAGCCTTTTAAGCGAATGCAGGGCTCGTTCAGGATCTTCGAAAGGTTGAATCAAGTTCTTCGTAGAACTCCTGGTCATGCACTTCCTGAAATCAACACAAAAATATCAGTAGGGTATGCCCGAGAAAGTAATATATCAGATAATTAATAACGAAAACGGAATACGAAAAATTAAAGTTACTGATATCTGCAGACGATGCGCCGTATCCAAAGAGTTGGATACGCCGTATCTTATAATCGTTAAAATTTAATCAGACTTTATTCAGAAAATAGATACGCCGCTTTAGAATTTAAGAATGCGCCGTATCGAATTAATTAATCAAAAATCAACTTATCTAATTAAAATTAAATGCGTCGTATTAACGAAAGTTAATGCGCCGTATTTTCGTTACGTTTAAAAATAAATGTCGATTTTTGATTCAGAAAGATGCGCCGTATCGACAGAGATCGATACGCCGTATCCGCTTAATAATTCGCAAACTGTTTTTAATTAAAATAATAGATACGCCGTATCTGCTAAAGCAGATGCGTCGTATGGCGTTAACGTTTAGAATTTTTTTTTTTTTTTTTATCAAAAACAGATACGCCGTATCTGCAAAAGCAGATGCGTCGTATTACTTTATCGCTTAGAAAAAAAATTCTTATTAAAAACAGATACGCCGTATCTTGGGGAAAAGATGCGTCGTATCGAATTAATTAAACGCGTTGTATTTTTTAAAAAAATTAAACGCAATACGCCGTATCTGAGAGGTCAGATGCGCCGTATCGTTTGATTTAGCACAGTACAACGATAGCAGAACAGAAAAATACGAAAAATAAAAACAAATAAAAACACACAACGAAAATAAAACACACAAAAATAAAAGAAAACAATTAACACACAATACAACAAATATGCAAAATAGTACAATGATGCAATTAATCTAATAAAAAGAAAAACCTAATTAAAATACTAATCAAATTAACAGATAATAACAATTCACTCCCCGGCAGCGGCGCCAAAAAAAACTTGATGCGCGTGATGTGTCGTTGCGGTTTAGCAGTTTTAATGCCTACTCAAGTTTTAAATTTATATTTAGCCGACTTATCAATAACACACACACTTAACGAGCAGTGTACCCGGTCAGTATGAATATAATGGTAAGTAGAGTGTCGATCACTAGGAGTGGAACGTATTATCTAGTTATTCTAATCAGTATTTTAATATCCTAACGCAAGGGGGTTTCAGCCTGAGAGACTGGCACGATTTGTTTGCAATTAAATAATAAAATAAACCAATAGGCACGAATCAGCAAGTAGCACACACGTACACAGATAGATACTTGAGACAATAAGAGGGCTGTCCTTATGATTAAGTAGTTTGTCACTTGTTTTATTGATAGCTTTATATGAAGTGTATGTAGTTAACCCTTTCTCGTTGGTCCTAATCTTATCGGCGAGTAAACCCTTAATGATTACTTATGTCTAAAAGTTATTCCTAAGTGATCAATTTAGTAATAACCGTGGGAGCCACATTATGTCCCGCAGTCAAATGCCCGCAAGCCACTAATAAACACAGAGGTTATCAATGCACTAATAAGTAGTAACCAAAGACATCAACATATAAACTTTAATTGATGGGAAAGCAAGTATTAAAGGGAGTGCAATCTTTCGTTGTCACATTACACAAGCCACCAATCCTGATGAATTAAAGTTTGCTAACACAATAAAACAAAACTACTTAATGAATTAAACACATGCAGCACCTTCTTACAGCTCTTGTATCTTCGTTTTGGGTGTGTCTTGTGCTGCCTCCTTGACTGAATTCGTCCTAGGTTTCTCCTGTTCGGTCTTCGAAATTAATATAATGCGTATGAAATTCGTCTGGCCTTGGGGTATTTATAGTTTCTGTCTGAGGGAAGATGCGGCGCATCTAAGGAGTAGATGCGGCGCATGTACTTAACTTCGCGTGGGGTCCAAGATTATAATATTCAGGAATATTCGTACACCGCCAGAAGATGCGGCGTAACTCCATGATTAGATGCGGCGCATGTCCTCTTGTATCTTGGATCGTATCTGGTGATATCTTGATAGAGATGCGGCGCATGTCATGAGTGAGATGCGGCGCATCTGGAGCAGATTAGTCTTGATCTTCTTCATTTCAGTAGACTCTTAACTTTATGCATGTTTTGCTCCATAATCAGTCCAGAATTGCTAAGTTTCACCAAATGCTTGTTTTTACCTGATAAAATGTACTTATTTGAGTTCATCAAGCAGACAATCAAACTCTACAAACCTCTGATAAAAAACCAGAAGAATCCAATTTTGAAAAAATGATGAGAGAATTCGTGACTGCTCAAAAATCAACTAATGAGTTTGTCAAGAACCAATTTTTCAATCTCAAAACCAAAGTTGAGCAAGGACAGAAAAATCATCAAGCATCTATTCAGGATCTTGAAAACAAATTCAGTAGACTTTCCGACCAATTTTCTTCCCGACCATTAGGTTCATTACCAAGTAATACCCAATCCAACCCTAAACCAACATCATCAGGATCAAACGATAAAACTTATCGTCCGCCACAGACTAGAAATAAGCATATCAATGCTGTATTCACAAGAAGTGGTCTTTCTTATGATCCACCACCCAATCCAAATAATACCACGATCATCCATGATGAAAGTGAGGATGAAGCTGAAGAAGCAGAAAAGGAAAATACTCCAAATACACCCACCAAAGAAAAACCCAAACCACCAGCCAAGGCTTACACACCAAAAATTCCATATCCTCAAAGCCTTAAGAAAGAAAAGATGGAAGAGCGTTATAAGAAGTTTGTTGAAATGATCAAAGAGGTTAGACTCAATGTACCCCTCGTTGATGTTCTATCTGGAATGCCCAATTATGGGAAATTTTTGAAAGAACTTCTTAATAACAAGAACAAATTGGAGCAAATATCTGCTACCTTTCTCAATGAAGAATGTTCAGCCATTGTTCAAAACAAAATTCCACCAAAACTCGGAGATCCCGGAAGTTTTCTGATTCCATGCACGTTAGGAAACAACATCACATGCGATGCTTTAGCCGATCTAGGGGCAAGTATCAATTTGATGCCCTATTCGTTGTATTCAAAACTTTCCATCAATACTTTGAAACCTACAAAGATGAGTATTCAATTAGCCAATCTTTCTTACCAATATCCTGTTGGGATTGCTGAGAATATGCTTGTCCAAGTTGGTAAATTTATTTTTCTTGTAGATTTTTTGATTCTAGAAATGAAGGAAGATAGTAGAGTACCTCTTATTTTATGAAGACCTTTCCTAAACATAGTTGATGCTATCATCAAAGTAAAAGGTAAAGAACTCAATCTTGGAGTTAGAGAAGATAGAATTACCTTTCTAATCGATAAAGCAATGCAATATCCATATTCCAGTGATGACACTTGTTTTAACATTGATGTAATCGATGAAGTCACTGAGGAAGAATTTGATGCATTACTTGACGATTCTGATACATTCATGACTACTTCAGAGAAAATTAGTGAAACAGATCTTGATAAAGAATTCGCTGATTTTATGGAAGTAAAATTTGAAGAAGATGAAGAAGAAGAAGGAGAAATAGTGGAAGAAATTTTTGAGGAAATCACTTTTAATGATCAATTAAGGATCAAAACATCTCTTCAAGAACCACCAACTGATCTTGAGCTAAAACCACTTCCCGATCATCTTGAATATGCTTACTTGGAGGATAATTCTCTTCTTCCAGTAGTCATATCTTCGTTGCTCAATGACGATGAAAAAGAATGTCTCATCTTTGTTCTAAAGAGTCATAAAAGAGCTTTCGCATGGAAAACCTCTGATATCCCAGGAATTAGCCCTGATTTTTGTAAACACAAAATAAATTTCGAAGTAG
Source organism: Artemisia tridentata subsp. tridentata (assembly GCA_021014915.2). Taxonomy (NCBI): domain Eukaryota; kingdom Viridiplantae; phylum Streptophyta; class Magnoliopsida; order Asterales; family Asteraceae; genus Artemisia; species Artemisia tridentata. The sequence goes on from CP139504.1 coordinate 250,946,184, forward strand.
GTGTTAAACCCGTTGTAGAAAGACAACGTCGACTCAATCCCAACATGAAAGAAGTTGTTAAGAAAGAAATCATCAAACTTCTTGATGCCGGTATCATTTACCCCATCGAGGATAGTCCTTGGGTGAGTCCAGTTCACTGTGTTCCAAAGAAAGGAGGAATGACTGTTGTGACTAACAAACGAAATGAATTAGTTCCTACTAGAACTGTCACTGGATGGCGAGTATGTATTGATTACAGAAAATTAAACAAAGCCACAAGAAAATATCATTTTCCTTTACCTTTCATGGATCAAATGCTTGAGAGATTAGCAGGGAACGAGTACTTTTGTTTCCTTGATGGTTTTTCAGGATATTTCCAAATTCCTATTGATCCTGCCGATCAAGAAAAGACTACATTCACATGTCCTTTTGGAACTTACTCTTACCGGCGTATGCCTTTTGGTCTTTGTAATGCACCAGTAACTTTTCAAAGGTGTATGATTGCAATATTCCAAGACATGCTCAAAACATCTATGGAAGTTTTAATGGATGACTTTTCAGTTTTTGAAAACTCATTTGAAGCTTGCCTTTCCAATCTCAATAAAATGCTCGAAAGATGTGAAGCTGCACATCTTGTTCTCAACTGGGAAAAATGTCATTTCATGGTGACTGAAGGAATTGTGCTTGGACACAAAATTTCCAGTGCAGGAATGGAGGTTGACAAAGCGAAAATCGATGTTATCACAAAATTACCACCTCCAACTAACGTTAAAGCCATTAGAAGTTTTCTAGGGCATGCCTGTTTTTACCGTCGTTTTATTAAAGATTTTTCCAAAATATCTCGTCCCATGACGAAACTTCTTGAAAAAGATTCTGTTTTTTACTTCAATGCAGATTGCATTAAGGCATTTGAAACATTGAAAAACCAACTGACTAGTGCACCCATTATGGTTTCACCTAATTGGTCACTACCATTCGAGCTCATGTGCGATGCAAGTGATTTTGCTGTTGGAGCTGTATTAGGACAACGTGAAGGAAAACATTTTCGTCCTATATACATCGCTAGCAAAACACTTAACAATGCTCAACAAAATTACACGGTTACGGAGAAAGAATTGTTAGCCGTTGTTTTTGCTTTCGACAAAATCAGATCTTATATTGTGCTTTCAAAAACGATTGTGTTCACTGATCACTCAGCGCTCAAATATCTGTTTACCAAACAAGATGCAAAACCGCGTCTTATCCGATGGATTTTGCTACTCCAAGAATTTGACATAGAAATCAAAGATAAGAAAGGAGCAGAAAATCTAGCTGCTGATCATTTATCTCGTCTCGAGAATCCAAATTTGGAAGAGTTAAAGGAAGATGAAATTGACGATTATTTCCCTGATGAAACTCTCATGACTGTTGACAGAAATGATGAAAAAGAAATTCTGTGGTTTGCAGATTTTGCAAATTATCTCGTTGGAGGAATTCTCAAGAAAGGATTAACTCATGCCCAACGAAGTAAATTCTTTTCAGAACTAAAACACTATTATTGGGAAGAGCCCTATCTTTTCAAGATGTGTCCCGATGGGATGATCAAAAGATGTGTTTATGGTTCCGAAACAAGAAGAATTCTTGATGAATGCCATCATGGCCCGACTGGGGGACACTATGGTCCTTCCACCACAACTAAAAAAGTTTTTGATGCTGGATTCTATTGGCCAACAATTTTCAAAGAAGCTCATACTCTTGTTCAAAACTGCGATGCTTGCCAAAGATCCTGTGGTCTTTCTCGTAGGGATGAAATGCCTCAAAAGAGCATTCAAGTCTGCGAAATATTCGATATTTGGGGAATCGATTTTATGGGACCATTTCCTAAATCGCACAAATACGAATACATTCTCGTTGCTATTGATTATGTTTCCAAATGGGCTGAAGCCGAAGCTCTACCCACAAATGATGCACGAGTTGTTGTTAATTTTCTCAAAAAGCTTTTCGCTCGTTATGGAATTCCTAAAGCTTTAATAAGTGATCGAGGAACGCATTTCTGTAACAGACAAATGAAGAAAATTATGAAACGATATGGAGTTCATCATCGTTTTGCTACAGCTTATCATCCACAGACCAGTGGTCAAGTCGAAAACACCAACAGAGCCTTAAAAAGGATACTCGAAAAAACGGTCAAAGATAATCCTGCCGTTTGGTCGAGAAAACTTGATGATGCTCTGCGGGCATTTCGTACGGCTTACAAAACTCCAATTGGTACAACACCATACAGACTTTTGTATGGAAAAACCTGTCATTTGCCGTTCAAAATCAAACATCGCGCCTACTGGGCACTCAGAAACTGTAACCCTGATCTCAAAATAGCTGGGGAGAAGAGATTTTTGCAATTGCATGAACTTGATGAATTGAGACTACAAGCTTATGAGAACTCAAAGCTTTACAAAGGTAGAACCAGAGCTTATCATGATAGAAAGCTGAGAATTATGAAAGAATTCAAAGCAGGAGAAAAAGTTCTGCTTTTCAATATGAAATACAAGTTCAAATCTCCTAAGCTAAGACCAAAATGGTTCGGACCGTATATAGTAAAACATGGATTTCCATCTGGATATGTTGAGTTATATGACAAACAAGGTGGAAGTTTCATTGTCAATGGTCACCGAATTAAACTGTACTACGATAAGTAGCAAATGAACGAGATTTCTATCAAAGAGATTCCGCCTGAATCAGAATATGAATGTATCACATTCCTGACACCGTTCCCAACTGACTACAAGGAAAATGCTGAATTTATCTATGATATTCTTCCTAAAGTTTGGGAAAACGCAAAGTTGTACAACATAGATGAAACGGGAGAGGAAATAGTGATAGGAAACGTGGTGTATGTTCCCAAATCTTCGAAGAAGAAACCAAAAATTACACCAACGTAGAGAGAAGGAAGTTTGAGTCAGGCTGATGACTCGTTAATAAAACAAGCGCTTCTCGGGAGGCAACCCGTGTGTTTGCTATTTTTAGTTCTTATTTATTTTCAAAGTAATTACACCCCAAAGTTTCTCTAATCCCTTAGTTGAACTTAAGTGTGGGGGTGTACCACTGACTTTTGAATAAAACGTAGAAATATTTCGTGTGTTTGTTTTGTTTGTTTTAAGATTACTGCAGGTAATGATTACAAATCTTGGACGCTTGGATCAAAGAATCATAAGAAGCACGGAAAATATGGTTTACTCTTTTATTTCCCTATTTTCATTCCTTGAAGTTCGTTTATCACATTGAGGACAATGTTTAACTTAAGTGTGGGGGGGGTGAATAGGAAAATAAGGATAAATTGTAAATTTCGAGTTAGATTTTAAATTTTGTTTGCCCTTGTGATCTAGTTATTTGTCATTTTAAGGATAATATATTAGAATAACTGGATCCATCCACTGGTAAAACCTGTAATTTTTGAAAAATTGAGATGTGTCCCGATTAATATTGCAATCCATTCTGGGATCGATAACATTAGCTAGCACATATTATAGCCCTTCCACCTAAATTGTGAGGAATTAAGCCTGTTCTGTATATAGCATACATCTTTTATGCTTTTGCTATGAGTGTGCCGGTGATTTTATTTATTCTAGAACTTGTGCTTGTAAATCATTACGAGACCGTTGTGAGATCACATTTCATGTGTGATATAAGTATATATGCGTGATAAGAGGCAACCTTAGGATTTAACCCAAATAGCCTTCCGTATTGATATTTAGCTAGTTACACTGACTAGTTAACCACCGATATAAACCCGATTGTTAGCGTTTATCTTTAACGCTAGATACCCCTAGTTACACCCTCTGAGCCTATCTTTTTCTTTTGATAAAATCCAGAAAAATACAAAAAGATTTTACACTTTTTAGCCTAGCCTTACCCTTAGTCAAGTCTTGGTTGGTTGCTAGCTATATGGCAAGATGGATGTTATGTGGGAAATCATGAAAGTTCAAAGAAAGTTGTAAACTCCATGAGCAATGATCAAAATAAAGAGAAAATTTAGTCATCGCAATTATAAGATGCCAAGTGAATGAGTTTAAGTTTAAAAAAAAATAATAAATAAATAAATAAATAAATAAAGTGACAAGAATAGCCAATGAGCTATGGAATAATGTATTGATCGAGCAAGTATGGAGTTTTTCAAGATTGCATGATAGTGGTTCGAAAGTAGCTAGCAACATTCAGTTAGTAGACTTTGACTAGTTTGTATATTCTTTATTATTAAACCTTTCTAAACATATCCCATGTCTTATCCTTACCTTTTGACTTTGTGAAATTATTAAGTGTATTGACATGTAGTGACCATCCGGGTTTTTGAATAGTTGAAAAACGCGCCAGCGATCTAGTGCGTATTTTGGTGACCATCCGTTATGCAAATAACGCGCCAGCGAACCTAGGTACAATCTAGTGACCATCCGTTGCTTAGCTAGTCAAGAATTCGTGCCAGCGAGCTATTATGTTTTGCATAAGATAGTTGCACATAAGTCTAATATAACCCTTGAAGCCTTAAACCCGAATAAAAGACCTCTTTGATATGTATACTTGGTGCTCACGCTATTTCGGTGAAGTTTTGTTTCTTGTACAAGCTTATGGTAATATTTAGATCATGACTGAGCAATGAGTGTGATTTCTCTTATATACTCCACCAACCATATAAATGAGTGATTTGAGTGAATTATATATCGTTCCTTTTTCGTGAGGTGTTTAGTAATGTTCATCAAGCAAGAAAATCAATTAGGGTATTGTCAAACATCTCAATGATTCAATTGTAAAAGCTTAAAATGATGAATCTGACTTGTACTTGTACTTGATAGATTAGCATCACATTTTTCTTAAACATACTTGAGTACCATGTGGATTATTGTTTTTAATTCTAGATTTGCTTGAGGGCAAGCAAAGTTTAAGTGTGGGGGAATTTGATAACGCTCAAATTGTGCATGTTTTTTGTCGCGTTATTCGTACTTTTATATGTGTTATTTGGTTATATTTATATGCTTTTGTTACTTAATCGTGCCAAAGTATGTTTGCAAAGTATATGTAGCCAAAAACAGGAAAAAGGAAGAAAAAAAGATGAAAGAATGAGGAAGAAGGAAATATTTATGATGGTACGAAGATTCTTGTGTCAAGTTCCACACCAAATAGGCATTTCAAAGAATGAAGGTCCAAGTATTCAAGTTGACAAGTTCCAAGACATGCAAAGAAAATATCAAGTTTGGATGAAGAACCAAGAACCAAAAGAAAGGAACAAGTCAAACACCAAAAGTCCAAAAAATGAGTTTACAGCAGCCCGCAACCGATTCGGATGGAGGCCACATCTGAAGACCAACCGATCGGTTGGATCCAATACCGATCGGTTGGATGGTGCCTGTAATCCCAAACTTCATCATTAAGTGTCCCAACTTATTTCTCACGATTCTAGGCCCTTCCCAAAGTATTTCTAGTCTCTTCTACTCTGCTTGGAGGCCAAGTTGGAGCATTTATCACCCTTAGCCTTGAGAGTAGTATAAATAGAACCATTTACAATCATTTGAGTGTGACATAATTTACCAATTATCATTCTAATCATCAACCACTCTAACAATACTCTCTCAAAAGTCCTAAATTCGTCCTTAGAAGTCCAGAAAACTTTGAAGGGTCAAGAAGTCAACATTTAGAGGTCGAAACATCAAGAAGTCAACACCAATACTTTGGGTATCATTACCTTACCATTTGTAATCTTATTTCAATCATTGTAAGACTTTCAATCATGATTTCTAATGTTCAAAGTTCTGAGTTTATGTTTATATTTGCTATGAGTGGTTAGTGCCTTTATGCACTTGTTTAGATGATGTTTATTACTTAGTGATTTGCGTATGATTGTGATAACATGTTTTAATTCAATTTCAAGTTGATTCCAAGATCCAATTGTGATTAAGTTTCGTAGTGACATTTGTTAATCAAGTTTGACTAGTTGTTAATAATTCTAAAGGTCGAAAGATTTGCTGTTATTCAACTAGTTATAATCATTTGTCTATGAATGATTGTTTTTACCCAATATTCTTGGTTAAACAAAGAAACTTAATTGTGGTTGTAATAAGAATGCTTTTGTCTATCAAATTGGATTGATTGTAAGCCACCTTAAAGGTCGAAAGATTAGTAGTTTGCAATCAATTGTGACCTATTTGTCTATGAATCGGTTACCTTTTGTATTGACCATTTCCTAAGCGTATTTGATACAACAAAAGACCATTTTTGTGTTTAAGTCTGTTAACCCAAACTTATGAAACTTGAATTGATCTTGAATTGATTGGTTAGACTTAATGCTTGTTTTTATGAACTAAAATCTTGACGAAGGTTTAACTTGTAGAAACAATAGATTAGTTCACCAAACTAATTATCATAACCAACATGTTAACATAAGTTATCACAATCATGCTTATCAAGAGTAGTAAACTAGTCTAAGCAAGTGTAGTTTTTAATCATTTGAATTATCATATTATCATCATTGTTTGTTTTAGAGATTTACTTTTATTAGCTTTTAAACTTACACATAGATTCACTCACAAATCCCTGCGAACGATCCCGACTTACCTTCATAATCTTGCTATAACGGACGAGTTCACTTGCTCGTATGTGTTATTTCTAGATTCGGTAATTCAACCCTTATAAATTTAAAACTTGTACACACACGTAACACATCATAGTAAAACATTTTGTAGGATGATTGCAATTGATCGGTAGAAAAATCAAAGGCAGGTTGTAAATTAACGGCAAGGCAGTTTATTATCCTATACGAGGTTAACAAAGATAATTGTATTCCCGAGGGACAAAAGGAGAATTAGGTGATTGTCCCAAGGAATGCGGTTCAGGTAACTCCTTAAGGTCTTAAAATTCCTATTGGGCGTGAAATCTCTGCCGAATGGGGAGTTTTAGCGAGTTCAGAGGGAAGATGTTAAATCAGTAATGTACATAGTACTTAACGCGGGAGGTACAACCTCGATTGAACCACTTTGACTGAACAACATCAATTGAGCACAAGGCTTAGGGTAGAGGCGACAGTAACAAGATCACCAACGAAGCAAGGCTGACCATCAAATCCAAATCTAGGATGACGTCCAAGATCACAAAATCAAACAATCTAGTTCTCAATCAGAATCAAAACCAAATCCGACATAGCAAACATCAAATCCAAACATAGCCGAAATTGAATCCAAACGTTCCAATAAGCTCAAATGGGCTTATTACAATCTTGATGAGTTATAAATAAGCAACTCAGATCTCAACGGTTCCAATCGGGTCTAAGCCGACCCGATGCGAACTACGGCCAGACAGCGACAAACAGGATTTCCATATAAGCAAAGAAGTATAGCGGTGCCAGGAGTATTACGGTTCATGCAGTGTTGTGATGCCAGCGTGTTGTGTGTGTGGAAGTAATACTCAATGTTCGTGTACACACGCAAAACTGTACCATTCCAAAATCAAGGACCAACCCAAACATAATTCCATTATAACTACTCCAAGTATTGCAAAATTTACCTCTGAGTCGGACATAGGTGATCAGGCTATGTCCCACTGTCCCTGGTTGAATATAGGTGATCAGTCTATATTCACCTGAGGTTCAATGAATTTTGAAATACTCAGCCTAGTTATAATAGTAGTATGTCCTTCATAATTAAAAGCCGTTTTGAAAGACTAAGACAAGTGACCAAACTCGAGATCGGATGATGAGATTACGTAAGGAAAAAGCGTAACGCTGTAACGTGTACGATACGTAAGCATACTTATATGGAAGATACTTATAGAAATCAACGAAAATAAGTGGGTATAATTGATCCGATAATAAGACACAAATCTCATCAAATATGTCAGCAAACAAATCACAAGTGAGGCATCAGCTTGGCAGGCAGGCACGTGGCGGTCATAGGGTTAAGTTTTCGTAAAAGTAGTTATAGTCTAGGTTTTAAAAATACCCAGTTCTCTATAACCAAGGCTCTGATACCAATCTGTAACACCCCGAAAATCGGGTCGCAGCGGAAGACAATGTCGCTGGGGTGCTACAAAATTGGTATCACAACACAAGTACAAAGAACGGTTTTTCACCACAATCATTTAGAATATAATTGATTAATCAAAAGTATCAATTTATATTGTTAAATTTTTGTGCGGAAATAGGCCCATAAAATAAGTACAACGGTCCCCAAATGAATATCCAAGTGTCTCGATCCTATAACCATGCCATGCCATGCCAACTGCCGCCAAAAGTGAGCTAACACTTTAAGAACCTGAAAATACATGCTAAAACGGGTTAACATGAGGTTGGTGAGTTCATAGGTTTTAGTTTAAAACAATATGGTTGAACCAAAAGGTTCCCGAGTTCAAACATCATTCACAACAAGTCAAGTTCAACATAGGCTCACACTGCCTAAATCACAGTTCCAAAAACCAATTTGTAAACAGTATCATATTTCAACACATTTCGAACCAAAATCAATCATACAGATACCATGCTCATATAGTGTCGCGCCAACTGAACCTATAGTGTTCGTCATACTTATAACCAATATCACGTGGGGAGCTACCCCGATAGATCTATCAACATGTAGGCTCTCAAAGAGAGTTAACAGTTACACCAACTGAACCTATAACCTGTGGGCTCTCAACAGAGAGTTAACAGTTACACCAACTGAACCTATAACCTGTGGGGCCTCCGCAGAGAGTTAACAGTGGCACCATCATGTACTCACAAACAAGCATGTCACAACTTATAATCACCTCATCACACATATATGTCCAAAATCATGTAACACAGTAGTTTACAGCATAAAAAAAAGTTTGTAAAGCATTGAGTTTAGTGAAAAACAACGAGCATGTATTCTTCCCCAAAACAGTTATAAAACAAGTAAAAGTAGGGGCCATGAACTCACCTTAGCCACAGCAATGCAAGGATCACAACTAACACGACTGGCACCGAGAAGCAAAACACACAATCTCAAGACACATGGCACGACAATCCCAAGATATAAAGGCATAACGGTAACTTTGACACGCGGCACAACGGACTCAGAAACTACTCGCAACCTAATATGAATGATGTGATTTAAGTCACGGAATGATGTCGTGCATGCAAGTTCATACTCTACTTTATCACTTGTACATGTTTGTTGTAGTGTTTATCGTCGAAAATATAGTTGCGTCAATTTGATCCTTTATTTAGAAAATTATCACTTTTGAAAACGTACTTGTAAATCTCAAGATCAAGTTTTAGTCGTCAATCTAATGGCTATTTCAAAATTCTCTAACGCGCCCAATAAATATATAATACTGTTCTACCATTTCCGTTTACGTCATTTTAGCCAAAATATACTTTAAAGGGTCCAAAGTCCACTTCAATTAATTCCTAACAGCTTTTCTAATAGCAAAAATACATGCTGTCAACGTATATGTTGACGTAAATCTTTGTTAAGCCATAACTTTTGCGTCGTAGCTTCGTTTCTTAAGTTTGATCTATCCCCGCGAAGGTATTTAAGTATACTCTAGGCTTTTCAAGGTCTCAGCTAGTCTAGACATCATTTAACCTCAGTTTTCACTTCTCAAAATTTCTGGACAGAATGTATATCTTCAGATTTTTCTGAAAAGTTAGTTTTCGTCGTCTAAATTGAAAATAGCGTATCTTTTTCGTTATAAGCCCGTTTTAACTCATTCAAGTGGCCACGTTTTTATTATTAAGTCCATTTTTTATATTTCTAGCCTAAAATTACCCACAACCTACTGATTTTTCTGTATTAACCAAAACGGGTCAGATTCATTATTAAATGTGTCAAACTATTTTTCCAAATCTTCTAGCTATTATATCCACTTAACAACAACTTCATTTCTAGTCCTAGTTTCTCCTTCAACTTCTCAACATAATGAAAATGATCTAACCATAAGCTCAACAATATTCTAAGGTCCATGTAACAATCATCAAGAATGTTTAAATCTACAAGTTTACTAATATACAAGTATATATATTGTTTTCATCTTCATTCTTGTGGAGAGTTTTACTAGCTAGTTTTCTTGTAACAAAAACTTGTTCAAAATATAATCTTTTGTTAAAGGATCATTGTAAATGTAAAACTTTATCAACATGTACAAAGTGATAACTAAGTATATATACTTGGACTTGCATTAGAACATGAAAAACATGAAGTTTTAGCTATGTAAGATTACTTACAAAGATTAGTGAGATGAGTATGCAAGACAATTGATTAACCCCAAGATTAGTGTTTCAAACCCTTGCTAGAGTACCCTAATTATACTTGAACTTGGCCACAACCAAGCTATCTCCTCCTTGCTCCTCATATATGTGTCGACTTTATATGTGAAATGGAAGGTGATATATGTGTTTTTCTCTTGAACTAGTTAGTGAAAAATGAGGTTACTTGCATCTATTTATACTAAAGATTGTTCAAACTTTGCATAGTAGTCAAAAGACATCATTTGGCCTAGTTGGAATATGGTGGCCGATTAGGGGGGGGGGGGGCTAGGGGGACATTTTGGTGGTCAAGCCACCCTTTCTAATTTAGACTCCATGTTTCATGGATAAGTGTTGGTCATTAATGGCAAGTAAGATTTTTGACTAGGAAATATTTGTAAGACAAGGGGAGGGGGCAGCACATGTAGGATAATTGGAGTAGAAGAGTTGTTTTGATACAAAAGTGTGTATGTTGTATGTATTGGGTATTAGAAATAAGTATTGATTGTTGATTTGGTGATTAACGTAAGTTATACGTAATTAAACGTAAGATATAAAGAATTTACCTTAGGTGTCAGGAAATATTTTTGGAACTTTGGTAATCATTTCGGAAGTATAAAAATACGTTGGAAATAATCGTTGGGAGAATTGGACATATCGGGTGTTAAATTACGAATACGTTTGTTGAATTGACAACCGTAAGTAATTAAGAAAATGGGAATTGTTTTGGAGTTTAAAATTGTAAACTGGAACAGGAGCAAGGTACCGGGGCGTTGTGGACTAAATATAGTCTAACTTCATAGTGTTCAAAAGGGTTGTTCCTTGTTTTATATTTATTCAACCAAATAGTTATTCGTAAAAAGTGTTCTTGTAAAAATCTCAAGGTCGCAAATTTGAACTTGAAAATAATTGTTAACGTGGAAAATTACGGGTTGTCACACCTAGAGCCCGAGTACCAAAGCTTGTAACCGTTACCCTCCCTCGTGCTAGAACCCTTCCATTTAGTCTCCTGGAAGCACGCAATATCCACTTTATGTCTCCCCAACACATCAGTCAGCTCAAAGAGCTTACCGGTCAAAGACCCAACATTCCAACTACCCACCCTAATCGTACGAGAGGTCGCTACCCTAGCATAACCCCTACCCACCCTAGACCCGCCTACCCCGCCTACTCCGCCTACCCCGCCTACCCCACCCAAGCCGGGACGACATGACCTCAGATGACCATCACTAACCAAGGCGTCTATCCTAACCCAAGCAAACTGTTATACCCATTTCCCGGGTAGTGGGACCCCACCCTAGATAAAGTTGACCCGAGCCTAAGTATGTTGACTAAGAGCATGTGGTTGTCTAAGGGCAAATGATTATAGTGTTAAGTGTTAATCTGTTATAGCCTAGATGCGGCGCATCTTGGAAAGTACATGCGGCGTATGGTAGAATGGAAAGTAGAACCGACCTATTATTGTCCATGCGCCGTATTGGAGATAGAGATACGGCGTATTCATGGATGCGGCGCATCTAAAATATAGATGCGGCGCATCGACCTTAAATAAGCAGAATGGACAGAATTGCCCTTGTAGCTAGAAACTTCCCTATTATTCTATAAGATACCACACTCTCCTGTAAAAGAGAGTGTGTTTCTGTGGGTGTCGAGCTAAAGGAGAAAGAAAGGATGAGATGATGAGATGATGATGGTTTAATGGTGATAATTCAAGAATGAAGTCTATAGCTTGTCCTAGCATGGTTATCAAGTAAGTAATGATGCTTAATTAGTGTTTAATTGATGATTAAGAATCTAGGGTTTGTGAACCCTAATTTGGGATTAAAGGGTAAATGGTGTTTTAAGATAATTAAGAGGTAATGATAATTATGTGATGAGTTTATAATGGGTTTAAGTTAGTAAATGATGGGATTGAGTATCATATAATCAATATATGATTATATGATAATTAGAAGTGTTTAGAGGTTAGTATGGTGGTGTTAACCATGAGTATAGCTAATGATTATGTATTATATGTTATGATGATAATGGTCTAGGATGTAATGATGATGATGATAAAAGATGAAGATGATGAAGATGATGTTAGTGATAGTATTGGCTTGGACTCAAGGTAAGTAAACCGGCTATAAAATGATGTTATGATGATTTCTATGCATTATGTGTCTAGATGATCATATATGCTTAGACTAATGAATGTTTTGTGTGTAATGTTGTTATGTGTTAGTAAGTGTAAGGTAGTGATGGATTAGGCAAGGTTGGATTAAGGTATGTGTTTATGTTCGATGTATTGAAGGATTTAGGGTTATGATGTGTAATGTGAGAATGAATTGTAATGTTATGTTATACCCGTTTTACTTACTAAGCATTCGTGCTTACGGTTTAAGTGTTTAATGTTTTGTAGGTGAAAGTGTTGAGATGAAGGCTTGGATAAGGATTAAGGTTGGATATGCGGTTGGTAGAAGAATGGGTAAGAAATAGAGCTAGGTAGATACCGAGCTCAAATGTATGAATTTGTACCCCCGCGAGTCAAATGTTGTTTTGTAACGAGTAAACAAGTGTCTAAATGTATGTCAATAGTCGTATGACGATTTGGTGATCAAATGGTATATCAAAGTATAGTTATATGTTATGGTCAAAGTTAAAGGGGTGTTTGGCATAGGCTTGTTTATACCCATTTTGAGTAGTAAACGGGTCAAGTGTTATCGTAACATGATTGTTATGTTAAATGAATGATTTCTGTAATGTTTACAGAGTGGAAAAGGTGTCAAAGTGTATTTTGTGGTGTGTTAAGTTTATGCAGGTCTTCCTGCTGATGTTCTGTGTCAAATGGGTAGATGCGGCGTATCTAATATAGTAGATGCGGCGTATCAGAAGTTTAAGGTAGATACGGCGTATCTACTACATTAGATGCGGCGTATCAGAAGTTCAAGTTGATGCGGCGTATCACTTTAGGTGGATACGGCGCATGGTCTGATACGGCGTATCCCTTAAGGGATGCGGCGTATCGTCAGTCAAAAGGATTGTCTGGTTATGATATAAAGCTAAAATGTGAAATGTTTTAAAAGGTGTTCGAGTATATGTCCTTGCAAAGTATTTTAAAGGGTTTAAAGGTTATAAGTTCCGGTTATTTAGATGAAGAATTGTATAAGTCCGGTAAAGTCAAGCGTTTCCGCGTCAAAAGTTAAAGTTTTTAGTATAAGCGGGCACGGGGCGTTACACAAACTACAACCAAGAGAAAGGTACAAAAGCAAAGAAGGGAAAACAAGCCCGCACTATCAAAGTAAACGCAAAAGCGAGACCAATTATAAAGAAATAAAATCTAAAAGCAAAGCCTCAAAAGGAAAAAAAAAATCAGGCAAGCAGATAATCGAAAAGCAAAGTATAAGGCAGATAATAAAAGGGCAGATAATCAAAGTAGAGGGCAAAAAGCAAAGAAACAAAAGCCGACCAGCAAAATAAAGGATAAATCAAGGTCTAAACAAACCACAAGAAATAAAGAAAAACAGGGATACAGATAAAAGACAACTAAGAGAAAAAGGGATAACAGTAAATAAGTGATTGAAGACTAAAGAAACCAACGCCTGAAATAAAGGCGGGAATAAGTGGGAAGTATTTGAGAAGATAAGAATGTCAGACCAAACACTCTTATCTTGTCAGATACCAACCTTCCCAAAGACGGCTAAAAGTCATGGAGTGTCAGACCAAACACTCCTAAAGACTTTTTAGTCCATTCCTATTGGTTCTTGGAAATGAAAATTACTGTTGTAATTGTCAGACACGCTTCCTCAACAAGTTGAAGTATTTTTAATCACTTTTACTCTTTTATACTTATGTATAAATAGGTTCAGAAGGAGAGAAGTTGAGTGTGTTTTGTACATTGAAAGCCTTAGACTTTTGCAAAACAACTTCTCTCCTACAAAGAGTAACCAGTCCCTGATATAGCTCAGTGAGGCATATTGTTACCACTCAAGCATATCATTGAGTTTAGATAGGAGACAACCCATACCTTGTCTATTCAATCCCAAAGTATTTATTCCGCAAAACACTTTGGGTAATAGATTCTTTGATTCATTTCTAATAAGAATTTGAACGTTGAAAATATTGTGTGTTTTATATTAACGTTTCATTAACTGTTAGAAGTAATCATTACATTGTATTAGTCATAAACACAAATAGATTAACTTTCTAGTTAACTCTAAGCGTGTTAAGGGAACAACACAAAATTTTATCTAGTCTTGGTAATTTGACATAAATGACTTTCAATTCTAGCAAGTGTAGTAGAATATTATGTGTCCAATTTTCTTGTTCATCACATATAGTATAGACATGTAGGATCTAGGATATTATCAATCATCATTTGAATAATGCATTGATAGATATCTTTCCTCTTGGAAAACGCTTATTTGTATTTCCTTCCATGCCTTCACATAAGTCCTAGTCACATAAGCATATAAGCTCTAAGAGCACTTAAAGGACCTTGCAAACGACTGACTAGACATCTAACTTATCCTAAAAGATTGTTCTCCTAAGATGCATGTCAACTATGAACATCTAAACCTATTTTTTAAGCAATTTTGGATTTTTGAAAATGTCATGCCAAAACCTAGTCTTGTTTGGTTTGTAACCTAAGTGTTCTTTTATTCAAGTCACCAATGACTTGTTCTATAGGATGACCCCTCGCTTCTCTCACTTTCTTAGGATTGCCTTCATCCGAAACATTAACTTGTAATGACGGCGACCTTTCTTGATCTTGAACTATTTGTTCGTCGATCACATCATCTTCTACCGAAGGAGATGATGTAGGCTCGGGCAAACTCTCATCAAAGGTTACATTAAGAGATTCCTCAATCCCCATTGTTTCCTTATTAACTTGAGAGTATCCTAAGAACACACCTTCATACGACTTTGGGTCGAATTTGGTGAGATATTATTTGGTGTTAAGATGAATACTTTACAACCAAATACCCTAAAGTACTCTAAGGAAGGCTTCCTATTTCTAAGTATCTCGTAAGGTGTTTTATTGATCACTTTTCTAATGTAAACTCTATTAAAGATATAACACGCAGTATCTAGGGCATGACACCAAAACTTTTATGGAATGGATTGCTCGTCAAGCATTGCACGACTCATCTTTCGTAAGAAAGAAAAGAATTGACAAAGATGATTATGGGTTATGTGTTGGATGAGAAAATCAAAGGTTACTTATAATTTCAAGTAACTCAACGTCGAGTATTCATAATCTCATAATACATGAATTTCCACAACTCGACGAGATAAATAATCATCTTGATGCAAACAAGCTAAGTGCTTTGCATCATTGTAAAGCATATCCCATGACGGGAAATGATGTGTTTACGTAAAGAGACCTTTGACTTTGTTTGACCAATAAGGGAGTAAACCTGTTACGTGAGTAGGGAAGACGTAAACACGAATTATGGTCATATGGATACTTTCACTTGATATCACGTGAAATATATGAGTCTCATAGGTTTAGAAAAGCCTTGGCTAGAGGCGTTTATCAAAATACTTGAGTTGGTGTTTAGTCAAAAACGAGAGGTTGTGATTTTGAATTCCTCTAATTCTAAAACCCGTTTTGAGTGTTCCCAATGAAGCACATAACACATTCATACCTATATTGAAAGATCCACATTTATCGGGTAAGGGGAAAGCCGACTTTCAAAAATCGTCCCGAGCCAAACAGAAGGTTGGCGCGTCGGAGCGCCAGCAGCGCGCCAGGCCCAGTTGTTGGGTCGGATGGTTTTTGGCTAACGTTTGTGATTTTATGTGTTTCGAAGGTTTATTTGTCATCATTAAAACAGGAGAGGACATAATAAATGTTGTCCCAACAGTAATATTAACTTTCGACATAGCTACTTTGTAAACAGAATCTTTGATAAATCATCAACTATTAATACAACCTTTCTATAAAATATACTTTGGATATTTACACCCCTCCAAAAGTATCTCACCATATATATTTATTGCTGGAATTATTGTGTTGGTTGGAGTAGGAATAATCTAGGTATGTTTGGATGCACTTCAAGCATACCATATAAATTTATTTTAGTGGTGAAGAGGGTTAATGTGTGGTGGCAGTGATGGCGGTGATGGTGGTGGTGAAGAGGTTGAAGAAGGTGTGTTTGAGGGACTAACTGTGCAATTGATTGGACCTGAAAAGACGGAAATACCCTCATTGAAAAGTCAACTAACGAGGAAAGATAACGCTCGTTAGCCATAACGGGGCTCGAGGGACAAAATGCGCACCGTTCTGCAATTTCAGGTACTCCGTACGCCACAAAATCGAAATAGGGGACCATACGTGAAAACGGGTGAAGTTCAAGGACCAACGGTGTAATTTACCCAAACTTAATATATAAATCGAGTAATGTCGTTTGACTAAAATATCATCACTTATAAAAAGCAATACTCCCTCCGTCCCATTTTAATTATTCAAATAATTAACTAAAATTTAATCAACAAACTCTATCCCCTCATATTGACACCTATATAAAAAAAATGAAAAATTAAAACTAGTATACACTCTCGATGTCGACATATTAATTGATGAGAGCATTAGTAAATCTTGTATAAAATGCATCTGCTCATCATAATATCGACATAACTAAGACACTTGAAAAATACAGTGGAAGTGTGAAAAAAAGGATTTTGCAAGAGGATTTATTAGGTTGCGTTTAGTTGGAAAACATTTTCCTTCATTTCCTTTTTCTTGTTTTGTAAAAAAAGGGAGGGGAGTTTTATCTCCACAAAACAAGTAAAATTTTAGAAAACGCGTTTAGTTAGAGAAACATGTGTTTGTGTTTTCCATTTTGCAAAACTAGAAAACATGTTCAAGTAGTGTTGTTTTCTATCTCCATTCTCTATTCACCTTTATAATATTATAAAAATATCTTCAAAACACAAAAACAAATATTATAAACTAAAAAACTAAATTATAAAATAACTAAAAAAATCTAATACGAGAAAATAAAGAATTAAAAAAGTAAAATATAAAATCAAATAACATGAAAAAATCTTCAATCGACAATAATACGTTTTTATCCGTTTTATTACGTTTTCGTCTGTTTTTTTACTTTTTCGTCAGATTTTTTACGTTTTCGTCCGATTCTTTACGTTTTCGTCTGTTTTTTTACGTTTTTGTCCAATTTATTACGTTTTCGTCTGTTTTTTAACGTTTTCGTCCGTTTTATTACGTTTTCGTCAGTTTTTTTTACGTTTTCGTCCATTTTTTACATTTTCGTCCGATTCTTTACTTTTTCATCCGATTTTTTACGTTTTCGTCCGATTCTTTACGTTTTCGTCTGTCTTTTTACGTTTTTGTCAGAATTTTTATGTTTTCGTCCGATTCTTTACGTTTTCATCCAAATTTTTACGTTTTCGTCCGATTCTTTACCTTTTCGTCCGATTCTTTATGTTTTCGTCCGATTCTTTACGTTTTCGTCCGATTCTTTATGTTTTCGTCCGATACTTTACATTTTCGTCTATTTTTTTAGGTTTTGGTCTCAATTTTTACGTTTTCGTATGTCTTTTTACGATTTCGTCCTTTTTTTACGTTTTTGCCAGGTTTTTAACGTTTTCATCAATATTTTTACGTTTTCGTCTGTTTTTTACATTGTCATTTGTTTTTTTTACGTTTTCGTCCATTTTTTACATTTTCACCCGTTTTATTATGTTTTCGTCCTCTCTTTTATGTTTTTTTACGTTTTCGAACATTTTTTTTACGTTTTCTAAATTATAGTGTCTTCATCCATTTTTTTACATTTTCGTCCATTTTTTACGTTTTCGTCTGTTTTTTACGTTTTCGTCTATTTTTTTATGTTTTCGTTCACTTTTTTACGTTTTCTTTTGTTTTTTACGTTTTTGTCAGACGAAACCTAAAAAAATGTAAAAAAAATCGGACGAAAATGTAAAGAATCAGACGAAAACATAAAAATTCAGACAAAAACGTAAAAAATACAGACGAAAATGTAAAGAATCGGACGAAAACGTAAAAAATCGGACGAGAATGTAAACAATCAGACGAAAACGTAAAAATTGGTCGAAAACGTAAAAAATCGGACGAAAACTTAAAGAATCGGACGAAAATGTAAAAATTCAGACGAAAACGTAAAAAAAAAGATGAAAACGTAAAAGAATCGGACGAAAACGCAAAAAATCAGACGAAAACGTAAAAAATCGGACGAAAACGTAAAGAATCGGACGAAAAAGTAAAGAATCGGACGAAAACGTAAAAAAATCGGACGAAAACGTAAAAAATCGGACAAAAACTTAAAGAATCGGACGAAAACGTAAAGAATCAGACGAAAACGTAAAAAATCGGACGAAAACGTTAAAAATCGGACGTAAACTTAAAGAATCGGACGAAAACGTAAAAAAAACAGACGAAAGCGTAAAGAATCTTACAAAAACGTAAAAAGTCAGACGAAAACGTAAAGAATCGGACGAAAACGTAAAGAATCGGCCAAAACGTAAAGAATCGGACGAAAACGTAAAAAATCGATCGAGAATGTAAAAAATCAGACGAAAACGTAAAAAATTGGTCGAAAACGTAAAAAGTCAGACGAAAACGTAAAGAATCGGACGAAAACGTAAAAAATCGGACGAAAACGTAAAGAATCGGACGAAAACTTAAAGAATCGGACGAAAGCGTAAAAAATCAGACGAAAACGTAAAAAATCGGACGAAAACGTAATGAATCGGACGAAAACGTGATGAATCGAACGAAAACGTAAATAATCGGACGAAAACGTAAAGAATCAGACGAAAACGTAAAGAATCGGACGAAAACGTAAAAAACGACTGGAGCGACGCCGGCGAGGGTGGTGATGGCTGAGGTGGGCTGTGGGAGGGTGGTGTATGGCTAGAGTGTGTGTGTATGTGGTTTTAAGAGAAATAGAAATAGGAAATAGGAAATAAGGAAAACAAAAAAAAATTGTTTTCTTGTTTTCTTTGTTAGGGATGGAAATAGAAATTTTGTGTTTTGAAAAACATTTTATTGGAAAACGCTAATTTGAACGTGATCTCTGTTTTCCTTATTTTCTACAAAACATTTTATAGAAAACAAGGGTGTTTTCCTCCAACTAAACAGTATTTCTTTTTTTGAAAACGATGAGTCCACTATGAAAGAAAACAAAAACATAAAAAGGTTTTTTATTTTTTGAGTCCCTTTGTGCAACTGACTCTCCACCCAAAAACATTTTCATTAATTCATATACTCTACTAAAAAAAACACAAGCCCCAGGCAGATCTCATGAAAGTAGGTCGTATAGTAGTTGCTGCTGCTGTTGTGGTTCTGTTAGGTGAATGCAGCTGCTTGTTGCCAGTACAAGCAAATTACTCTACTTGGAGATTTGTTAATAGGGTTTCGAATAATGTCGAAAAACAGACAATGAAGTTTGGTGGTCATTTGTTGTTTCCCTCTGGTGGTAGCAAGATTATGTCTGGTGGAAATGATCTTGGATGGTTATTTCTTTTCTCTTTACATTTATTTTTAAACTAACTTTTGTCTTCAACTAGCTCGCTCACTCACATACTAAACTGACCTTTATTTGATCCGTTCATGTAAAAGGGTGTTTGGGATTGCTTATTTAACTGCTTATCCACTAATTCTTAGCAAAATTAGCAGTTTCAAGTGTTAGGCAACAAAACTACCTTTTACACTGGAATAAGCAGCAGCTTACCCGCTGCTTGTTTCTAAGCAGATAACTTGTGAGCATATTATAACTTAAAAATGGAAATTAAGGGGGTGTTTGTTTCGGCTTACATAGCTGGCTTATGGCTTATTTGGTTTTGGGCTTATGTTTCATAAGCTCACTTTTTGTGGCTAATTTTGACACTTTCTGGCTTATGTTTCATAAGCTCACTTTTTTTGGCTTATTTTGAACTTATATAAGCCGGAAAGTGTCAAGACGATCCACAAAAAGTGAGCTTATGAAACATAAGCCCAGAAACAAATAAGCCATAAGCCGGCTATATATGCCGAAACAAACACCCCCTAAGTCTAAATAAATGGGCTTATGAAAAACATACCAAACAAAATAAGCTCCTAAGCCCAAGAGTAAGCTAACACCCCCTTCCTCCTCTACGTAGTAGAATTTACTTCTACAAAAAGCCTTTTTCTCCTTACAAAAGATGAAATGTTGCAAATACAAGACCAAATGACGTAAGGTTAGAACTGGTCAAATAGGTCAATGGATAAAATAAATATGACTATACCGTGTCCCTGTCTTTTTATAAGATATGTCCCAGTCTTTTACTTTTAAGTCCATGGTCAAGAAAATTTGTGTTCTCTGCAAACTTTTACATTTTAATGGAAATTATTATTTTTCGCGTTTAGGTGGCCTTGTCGATAATTATGATGTGAATCCCTACAATGGGGATATGCTTCATGGAGCTAATATCAATTAAGCACTGAGTTTTGTTTTCTGATATATGGTGCAGGTTATATTATACTTATATTGCTATAGGGATGCCTAGTGTTTCTTTTCTTGTGGCACTAGATACTGGAAGCGATCTTCTCTGGCTTCCATGTGATTGTGTGCAGTGTGCTCCACTTTCAGTAAGATACTATGGTAGTCAAAATACCAGCCTTATTCTTGTTTTGTGCGGGGAACCTTGCTTTTGTGATTTTCTTGTATTGTCAATGGTGCCGCTGCATTTGCTTTTACCATTAAGTCTATATATGCTCTGAAACACTGATGCATATCCTAACCATCTGTAAAATTTGATGGGGATAACTTCTTTAATCTAATCTTTTCAAGAATCTCAATATAACATAAAGTAATAACTGCATAACATTAACTTACTTTATCAATACATTCTTAAAGGAATGTCATTTGCTTTATTGAAAGTTGTCTGCACCATCGCAAGAGTATCTGGAAGTCGCTTCCAAAGTAAAAACGTTGATAATCATTCATTTGAGGTTTTCCCCAATTTTGTATGTGGCATCTATATGATGTCTCTTGGTGAGAGTAATAGAGAGAAGGTTGTGTATGAGAGGATAAATAACTTCAACCCTTGTTCCTCTTACAAAGTTATGTATACTTTTCATGTCCCAGTTGCAAAATCCGTCTCCTTTTCTGTGTTCTTGATAATGATGCATCAATTAATAAGATAAAGGGTAAATTTGTGTTGCGTGAAGTGTGAAATTGTGTTGCGTGAAGTGTGGGAAATAATAAACTTCGTCAATCATGTATCCTTCATATCTGTAAAGAGGAAGTTGTAAAAGGAAATTGAACTTACTTTACCTAGTTTGTTGCTCATACTTAGAAAACCAACTTTTAAGGGTCCCAACTGTAGGAATAAACTATTTTAGTCTAAAATTTTCAAAATAACCTACCAAAGGATAATGCGGACAAGTAAACACTGACATATTGGTTGTTGGTACACCTCCACATTAATCAAAACGTCATTTAATTAAATGGCATTTTATGCCATTCAACAAAACGACAACAATCTTTAAACCATTTTAGGCCTTATGCTATTATATTATATATCCACGTCAAGGGATTCCAGTAGTTTCATACTAAATACTAAAGAGGTCTACAAGAAAACTTGACAACAGTTTTTTTGCTTATTCAAATTGATTGATTTGCAGGTGCTCCTTGGTATTTGGGGCATCTATTATGCAGGATAATGATGAGAATGAGTACAAGCCATCTCTTTCAAGCACAAGCAAAAGCATAACATGCAGCCATCAGCTGTGTGAATCAGGTCCAACTTGCAAAAGCCCTAAACAGCCATGCCCTTACACTGCTAATTATGCCTCAACAGCTACGTCCAGTTCTGGATCACTGGTTGAAGACATATTACATCTTGTGTCAGATGGTGTTAATGCATCTAACACTTATGTAAGGGCTCCAATCGCCATTGGGTATATTCTTTATGAGATCTCAAACTTCCCCATCCTATATACAAATCTTTATCAATATTATTTTTAACATATATAGCTTTTTTCTTATGGGTACTGCAATGTAGAGTGGTAGGGGTGGTCATTTTTACCGATTTGCTTTTCAATTAGTCAATTCAGCTTATTTTTATCTCTAAAGGTTAAAAAAAACCTTAAAAGGAAATGGATCAGCAAATGGTTACGCAAAAAACATCCTGAAATCATTTTTTATTTGAAAGTTAGATTATTATTGAGATAGCATTGCTTTTGTAATCATGTTTGACACACTAGTGATTTATAAATATAATTGGGCAAAAGATGTTTCAGGTTAACCATGCCTAATCCGTACAGAAACAACCTGATTTGATCAGTTACCCAACAGGCCCATTTTGCCACCTTCTACTGCAATCGGACTTATGTTTGGTAGTTACTAAATGCAGGTGTGGTAGGCAGCAGACTGGTGGTTACTTGCAGGGTATTGCTCCTGATGGTGTCTTAGGCCTTGGGCTTGGTGAGGTATCGGTTCCAAGCCTCCTTGCTAAATCTGGAGTCATGAGAAATTCTTTCTCTTTGTGCTTTGGCGAGTCAGGTTTTGGGAATATATATTTTGGGGATCAAGGACTATCTACGCAAAGAACGACTCCGTTTTTGCCAATAAATGGAAAATAGTATGGATTATTTACACGGTTTATTGCACTTTTACTTTCATCTTTCTAGTCACAAACATAGAGGGTGTTCATATGTATGTTTCATAAGTGACAATAGGAATCTTAATAGTTAGAACATGATTGCGTCTGGATTAGCGTATTTGAAAGTGGTGACAGTCAGATAGTTTACTGCTTGAGTATTTGGGAAATTCTGATTATTCAAGAAATTAATACATAAAAGGACCAAAAGGAACAATCTTATGAAAACTGAGATTCTTTCTGTGAGATTGGAGTGAATGTGCTCAGATTGATTCAAAGGAAGAGTAATCTGATATAGTTATTTTACTATTAGATAATCAGTTTTGTTGCAGCTATTATGAAACTGATTATGTGACCCCTAAATAGTTAGATAAGTGTAAAAAGAATTTGTTTGTCCAAATATCACAAACTAGTTATTGCAACTATGAGCCGCAATATAAGAATATCAGCTTCAAAATGAAAATCAAATACCCCCTTTGTAATCTTTTAAAAGTATGTTTTGCTTTCTACACAATTATCTAACATTGTGAATTATCATGCAGCATTGCCTACATAATTGGAGTAGAGAACTTCTGTATTGGTACTACTTGCCTTGACCAGACAGACGTTAAAGCTCAGTTTGATACTGGAACATCTTTTACACTCCTTCCAAATGGAATATATAATGCACTTGTTAAGGAGGTAAGCCTTCAAAACATAGATTCTGGATTTCAGTTAGAAAGTTATAGAACTTGACTGTCTTTTTTCTGTTCTCAAAGTTTGACAGACAAATAAATACCACAAAATCTGAATTTGAAGGCTCACCGTTTGAATACTGTTACAGTACCAGGTACTTGTATAAGAAAAGAATAGTTTTTGTCTTACTTTTTGCATCACTTGTATTTATCGTGTTTATGGTGCAAAACAGTTCTGGGAAGCTGCCAGAAACTCCATCAGTGTCTATTAAGTTTTCAGATAACAACACCTTTGTGATCCATGATCCACTTTATGTTATACATGACAATCAGGTTGGTTTTCCATAGTTTTTTTGCTGGTTCCTTGGTTTAATCATTAATTGAATTCTATACACTTAATACTAATTATGCCTTCCAATATACATGTGTCACGTGTGTTTTACTGTTGTTATTTATCGTATTTCTCAATTGGTTAGCGCTGCCGAATTAGTTGTCAAGGCATAAGTGTTTGCCAAAAAGAATTAAGTGCTCCAATAGTAAAGAGGGGACTAATCAGTTTTATGTTTGGCAAAAAGATTTTTCTTTTGGGTAACCATGGTTTCCAACCTTTTGGCTGACTAATCCATTATGAGTACTTGTATTACTAAAACAATGAATAAGTATATTGAAACATTTTTCGAGTGATCATGTGATAACTTTTTGTTATTATTCATTCACGATATTATATGAGTGAACTTATTGCGGAATCTAATTAAAGTAAAAGTTTTATAAGATTACTGTTCACTCTAATATATAAAATGGGTTTGATACAAAAAAGGAAAAAAAAAAAAAAAAAAAAAGGAATGGTTTTCTAATTTGATTTCATTAGTTCCAAAAAATAAAAAAAAAAAATTACTGATTTGAAAAGAGTTTTATTTTAAAACGAAATTGCATGACCCAGTTCTTATAATTTGTTTATAAGTTGAGTTGAAAAATGATCCAAGAATACATTCGCTGATTGCAAACATGTTATTGTTCTCTTCCAATAATAACATATTGTTGAACTTTTAACTGCTATATGTGCACATCATGTAATTAAATTATACTTATTACTTTCATATAGACTGCTTAACATTTGCTCGCTCTTTACCTTTGCTTAACAAGCTTCAGAACACTGATTCTTGTGACCAATGTTGAACTTAAGTCTTTAGATAAGTTGTAATAACTTAAAAATAAGAAATCTTCCAGAGCTGGTAAGAGGTTGTTAACTTGTTATGTGCAGAGTGATTGAGGACCTATTCAAGTGCTCGCAAAATTTTTAATATTTTGAAGCACTTGAGTTTATTGTGTTAGGATCTGAATATTTGTTGGGTCCTTGTTGTTGCAGGGAGGAATTATTGGATATTGTTTTGCTATAGAATCATCACACAACGAAATAGGACTTATTGGACGTGAGCATTATCTATCTTCCTTTTGTTTGTCTATTTCATTTCCAGCTAAGTCACCATCCATGATTTAGTAGAAGTTGTAAACTATCAACTAGAGGTGGAAAAATGGGAAGGTTGGGCATGTTGGTGGGTTCTGGTTGAAAATGTCAAACTGGTTGGGTCTGGTTGACATGCATATACTTTTTGTCCATTAATTATCATAAATAGAAAGCATTCATTTGGATAAAAGAACAAAATTATTACAATAATACTTTTAAACTATAAATAAAAACAGTTCTAGAGGTATGAATTAAAGAACACGTTTAACGCGTTTCCTGTATCCATTCCCCTTTTAGCTACATAATATTTTGAGCAGTTTGAGACAAAAAAAAACAAACTCAAGTAGATCTATTGTAAGTAAATGAGTGGAAATTGCCACCACTGCACCAGATTCGGTGGGCAGTCACCTAAATAGTGTTTCGGTTGTGCTTCATGACCTTGTACTTAGGTTAGTACATTGCTGAACGATTCATTTACGGTGACAGCTTGTATGTTATTCTATATATTTATTCATTTGATATCAGTTGATCACTATATGAAGACTAAGCACATGGTTCTTATTAAAAGCTAACACTAGTATAAAAAGACATGTCAGTTCATGTTTCCTTTTCAATAATGTTTTTTTCTTTTTTTGACCGACTTTTCAATAATGTTCAGCTCTTCCTTTTTATATGTGCAGAGAACTTCATGAAAGGATATCGATTGGTGTTTGATAGGGACAATCTTACACTCGGATGGTCACGTTCTAAATGTGAGTTCTTTATAAAATTTACATTGGCATGACATTGAATGAAACACGTCATCTTGGTACCGAAGTTACTCTAAGCATTTCGTGCGACCATTATTCACTATTGGGTTGGATGTCCTATCAACCATGTTATTTTGACTAACCACGATTAAAGGCCAATGAGTTTGACAAAATATTATTCCAAAATGGACTGAAGACACTTCTGTCATATGTTAGTTAGATGTCAGTTTTCCGGCCAAAGTTTTACCAGAATCGGTATTAGATGGAAAAGGGTGGGGTTAAACACTTTGTCCAATTTGCTTATATGTAAATACTTATGGTGTTATATATGAGTGTAGAAATTACATTATCTCATTAATAATCCATTTGTTTGAATAAAATGATTTGTAACGTGAGACGTGACGCGCATTAGCATTGATATATGAACTGCCATTTTGGCTAGCGGCTAACATGGTAAAATCTCTTAATCATGTATATTTAGGTCAACCTCTGAAGGGGGAGGAAACACCTGGAAGTAATGCCAGCTCACCATTTTCACTGCCAACAACTGAACAACAAAGGCCTCCTAACGTGAATGCCGTTGCCCCTGCTTTTGCTGGAAGGACTCCAAATTCATCAACCAACAATATGCCATATTCATCTTCATTACCCATGTTACTGTCTCTTCTCCTGTTACTATTTCATCAGCTTAGGTGTTAAAGTATCACTCCTTTTTTTAGCTTTTAGGAGTCGAATGGTAGTTACCTAGATCAGTTGCGTGAGAGGTGGTTGTGTTATCCTGTGTCTTTAATATTACGGTACAAGTATTATGTGTTTTGTATGGGTTACAAACTCAATACTTCACGTAAATATATGAGGGATGATGTTGATGCAGTATCAAGTGTTTTATATGCATTGCATATTGGTACGAGAGACAGACTGGTATCCCCGGTTTTTGGATGGGTAGGGCTGCCGAAAAAGTCTTGTTGTGTATGTGTGTCCGCGTGTTGTTAAATACAGAATTATGGTTCTCCACAGAAAAAAAAAAAAATCATCATAACCATTCAATAATCAAATTAAATGATTATATTAGCGGGTGACATTTTGGTAATAACTGGAAGTTGCATTCTAAAAAGAGTAAATTGCAAAAAACAGTTATTGTGGTTTTGCCAAATCCAAGTGTATTTCCTACAACTTCAAAAAGTTTAGACGCAACGAGGAAGTGTGATATCCAATTATCGTCTCTGGCGAGAACTATACTTTTAAAGTTCATATGCTCATGTCGGGGAAGATAATTGCGAACACATAGTTTCGCACATGCATTGTGTCTGCACTTTCAAAGTTGTAAGGATTTTTTTCCTACAATTTGGTTAAAGCACACGGACGACAAATTGAAGAAAAATCGTGTGACTTATAATCGATACAGGAACATTGAAAATATATGGATCAAAACACTATTGATTCAAAGAAGAAAATATAAATCTTTATTTTATTAAATCCCCCCGATTTAAATCAACATTGCAAATAATACAAAGTGTTGTGGTTCAACTCAACGTGGCCCTTAAAGAGATATTCATTATGACTTGAACTTATTTGGATTTGTTCAACCTGCTTATTTTGACGTGTTATACATATAGCCCATTTTGCTAATTTCATTTTTTTGTAATCTCAAATTGCATTTTTTAAACTTAAAATGTTTAAAATTTGAGTAATGTTAGTACTTAGTAGACTATTATAACATTGATTAAAAGTTGTAACATATACAACTAAATTAATATTTTAAATAATGTTTAATCCAAACTTTTATCATTTTTTGTTTCTAGCCCATAAACTTTTTTTTCGCAATGACTACAAATTGAACCCGTAAGTTTTGCATAAAGGGTCAAACCAGAATCACGATTTCACAAGTATAATTATTTACCGCTATATACAATCGTGTTGCGCGGGTATTCGTCTGGTATGTTAAAAAAGAAGAATGATGTAACAAATATTCGATTCAAAAACCACTGCCAACTTCACCTTATATCAATGTTTTGAAAATCAGATCGATGGTCGAACCAGTAAACAACTTTCATAAGAGAGTTCCAGCATCTAGCCAGCACTTCCTCAGCCAACAATCAAACGAAAAAATGCTATAAAGTTAAACATATTCTAGCATTCAAAACATTGTTTTTGGGAAGATAGTGCCAATCCAAATATCTTAACGGAAGTTGTCTAAGAGCCTAGAGGACTGTGGGAAACATTAGGCCTAAGGAGGCCAGGTTTCACTGGTTCGCTTGCAAGCCGCTCTGTCTGGATGTTGAAAGTTGAAACACTGCTTTATACATACGTTTTATTTTAAGGTCAAGGTTATGCAACACGTTTTCCTCAAACTTCCAAGAATATGAAAACTAACTTCATGATTACGGAGTTCTCGCCAAAAAAGAAACAATCAAAGAAACATTAGCAATTTTTCATGTCAATCGGGTTCCCAGCTCATCGTCTGCTTATTAAATGGACACATGTTGCCTCAACTATATGTAGTATAGATATCAAGGATCGATGGTATAACAATCAAGTTCATAATGAAGTACATGATTTGTTTACAAATTATAAGACTTTGAAGAAATGACAGGTATTGTATCAAAGATTTATTGCTATTTGAGTTGCCAATATCAATCCATTTTAGAATTATATCTCAAATTGGTTACATTAGCTAAAAGGATACACACCGACACGTACAACCTGCTTATTCTTTTACGCATCTGGTAACTGTATTGCTGCTGCTGCTTCTTTTTTTCTTTTCCTTTTTTTTTAAGAATGATCAATATCTTTATTTTGAATTTGAAAAATAAAAGAAAAGAAAAGAAAAGTTAGCTGGTCAACCCAACCAAACCGTTTCTTGAAATGTACCAAAATGACATATTACCCAACCCGCCTAACGTGGCGCATTTTCATTGCCATCTTGCCCTTTTAAACCTTGTTAAAGCATACTTGTCTTTCTATACACTGACTTCTGTTGTTAAAACAGCTACTTTCAACTTCAAGTTTGCCACTTGTAGTTCAACTGTGGGGAGGGGAAAAGATGTGCGACTCCGATAGAAGGCATAAGGACATATAGGATGAACATATAGGAAAAAAACATACTATATAAATGAAGCTCAAATATCCTAAATCAGAAGATTACATTTATTTTGGAATAAGGGAAGTAATACATATAGTTACGCACACCAACAATACAAATATCTAGACAGCCATAGCTAGAAAGTAAAGTCGCCAAATACAGAAAAGGATTACCTCTACTAAACCTAAAGCACTACTGAACTAAATTTCTTACCTGCACAAGTTTATTAGGAAAAACTATCACAACTTTTAATGGTACATAAGAGGACTACTTTTTCTCTGAATCAGTCTTGCAATTATCTCTCAGTTCTTTGAGGGTAGATAAGCTTGTTTCCTGCCAAATGAAGGTCAACAAATGAAAATTAAAAGACTACATGCAACATATGTCTTACATCTTGTGATACAAGCAATGATTTCTAATTTGGGATTTTTGGATCTATTTGCGAGGAAAAACTTTCTGGTCCAGGATGATCAGTTTTCAATATGTAATAATTATTTGATTTGTTGTGCATGTTCTGACCAAATGTCCGATTTTCACGGCAAAACTTCATTGGTGAGGGTTCATTAGGTAGTTATGGTCTAGAAATACGCTGGCCGCGCGAAAAGTAATAAAAATAAGATATGGTAGCCAAATAGATACATTTAACAGTAGAGTAACCTAAAAATATGTCACTCAATTGTACATGGCTTAGACAGATACATTTTCCATTTGAATTGTGAGGTTTCTTATTTGGGCAAGTACTTGAGCATGTTTACCCAATCAATAATTACACAAGAGTGAAGCTTACTTCAAAAGTTTGACTTATAATCAACCAGTTCTATCAAACTATTCAGCAAAATATATAATGTCATCAATTGTTGGCAGTATTTTGCTTAATATCAAGGATACGTGATGTTAACAAAACAAAAGAACATGATACGAGAATATAGGTTATTATTAGTTACTACTTTATAAATGGTAATACTACAAACTTCAGGGGTGCTTGGATTTGTGTTCCAATATTAATTGTTTCAACTGAAGTTTCAATAATCGATATTTTGTGTTTGGGATAGATACATGATGATTCAGAATACCCTATTATTTCATATTTGGATAATCAGATGCAATGCAACAAATGACACTGATTATTTGAAGGTAAAACGAACCACTTACTTACTCTTTCTTTAACCCTAATTTGAGACTTTCATTTCTATTCACAATTCTCTTTTTTCACATAAATGTCTAGTTTAGTCACTTTATCTATTATTCTATTACTCTGTACTTTCTTCAATATCTCATTATTACGGCTTTAAATAGCATACGCACATCTGAACACATATCTCACAGAGTTTTGTTAAAGCTTGTTATTATTCAATATCACATGATCAATTCCAAAATGCACATCAAGGCACTTAACTTAGTACTTTAGTCTTTACATATGCAATGAAGATAAGTCAAATGGTGCCTATAGATACATGTTACATAGGTTACTAGGTTCAGGTCAAATATCAAACTCCACACTTAACACATATTTTGTCTCATAATCATAGTTATAAAACTTGCTAGGCCGCACTCGATCAGTCAGCTACCTTGTATCGAGTAATCAGGGAGTACTCAGGATTGGAAATTATACATATAGATCTCGAAATTACATGTATGAGTGTATGACATGTTCATAGGACCATAAAATTGTTCACCGAATCCTAGAAATATGTTCAGAGACATTGACATGATTGTTTAATTACTTCAAACCGAGTTTTGACCAAGTTTGATCAAGTTTTGAATTTTTTTTACCAAACCGGTTTTTTTGGCTGATTCAGCTCAACTACCTTGGTATTAACCTTGTAGTGAGTAATCACCGATTATTGGCCTTGTAATCCTAGTTTTACAACACTGCTCATAATTGTTATGTACGTAGTATTTGTTGGCAATTTTCTGATCATTGTGTATTTGTCTGTATTGCTTGCACTTAAACCCGTTAGCAAACCCGAACACATGGAAGAATTATTTTACCCCGTATCCGCGACGAAAGCCGCCAACCCAAACCCGACTCAACTGTCTCGGTTTCGGCTTCCCTGTTGGATACCGGGAGGAGTATGGGTGCAGATGTTGTAAACAGGCCCATGTATACAGTATACTAATACCCGCTCCGAACCCAACCCGACCCATTGCCATCCCAATCTATGAGCACTTGGAGACTTGAAAAACATTCCGGTGAGCTTATGCATCTTCTTTAGTACTTCACTTTATTATATATCCATAATTACATGCATTAAGCATTTAGGTGAGCCGCATTTACTTTTTCTCTACATCTAATCTAGATGATTCCCATAGGAAGGCAAATGAAAGCAAGCCAAGAAGCATTTGTTAGGTTTACTTCAGTTCTAGTTTTTGCTTCCCCTTTAGGTTGGGTTTGTTTATTCAGACATCTGAAGTCTGAATACATCTGAATATGGTCTGATTCATTCAGACATTTGAATATGTCTGAAAAGCTTAAACTTTACACCTACTTCTTTTCAATCCTTATCTCCTCATCTTGGTCTTGATTTTTTATTAATAATCATGAATGGAGGGTCTTTTGGTTTGTTTTATAGCGAAAGGATTGTTTTTGTTTATTCAGACACTTTATAAAAACAAACAGCACCTTAATGTTAATAAATTGGTACTTGGTAGAACTTTTGTAATTTACTATTGTTGTTGACTTCTTGGGAAGCATAGCTTCATTATGGTTTGTGGATATTTATCATTATTAGTGACTGATTTCAGGCTCTACTTTGATTGCAAAAGGTCAGCTGGATCACCCCACTCTTAGTCTCATTAACAACCAAAAGTACACTTTATGTCTAGCTTATAAGGTAATGCAAATCCGGTTAACACAAATTTGTTGGGTTGGATAGAGATCCTCTAATGTTAAGTTCAACAGGATTAGTCATGTTGTCTCACATAAGAGAAATTGGTCCCTATAAGATGACCCACTTTGAATTTAAAATAAGGGACCCACTAATTTTTATGTGAGACAACATGACTAGTCATATTAAAGTCAACAATAGAGGATGTTAGCATTAAAGTAAAAGTGATGGTCATTCTTGTATTCATAACTTTGTAACGTGTCTGAGAAGATGTCATAGATTAGATAATGGGCTATTGGATTGGGCTTATCTAATAGGTTAGTGGTTAAATAAGAATAGCCTTTATATGTTAATGTAATCTACAAACCCAATCCAATCCATGTCAAGCCCATGAAGCCCATTCGTATAACTATATAAACACCTCAAATGTGTCATTTGAGGTGTGTGCTTGAGTGTGTAAGTGTGTGTTTTTATTAATAGAATTCTCTCTTTCTTTCTCTACTTTCTCTCTCTACCTAAGCATACTTCATCTATCTCAAGTCACCAAATACGAGCTTAATATACGTGATAGAGTTGATATCTAAAGTCCTAAAGAGGATCTCAATCCAACTTGTTGCATCCCCCGATAGAGTATAGTTTTGTTTCTGAAGGTATTCAAACTGATATTTGGGGTCCTTATCCATCAAAACAACTCATCGTTTTAAATACTTGTGAGCATTCGTAGTGATACTTTCTAGTGACATGAATTTACTTATTCAAATCCTATGCTGAAGTTTCTTTATATAAGTAAACTATCCCCATTGATGATCCTCAACAATCCGATCTCTAATTAAATATTAATTTCTCTCTCCTCCACATACACAAACCAATCTAACTCATTTTTTCACTCACACTCACAATCCAACACAATCTAACTTTTTATTATATAAATATTATATATGATTACTTTAATATATTATATTAATTATTTTATTTGAAATAAAAAATTATTTATCTGAAATATATAAAAAAAAAATATATGAAACTAAAACATAAATTTTTTATAAAATC
This sequence comes from Artemisia tridentata subsp. tridentata, assembly GCA_021014915.2. Classification (NCBI taxonomy): domain Eukaryota; kingdom Viridiplantae; phylum Streptophyta; class Magnoliopsida; order Asterales; family Asteraceae; genus Artemisia; species Artemisia tridentata. The sequence goes on from CP139504.1 coordinate 250,978,824, forward strand.
TTTTTTTTTAAAACATCTCCGTTTTTTATAAATTTTAGATCATGATGTTCAGAAAAAAATAATTAACAAAACTGTGTTTTTAGATTTTTTTTTTAAAGTTATATATTAATAGTTATTAAAGAAAAACGAATTTTTATTAAAAACTAATTAGGATGAAAGAAAAAAGAAAAAAAAAAAAAAAAACAATAAGGGAAGCCATTCATATGCTTCCACGTGTAAAGTAGGAAGACAATTTTGAGATTGTGATCTCGTTCGTTCAGCCGGTCCGATCGTGAAGGATTGATGAATTTTTCTTTTTTATTACTTCTTCTGGCTCACGATCTCACTATCTAGATCATTAGTGGGAGTAGTCTTTATATTAGTAAACATGTGCTTATATGCAAAATCGCATGGCTTGAAACCTAAAACTCCTTGCAATGATACAAAAATGAACATTTTTCGAATGAATTTACAATGTTAAGCATGTTTAAAATTTAACACAGGTCCTTGATACACCATAACGCTTATACACTCCATAGTCCATACCAAAATGCGATTGTTTATAAAAAGAAGATGAATAGATATAAAGCTCACTAAGCCTTTATTGATTCATCTAAGTTTACAACTGGACATTAAGGTCAGGTCTGAGCTGTGTTGGCTAATTAGTTACTAAAGAAAGCTGATGTAAGACTATCAGCCAATGTTCCTAGTTCCACATAAATGCATGATAGACACATAGTTCACCAATCAAATGCTTGGCATGCACATGGGTTACCAAGTGAAACAGATTATCAACGCAGGCACTCAGCAAAAATACTTCTTCTAGCACTAATAAGGTAAAAGAGTATATCTTTTACTAATGGGAATAAGGCCATCAAATACACTGTATGCCGTATAGATCAAAACATACAACCTGTAAGACATCTACACCTAAGGAGATTCAGAGACCTCAATCACGAGAAAGTTTGTATAAGTTGTAACCAGTAGTTATTTGTTTAGAAGTTATTGAGTATGCAATGACTCCTGTATGTTTCATGTAGTACTTAATAATCATTTCAAACTAACCCTGCACCTCTTCACGTAATTTCAAAGGATAGTGTATGTACTTGCTAAAGATCTTTCGTTATTTCTTCTTTCCTAACCCTTCTAGATTTTCACAGTTGGACAATAAACTGTACCTAGATTTAAAATATGAAATAAAACCATCCTAACTATAATCATTAAAGAAAATAAAAATAAGAAAAGCAAGTGGATTCGCTTACTAGTTGGCTGCCTTCACGAACAAATATATCCTCCATATGAAGAAAAAGTGACTTCCATCGACCCGTGAGATCTGATTCCAAGTTTGAGCTAAAGTCTCTTACTCCATTCCTGCTGTTTTGGTGGACCAAAATGGCTGCTTCCTTCTGACTCTTTTTAATGGCTACGCACAAAAGTAAAAAAAAAAAAAAAAAAGTAAATGCACAGATTTTGAAACCGGATCATTCAGCAAAAAACCAACAAAAGCATTTACAGGACTAGAAATCACAGCCTAACTCACCAGCTATGCGGCCTTTGGTATCCTGGTAGAGTAGATCTGACCATAGGTAAGCAGCTGATTCACACAACAGATGAACAAAGTCTAATCAGATACTCGAAAAACGCCTAAGGATACAACTTTATACAATACCTTTGATGCAAAAAGAGCAGGGACATTCTTTGATCATGTCCATACACATGCTGGAGACACCATCACCCCCCTTCTGTCCAACACATTTCTCAAATCCGCACCTCGACTCCTGTGACTCCGGGAATCTTGACCCGTCAAGAAACTCATCTTTTCCCAAACCCAAATCATCGAGACAATACTCATCGCCACCTTCCACACCCAGACTATTCTCCGCCTTTTCTTTCGACCCATCAACCACAGTATCACTTTCTTCAACTCCCACAATCCCATCATTCCCCGATAAGCTATCATCAATTAAAGACTCTGCAACACTTGTCTTCGAATGCGGCTTTAAAACGAACTCTTTACCAAAGTTTGCTTTTTTCGCTAACGGGCAGGCTTCATCTTTGTTAAAACTATCAATTGAGGAAAACCCTCTTTTCTTCCCAATTTGATTCGTAACATCGCCTAACGCGGTTCGAACCCGATCCCAAGTTTCACTCATAGTTGACTACTGAAAACTAAGAAACTTGAAATGGTAAAGAATGTTGAATTGAATAAGGGGATCTGATTAATTGAGATATACTGCTATTATCAAGTATGAAAATTAGGGTTTGTTTTGGAGGGATAATTTTCTAAAATTGAATTGTTAGAGGCGGGAAAACTGGAATGAGGGGTTTTGTGGTTTTGATTTTAGAAGCGCGCGTGTTTAAATTGAGTTTGAAACAAAATGTATCTATATTACTTCTTCTAATCATTTATCTCTGCTACTATACTTGTTTGCTTTAAATAACTATAGTTAGGGCCCGTTTGGTTTGTCCACCGGTTTAGGATTTGGATCTGGATTTAGATTTAGATTTAGGGGCTGCTTGGTAAGTATAGAGGAAAGGGAAAGGGTAAGGGAATGCAAAGGAATGGGTGAGGTGGGTAATCATTACCTTACCCTGGGTAATCAATACCTTTGCATCATCTAACCAAGCACAATTAATGAGAGAATGTGGGCCCTTTTGAATCCTTTACCCATTCCCCACCCCCCCAATACCCCATACCAAGCAGCCCCTTAGATTTAGATTTGGATTTAGGGTGCGTTTGGTTCGTAAGTGGGATTGGAATTGGATTCGGATTTGGGAAAAGTTTGAAAGATTTGAGAAAAAAGTAGGAGAGAGAAAATATATTATTATATATAATTATATATAATTTATTAAATTTTATAATAAAAAAAGTTAACAAAAAGACAAATAAATTGGAGGGAAAAAATAAAATGTGTGGTGAAGATGGGATGTCAGATTGCATGTCAGTGGTATCACTCGAAAGATAGCATTATGGCACGGAATGAGTTTTTTAATTTCATTTCATTACTTTTTGTCAAAGTTGACAACCAAACATTTGTTTCAAGCCTTCTTTGATTCCATACCCGGTGACACCCTCAAACCAAACGCATTTAGATTTAGATGTGGCCTTATATTTTGTATAGGTTTTGAATTAAATGAGAAAAGAGAAAAATAAATGAATAATATATTATTTTATAAATAAAATAAAGATTTTTTAATTCTTTTTTACAATTAAAAAATTAAAAATAATAAATTATGTGGTTGAGAGCGAGCAAGAGGACAAAATGTCAGTGGAATCATTTAAAAGTCACCAATGTGCCAAGGAATGCATCTATCATTCTAAAATTTCTAATCATGTGTCAAACAAAACAATATTTCTACCAAACATTTGATTTGAATTTGATTTGATTCTAAAGACCCTCATACCCCTATACCAAACGGGTACTTAGTATTATGGGCCGTTTGGTTTGAGGTATTTGGATTCAAGGAATGGTTTGAAAGAAATACAAATCGTTTGGTTTGAGGTAATGGGTTAGGAAACAGTATTTAATACCATCAAATGAGGGTTTCAACGAAAGTCATGTATATCCATTGTTTTTCTGACAATTCTATGGTTTACTGACATTAGGCCATTAAAAGTTAACAACCCATTAATCAAATTTTACTGATATGAGGACACGTATATCCACATGATTTTTAAACAAAAAAAAAATATTATTATATATTAATTTAATATTAAATTTTATAATATAATTAAGTGAACTCTCGTTACTATATAATAAAATTAAATAAACACTCATTCCCAATTACATTTTATAAAATAAACAACATTAATACTATCATTCAATTTTTATTTCTTTCAATCCATACCAAATCCGACACCCATTGTGATTCCTAGCAACATACCAAACGGGTACTTAGTATTATGATGCATTTGGTATGCCGGAATGGGAATGAAGGAATGAATTTTCATTCTATTAATGATGTTTGTTTAAAACTCTTGACTTTCAAACTATAAGGGTGCGTTTGGTATACCGGAATGGGAATGAAGGAATGATTTTCATTCCATTAATGATATTTGTTTAAAACTCTTGACTTTCAAACTAGAAATGATATACAATTATGTTCTATACTTGATACTTGATAGTCACCAAATTGGTAGGTGTTGGTCCCAATCTGAATGGATCCTTCTAGCCTGTTAAAGGTCGTAGCTAATCTGGATAGATCCAAACTAACTACAAGAGAAACACCAACTATGAACAATATAAGTTATGCGGAATCTAACTTGTATTGCTAAGAAGAACAGCGAATACTAAAAGAACTTTTATTACTATTAATCTGCTTAGGTTACAGATTACTAACTAAAGTAGACATGAAAAAGACACTTTGTTCTAATGCCGTAGGTTCCTTTTATACACCAAGGAAACCCTAACAGCTTACAATAACGTGTAAAGAGATGTTACATATCTCTTCCTAATATAACTCCATGAATATCTCTGCATATCTATTCTAATAATAACTCATGCATATCACATAAGCAGTACTAACTAAAACACGCTAACAGTACCTTTCTAACACGAACAATACTAACTTAAAGCTAGCAGTACTAACTACATAACTAACAGTACTAATTATAACCAGCAATTGAAACTTCAGAAACACATAATTCCCAACAACCCTCCCCTAAACTTATGATTTCTTTGCAAATCACTAAGTTTCTTCAGATTATGTGTTGTCTTTAAGCTTCTCTTGATTTATTGATTTCTCTTGAACTCTTTTTAACTCTTGTGGTTACTTTTGATTTCTTCTGTGGAGGATGTGTCCAAACACTCTGTTCTTCAAATATCTTCTTGATGATTTTGAACTCTTTTATCTTTATCCAGCTATCCAGATGATCTTCATAAACAGCAATAATAACCTGTTCACAGCAGTACCAACTAAGTTGGCTTTGTAGTTTTTGGCAAACTACCAGCCATAAATGAATTTGATATTTCTTTACCAGTAGTCGTTTGCTCTGGAATAGCCAATGCTTTATTATAGAAACCTGGTGCATTGATTACCATATAGTTTTTGGTAAACTATCAACCATCAACGGATTTGAGATGTCTTTACCAAGATCCGTTTGCTTTGGACTAGCCAACTCTTTACTGTGAAGCATGGTGAATTGATAACCATATAGTTTTTGGCAAACTATCAGTCATTAACGGATTTGAGAAGTCTTTACCAGACACCGTTTGATATGGACTAGTCAGTTGTAACACCCCCGTTTTTTATATAAGCAGCGGAATATAAGTTGGGGTGTTACTTCAAGTATCACAGTCATGAAAATATAAAACGACTCGAAAAGAGACGTTTTAAATAAAATTGTTATCATTCATTATTTAAATCAGAGTACATAATATAGGTCCCAGCGGGAAGTTTGGAAATACGTTATAAAAGATACATTATTCATTGAATGATAACAAAATGGACACTCTTATTATAAGAAGAAAGTCCACAGCCACTCCGTGCCAAATCATGCTTCTAGTTACCTGAGATCAAACATGCTAAAAAGTCAACACAAAGGTTGAGTGAATCCATAGCGTTTTAAGTTATAATCAGTTGAACACAAGCTAAGTAAAAAGTAATATCACAGTTCGGTATATTGCACTAAGCCTCATGACACGCAATGCGTTAACAGGTTTCAGTATTACCAACATAATTAAATGAAAGTAATATTGCCCCCGAGTAGGAGTCTGCCAAAAACTCTTTATAGATTTCAAATATAATGCATTTGCCTATCCGGCTAACACTAAGGATATCCATCCGGATAGCACAAATGGGTCGCCAGGCCAATAGATCTATTCACTATATTCGCACTTACCCCGCAGGTGACTAATGGTGCATGATATGAGGGACTTTTTAAATAGGCAACAGTTAACTTAGGCAATAACAATCAGGAAAGCATACAGAAAAATACTTGTGTTCGGTTTAGTAGCATGTATCTCCCCACAAGTTTGGAAAACGTATAAAAAGTGGGACTATGAACTCACCTTCACAGTCTGGATGGAAAACAAAGTTAAATAGAGTTGATAAACATCTCCGGCACGTAACCTGGTTCGGTAGGTCAAGTTTCAGTAATCGTACTCAATTATATATATAAGTTTTAGTATTTGTTTCGTAATGTTCTGGTTGATGATTAAATGTTAAATTGAGACAACATGAAGTCTCTTCAAAAGTTGGATAAGATTTTATCTTATTTTTCATTTTTATGCTTCCGTTTGTTCGTTATCGAAATAAACGTATTTTTATTTATTAGTTTTTATTATAAATATATTTAAAATATATTTCTAATAATAATAATTATATAAAGTTACGCTTTTTACCCTATAGTTTCATGTATTGACAGTTTATACCCCTGAACTTTCATAAAATGACAATTTTTACCCCTCAATTTTTATAAAATTACAATTTTTACCCCCTCAACTATGGTGAAATGACAGTTTCTACCCTAGAGTTTTGAAATTGACACTTTCTACCCTAAACTGCATGTCGATATTAAGTTAAGTCCAAGTTATGAAATTAGTTGGAGTTTTGGCAGAAAATACCCTTAAGACATTGATGTCGTTACACCCGACATCCTTATTTCATTAAAACACGCTTTACACTTCGGGAAAAGGCACGACTTCCTACGACTCCTTTATACACTTTATTATCAACTTATTGACAACTTATTTACAGCTTATGGGGGCTTGTGATTCGAGCTTATGAGCTCGAATCAAATTAAAATGGGGCGTTCGAAACAGTGGAAATGAGGCAGAAAAAGGACTCAAATATCTTTGTGAAAAATCCATCTTTTTACGAAGTTCTTTTTCCTATAATTAGCCAGCTGGGTGGTCTTTATTGTGGCAAAAATTCAGAATTTTTAGTGGTCATTTGGTGGTTGAAACAAGGGTGCAAAGTTGGGGCGTTGGGCTGTTTTTGCGAGAGAAAATAAAAGAGAAAAATGGTTCGGTTTTTGGATTTTAAATGTTCTAACCAGTTTTTAACGTATCTTAACATGATAATCATCATATTTATCCTATCTCTAACATGTTTTAAAGTTCCTTGATTTGTTTTTCTTAAAAGAAAATTTATTATGGTGCGTTTGGTTTTGTTCGAACAAAAAGAAAGAAAAAGAAAAATAATGAATACATGGTTTTTAACATGGCTAGCTATTAGAGTTTGTTTTATGGCATGTTTTAAGAGTTTTCAAGTTTACAAAAGATAAGAGTATGGGCTGAATAAACTTACTTGCTTATATGTTCGATTATGGGATATATGTGTCGAATGGTTTGGAATTTGAACTCCAAATGCTTTCCTCCTTCCAAGTCTTTCCTAAATCTTTCCTTAGCTTCTAAGTGAGCTGTAGGATCAGTGGGACAAGTGGGAGTTTCTATTTTGGTTTGGTTCGAAATATGGTGAGGGAAAAAGAGATATATGTGAGTCGATATATTTAGAAAGGAAGGAACTAGGGTTTTCTGGTTTCTAGATCACCTTGTGGTGTATGGGGGAAACAAAGTGATGTGGCTAGGTCATTTGGATCCATGTGTAAGGAGGGGGAGGGAAGGATTATGTGGTTTAATCCTAGCCTTAGAATGCACCTACCATAATTAACTTGTGGAAGACATGATGATGTGGAGAATTTTGGGACATAGGAGAGGTCTTGTAGTGAATGAATTTCTTAGGGTAAAGTGTGGTATTAGTTTGGTTATGATTTGGCTAGGATCGAACTAGGGAATTTGAATGTAGATCGAATGGATTTATTCTTTGTACATTAGGCTAGGGCATGTTGTACACTAGGGTTTAGGGAAGTAACTAAGTTAGGTTTAGGGTTTTGTTTAAGGATTTGTTGGCTAGAAAAAATATTTAGGGTTTTCTATTTAATGTATATGTCGAATTGTGAAGAAAAGTAAAGGAAATTGGTTTGTGCTTAAAAGGGTGGTACCATGAGCTTAATAGGGTCGTACTAAGAGTTTAGAAATATATGAAATATGTCTTTAGGGTTTCCTTAAGTTAATTTAGTTATATGAAAATTTTATTAGGTTTAAAAGTATATAAATGCGATTTTTAGTTTTTATGTATTAGACACTTGTACATTAAGTTTAGGGACTTGTACTTATATTTAGTAAGTTTAAGAAATTTATTTTTAAAGGTTGTGTAAAATAGACTTGTAAAATGTGCTTTAAAATGAATATATTTAGAATTATAATAGGATTTTTATTAATATATAGCTTTTATGCATAGATGACTTGTACATTGTCTTGAAAGACTTGTACACTTATATTTTGTAAAAATCTTATATATATTAATTAGAGTTTGTGATTTTATTACATAAAATCATGAATTAGGGTTTGTATCGGGAGTTAAAGTGGATTTAGGGTTTCTGTGATTTAGAAGCTTGTACCTTACTTTGAATGAGTTGTACTTTAGTGTTTTTAGGGTTTAGTTGTTCATAATTGTTGTTATAATAATTTAGGGTTTCATAGAAATTCTAATAGATAAGATATGTTTAGTTTTAAACGTACGTTAACGAATTAACGTAAAGTGGCAAATGAGATATCGTAAAGTTTCATATGGAAATGTTTATATGAAATAAACATTAAGTACGTTGATGTTGGCTCGCGTGCGAGCACGTTTATCGAGGATGTGAGTTACGTCACATGAGATAGTAGTTATGAACAGATAATAAATAAATAAAATTTATACGTAGAAAAAGAATAAGTATTCTGTAAGATTGTTTATTATAATTGTGAGATTTTTACAGTGGTTACATCAGTTCTTGATGTCTGTTAGACATGGTGAACTGATGACCATTTGTTGTGTGGTAGAGGTACCAACACTCAAAGATCCTTCTCATTCCATCACAGATTCCAGATTTACAAAAACATGTCACAACTCTTCATTCTGCTTCTTAAAAGACATCCTTTTCCTCAGCAGTATAAACTTCTGTTGTAGCAGTAGAAACTTTGTACTAGCAGTAGAAAGATTTTCAAGCAGTAGTACAAACTGTTATACTTAGCAGTAGGAACAAATTTCTACTTCTTCACTCTAGGTTTTCTTGTAAACCCTATATATAAAGGGTATTAGACAGCTGGTAATAGACATCCAAAAAACATAGAATTCTCCAATCAAAATCATCCAATCAAAATCATCTTTTTCTTCAATTTCCTCCCCTTAGCAAAATTATCTCATCATTTATAACATTTTCCTCCCCTGTTTGGATACATACTCCATAACAATCATTTCATAACCTGCCTATTTACCTCCCCTGAACCAGTGCAGCTATACATTTAGCATTCCAATGTTAACCACTAAGAAATTGAACCTGCTAACATCAAAGGCTTTGGTTAAAAGATCAGCCACATTATCATCAGTATGAATCTTAAGCACCTGAACCAGCTTCTTCTCATAAGCATCTCTAATGAAGTGGTGCCTAATCTCAATGTGCTTGGTTTTGGAGTGAAACACAAGATTCTTCACAATGCAGATGGTGCTCTCATTATCAATGTAGATCTTTGTGTTCATGAAGTTGAAACCAAAATCTAACATATGATTTTGAATCCACAAAACTTGTCCACAGCAATTAGCAGCAGCAACATATTCTGCTTCAGTTGTAGAAGTAGCTACAATGGTTTGCTTCTTACATTGCCATGAGATAAGCCTTCTACCCATAAATTGACAACCTCCTGTTGTGGATTTCCTATCAAGACTTGCACCAGCATAATCACTGTCAGAGTAAGCTTCCAACTCAAATGAGGAGACTTTAGGATACCAAAGACCTAATTTAGGCTGGCCTTTAAGATATCTAAAGAGTAAAGATCCTTTTTACTGCATGAAGATGTGAAGTCTTTGGAGTTACTTGATACCTAGAACAAGCACAGACTGCAAACATGATGTCAGGTCTAGAAGCAGTCAAATACATTAAAGATCCAATCATGGACCTATAAAGATGTACATCCACATCAGCAGCTTCTTCATCCTTGACTAATGGTTTCTTTGACTCCATGGGGGTACTGGCAGTTTTCACATTAACCAAATCAAACTTCTTCAGGATTTCTGCAGCATATTTATCCTGACTTATGAAAATTCCATCTTCTTGCTGTTTCAATTGTAATCCAAGAAAGAAGGTGAGCTCTCCCATAGAACTCATCTGTAATTGACTTTTCATCAATGCTTCAAATTCTTCACACCAAGACTTCTTAGTAGAACCAAAAATAATATCATCTACATAAACTTGCACCAACAGAATATCATTTTTGTCCTTCTTTATGAATAAAGTCTTGTCAATGGTTCCTCTTCTAAAACCATTCTTCAACAAAAATGAAGATAAAGTAGCATACCAGGCTCTGGGAGCTTGGTGTAAACCATATAAAGCCTTCACAACTTTGTAAACCTTCTTTGGGGATTTAGGATCTACAAATCCTGGAGGTTGAGTCACATACACCTCTTCATCAATTGTGCCATACAGAAATGCACTTTTCACATCCATCTGATAAACTATAAACCCCTTGTATGAAGCAAATGCTAAGAAGATCCTGATGGCTTCAATCCTAGCCACAGGTGCAAATACCTCATCATAGTCTATCCCTTCCTCTTGTCTATAGCCCTGAGCAACTAGCCTTGCCTTATTCCTCACTACAACACCTCTTTCATCCCTTTTATTTCTGTAAACCCACTTGGTACCAATAGCTTTCTTCCCAGGTGGCAAATCTACAAGAATCCATACCTTCTGCAACTGAAATTGTAAGAGCTCCTCTTGCATAGCATCAACCCAACTTTCTTCTGTAAGTGCTTGAGATATACTCTTGGGTTCAATCTGAGAGAGAAAATAGGCAAACAGACAATGTTGAAAGTCCTTATGATTGTTTCTCCTCTGCTTTTGAATGTAGCTGAACAAAGCATGAGCTCCAGAGTTCTTGTTCACTCTGCTTCTAGTCTGAACTGCAAAACTTGGATCTCCAATAATTTGAGATTTAGGATGAACAGCATGTACTCTTGATGTAGGAATATGATCAACATCCACTGTGTCTTTCAAATTTGAGAAATCAGTCACTACACCTTCATCATCATAGGATGCATGAGAGAAAATCACATCTCTTGGACTGACATAAATATCTTCAAGATCAGGCATAGCATCATCATCTTGAAGAACATCTTTGGTTAGCTCAGGATATGACAAATCATCAACAGAAACTCTTGAAGAACTGGCAGTACAAACTGGTGTGCTAGCAGTAGGAACTGGGTTTGTACTGCTAGTTGATTTCTTTGAAAAAGTTTCATCAGCTTCCTTCTCTTTTCTTGTAAGCCTTTCAAGCTCATCCAGAAAAGCTTCATCTTCTGTGTAATTAGGCTTAGAATCAGACTTTGAACCAACATATGCCTTTCCACTTGAATTCTTGACATTTGGAGAGCAGTTGGACAAGAAGGGCAGTACAAAAGATTCCTCAGAAGAGTCACTTGAATTGATATCTTCTTGTGTACCTGCATTTGGGTTAGCTTCTTGTGGACCTACATGTTTGTTAGCTTGATTCTCTGCATCAACAGGTATGTAATTCATAGAATTTGTTAAATAATCAAGATCAAACATCCAAGCATGTCCTTTTCCTGCAACATTAGGTTTATTTTTGTTAGACCCGTTCCCCGGGTAGTGGGACCCCACCCTAGATGAAAGTTGACCCGAGCCTAAGTATGGTTGACTAAGGATATATGGTTTTCTGATGAGGCCTAGATGTGGCGCATCTAGGAAGTGACATGCGGCGCATGGTTGAATGGAAAGTAGGTCAGACTTATTATAGTTCATGCGCCGTATTAGAGAAAGAGATACGGCGTATATGAGGCGTAGCATGGATGCGGCGCATCTAAGATATAGATGCGGCGCATCGACCTTAAATAAGCAGAATGGACAGAATTGCCCTTGTAGCTAGAAGTTTCTCCATTTATCTATAAGATACCACACTCTCCTGTAAAGGAGAGTGTGTTTCCTGTGAATGTCGAGCCAAAGGAGAAAGATGGGAGAAGATGATGAGATGATGATGGTTTATTGGTAATAATTCAAGTTTGAAGCGATAGGCTTGTTGCAATATGAATTGGAGAAAATGTGAGATAATGAATGCTAATAAACGCTAATATGGATTTAAAAGCTCTATAAACTTCGAGAAAAAAAGGAAAGGCGAATGTAACGTATAGTAAAATGTCAATGAGTTAGTGGTAAGGTTGTGATAAAAGTAGAAAGTTAACGAATATTCGGCTTATGAAAAGTTAAAAAGGGGGTATGTAATGTTCAGGTGACATATAGTCCTTAAAAAAAAAAAAAAAAAAAAAAAAAAAAAAAAAAAAAAAAAAAAAAAAAAAGTTTAATGGAACCGATTAGAAAGGTATGTGATAAAAGTAGGGATGCTAAATGGTATGCATTCGTGGCTAGGATTATGCATCGAACGGCATAGTGATTGAAAAAGAAATGAAAGAATTGGGAAGTTAAGCTAGACACGAGTTGAGTTAAGAGTATGAAGTGCGAATAGTGGATTTAGAATTGTAATACCGCTTAGATCGAGCAATCAAAAAGGGGATAAGAATGGAAAGTGCTAAGCATGAGATAAGGAGAATTAGTTTTGGGTAGTAATGGACGAGAGATTTCGGGGACGAAATCTAAATAAGGGGGTAGAATTGTTAGACCCGTTCCCCGGGTAGTGGGACCCCACCCTAGATGAAAGTTGACCCGAGCCTAAGTATGGTTGACTAAGGATATATGGTTTTCTGATGAGGCCTAGATGCGGCGCATCTAGGAAGTGACATGCGGCGCATGGTTGAATGGAAAGTAGGTCAGACTTATTATAGTTCATGCGCCGTATTAGAGAAAGAGATACGGCGTATATGAGGCGTAGCATGGATGCGGCGCATCTAAGATATAGATGCGGCGCATCGACCTTAAATAAGCAGAATGGACAGAATTGCCCTTGTAGCTAGAAGTTTCTCCATTTATCTATAAGATACCACACTCTCCTGTAAAGGAGAGTGTGTTTCCTGTGAATGTCGAGCCAAAGGAGAAAGATGGGAGAAGATGATGAGATGATGATGGTTTATTGGTAATAATTCAAGAATGAAGTCTATAGCTTGTCCTAGCATGGTTATCAAGTAAGTATTGATGCTTAATTAGTGTTTAATTGATGATTAAGAATCTAGGGTTTATGAACCCTAATTTGGATTAAAGGGTAAATGGTGTTTTAAGATAATTAAGAAGTAATGATGATTATGTGATGACTTTTTAATGGGCTTAAGTTGGTAAATGATGGGATTAGCTATCATATAATCAATATATGATTATATGATGATTAGAAGTGTTTAGAGGTTAGTTATGGTGGTGTTAACCATGATTATAACTAATGACTATGTATTATATGATATGATGATAATGGTTTAGGATGTAATGATGATGATGATAAAGATGAAGATGTTGAAGATGATGTTAGTGATAGTCTTGGCTTGGACTCAAGGTAAGTAAACCGGCTATAAAATGATGTTATGATGACTTCTATGCATTATGTGTTTAGATGATCATATATGCTAAGATTAATGAATGTTGTGTGATGTTGTTATGTGCTAGTAAGTATAGGATAGTGAAGGATTAGGCAAGGTGGACTAAGGTATGTGTTTATGCTTGATGTATCGAAGGATTTAGGGTTATGATGTGTAATGTAAGAATGAATTGTAATGTTATGTTATACCCGCTTTACTTACTAAGCATTCGTGCTTACGGTTTAAGTGTTTAATGTTTTGTAGGCGGAAGTATTGAGACGAAGGATTGGATAAGGATTAGTGATGGATATGCGATTGGTAGAAGGAATTGGTAAGAGAAAGTAGAGCTAGGTAGAATACCGAGCTCAATGTCGAGTTTGTACCCCCGTTGGTCTTTTAATGATTTGTAATGTGTATTTAAGTGTCAAAGTGTATGTCAAGTATTGTGCAACGATTTGGAAGTCATTTGATGGGTCTAAGTATGTTTTATGTGTAAACAAGTAAAGTTAAAGGAGTGTTTGGATTAGGGTCTATTCGTACCATTTTGGAGTCAAACGGGTTAATTGTCGTGTATTCTAGTTTGATATGTTAAATGAATGATTTATGGGAAGTTTGGTGTTAAACGAAAGTGGTTTGTGGCGTAAATGGGTGTGTTAAGCTTCTGCAGGTTTTCCTGCTGATGTTCTGTGTAATTTGGTAGATGCGGCGTATCTAATATATAGATGCGGCGCATCAGAAGTTTAAGGTAGATACGGCGTATCTACTACATCAGTTGCAGCGTATCATAAGTTCTTGGTAATGCGGCGTATCATTCTAGGTGGATACGGCGCATGGGCTGATACGGCGTATCCCTCAAAGGGATGCGGCGTATCGTCAGTCAGAAGGATTGTCAGGTTGTGTTATAAAGTTTTATGTGAAATGTTTTTGAAAGGTGTTCGAGTATATGTTCTTGCAAATGTTTTAAAAGAGTTAAATGTTATAGACTCTGATATTTAAATGAAAATTTTGTATAAGTCCGGTAAGGTCAAGCGTTTCCGCGTCAAAAGTCAAAGTTTTTGGTCTAAGCGGGCACGGGGTGTTACAATTTTCAAGAAACTCTACATGCAAATTATCTTCTACTTTCTGAGTCTCCAAATTATACACCCTAAATGCCTTACTGCTTAGAGAGTATCCAACCAAAAATCCAGAATCAGCTTTCCCTTCAAACTTTCCTAAGTGGCCAAGAGTATTCAAGATGGTCACATGACACCCAAAAGGTCTTAAGTAACTTATAATAGGAACCTTTCCAGTTAAAAGCTCATAAGGTGTTTTATGTTGAGGTTTAGTCACTAATACCCTATTAAGAACATAGCAAGCAGTACTAACTGCTTCAGCCCAAAATATACTAGGTAAAAATGAATCTGCTAGCATAGTTCTAGCAGCCTCAATCAAGGTCCTATTCTTCCTTTCTGCAACTCCATTTTGTTGTGGAGTTCTAGCATTACTATATTCCCTTTTTATGCCCTTAAGATCACAGAATTCATTGAGATCCTTGTTTTTGAATTTTGTTCCATTATCACACCTAAAAATCTTAACTCTGTGATCTAATTGGTTCTCTATCTGCCTAACAAAGCTTTTAAGAATATCAGCAGTTTCATCCTTAGAACCCAAAAAGAACACCCAACTAAACCTACTGAAGTCATCAGTGATTACCAAACAATAGGTCTTATGATTTATACTCCTCACAGATGTGGGTCCAAACAAGTCCATATGCAAGATCTGTAAGGGTTTACTAACAGAACTCATTAATTTAGCCTTACAGGAGGCCTTGTGTTGCTTTCCTTTCTGACAAGCCACACAAGTATGGTCATTTTGAAAAATCTTGGAAGGTAAACCTCTCACAAGATTTCCCTTCACAAGTTTGTTTATGTTTTTAAAATTGACATGACCAAGCCTTCTGTGCCATTTATTAGATTCATCAACTGTAGCTTTTGCAATCAAACAAGATAAATCTCCAGAAGGAACAATGTTCTTTAGATTGAAACTGTACATATTGTTTTGCCTAGGGATTTTAAGTAATACTTGATTTTCATCGGGTAACTTAAAATCAGGAGACAATACAAAACACTCAGTATCAGTGAAAAAAACTTTGTTCTTCTTGTCACAAATTTGTGACATAGAAAAGAGATTGAATTGTTCAAGTTCTTTCACAAAATATACATCCTCAAAATCTAAATTTCCTGTTTTTATAGTTCCTTTACCAGTAATTTGACCTTTGCTACCTCCAAAAGCAACCGATCCACCTCTAAATTCTTCATAATCTGAGAGGTAAGCCTTGTTTCCATTCATATGCCGGGAACATCCACTATCAACAATTCCTTTATCCTTTAAAGCTCCATATGGATTTCCCTGCACATCAAATAAGAAAAATCAGTTTTTCTTTGGGACCCAAGCCATAGATGACTTGAGTCTACCTTGTGGATCATTATATTTGAATGTCTTATAAGAACTTGATCCACTGTTGCTTTGGGATCTATATGTATATTCATTTTGCATAGGATCCCAAGTCCAACATGCTGAGGCTTTTACAGCATTCCCCTTATTTCCCTTAACAGTATTAATTACTGCTTGTGTCCCAGCAGTAGAAACATGATTTACCTTAGAAGTAGTAACTATGGGTTTCCTAATCATGTTATTAAATACTGTTGTATTATAAAAAGGCCTTCTGACTGGTGAATGAGTTTTGTGAAAAACATTTTGCCTAGCAGTGGTAACATTTTGCCTAGCAGTGGTAACTGTCATTGGCCTAGTAGTAGGAACTGCTATCTTTCCAGATCTAGTTAACACTGCTGATGGAATAAAGTTCTTATTATTCTTAGGGTGAGTCTTATGATTTGAAATTTTTTGTTTATTCACCCTGTTAACATTGTTCCATACTGGTCTAAACTCACTTTTTAACAACATTCTTAACCTATTTAGCCATCCTTTTCACATGAAAATCACAATCTCTAATAAGATGACTATAACTTCCACATACAAAACATGCTTTTCTAGTGACACTATATCCCAAACCAAATCTTTGAGTCCTTGACCTACTATATGTGTCTTGTTCCTTAACATCTTTCCTAGGAGTTTTTACATGCTCAACAGTATTACTACAAGCACAACTAGGTTTTTCTTGTTCAACAGAGGCTTTACACACATATTCATCTTCACTATCAGATTCATACTCCTCAATGATAGGAGCATCAGACCAAACTTTTGGTTCATTAATAACCAATTTAGGCACAGACTCAGTTGATTCCTCACAAGAAGGAGCAACATCAGTGGTTTTAGACTCAGTTTCACTAGTTTTAGCATCTGTTTCACAAGTTTTAGTCTGTTTTGGACCATATGTAAACATTGAATCATCTATCTCAACATCATTCCTAGCATGCATTCCTTCAGTTTTAGCATACCTATCATTCACAGGAACATCTTCTACATCACTATCACTACTAAAAAATACACTTTCAAACATTTCTTGCTCATAACTCAACATTCCCTTATGCAAATTATCTCCATACCCAAGCCCAGATTTGTCACTTGAACTCATTTGAGAATCTATTAGTTTACTAAGATTCTTAGAAGAACTTTGCCAAGATTGAACTCTGGTTTTTAGTTCCTCTTTTTCTTTTTCAGCAGCAGCTAATAGTTTCTTATTGTATATAAGCTCATCAGTTTTAGCATCTAAATCAATCTTCATAAACCTAAGCTTTTCTTCATAAATGACTTGATTTCTTTGATGACAAGCTAATTGAGCTTCTACAGTTTTTAAAACTTCAGTGTAGGCTTGTATTTCTATGATATCATGAGCAATTTTATCTTTTTGTTCATTATATAATTGTTTAAGCTTAGCATAAGATTCTACACATTCTTTTGAACAAGATTGTACCTCATTGAAAGCCATCAAATCAAGTTCTGTTTCAGCATAGCCTGACCAATTTATCTCATCTCCATCAACAGTCACCAATGCTTTGGCTTCATCAAACTTTGCAGGTTCCTTGTATCCATTCTTTCCAACATCTCTCCTTCTGCCTTCTTGATTGCCCTTTGATCTGCACTCTCTAGCAAAGTGCCCAAACTTATGACAATTGAAGCACTCAACTTTGGTCTTGTCATAGCCAACTGGTTCCTTTGCATCAAACTTCAGTTTCTTCCTGTCTCCTTGTGAAACTTCTTTAGTCTCATGGAAATCATGGCCACCTGCCATTTCAAGTCCATCTCTTCTAGGTCATACTTATCAATCTGTTCTAGATCCTCATGATTCAGTTGTGGAGCACTGGATTGATTAGCAAAGAAAGAGTGCATAAGATCATCAGTATATGATGAGGATCCTTCCTTTTGTGAGTTATACCCAGAAGCAGTAGAAACACCATGAGCAGTACTAACTTCATTAGTACTGCTAGTGCTTTCAGAAGACACAAATGCCACATTCTGTGTGCTTGAAGATGATCCAGTTGAGCCTTTAACATCACGTTCAAAAACCCTAAGGTTATTATACAGATCATCAAAGCTGAGAGTGTCAATTCCTGTTTTAGTCCTCATGATCAAGGATACTTGTGACCAGGAAGAAGGTAAAGCCCCTAAGAAACTTCTGATTGGCATCTTCAGTTGAGACACCTGCACCATGAATTTCAAGCTGACTCAAAAGGTTTTGAAACCTATAATACCCTTTGTGCAATCCTTCTGAGTTGGATACATAAAAGCTTTCAAATTGCTGCTTCAGAATATACTTCTGCACCTTCTTGGATTCATCATTCCCTCCAAATCTGGATTTGATAGCATCCCACATCTCTTTGGCATCAGTCATCTTGTGAAACTTGGCTAAGTGATCTTCTGGTATAGCCATCAATAAGGTGGTCCTAGCCTTTCTTTCTCTGGCTTGAATCTCTTCAGCAGTTTTAGGAGGCAAAACCTTAACATTCCCTTGGGTATCTGTTGCAATCTTAACAGGACCATTGCCATTCTGTATAATTTCCCACAGAGAATAGTCAGTGTGACTTAGGTAATGCTCCATCTTCATGGCCCATATGTCATATTCACCCTTCTTCAGTACAGGAAGTTTAATGGATGACATGGTATGAGGGATTGGTTGTGTTTGAGTTTGTGGAGGTTTCTGGTTGTTGTCTTCATTGGTTTCGATTTTATTAACTTCTTCTTCTCCTGACATTATCTCAGATCTGGTTTTGGTTCTTCTTACTCAGAGTTTCTCAACAAGCTCTGATACCACTTGTTGGTCCCAATCTGAATGGATCCTTCTAGCCTGTTAAGGGTCGTAGCTAATCTGGATAGATCCAAACTAACTACAAGAGACACTTTGTTCTAATGCCGTAGGTTCCTTTTATACACCAAGGAAACCCTAACAGCTTACAATAACGTGTAAAGAGATGTTACATATCTCTTCCTAATATAACTCCATGCATATCTCTGCATATCTATTCTAATAATAACTCATGCATATCACATAAGCAGTACTAACTAAAACACGCTAACAGTACCTTTCTAACACGAACAGTACTAACTTAAAGCTAGCAGTACTAACTACATAACTAACAGTACTAATTATAACCAGCAGTTGAAACTTCAGAAACACATAATTCCCAACAGTAGGATATAATAGTTTAATTCTCGGGCCCACATTCTACCTCGCATTATTAACAAGATAATCAAATATGATAAACAAACAAACCATCAATATTGGATTTGATTACTTAACTCATATCTATTCTCATTTCACCTTATACCGAAACTCATACCGATTTTGATTCATGAGAGCAAACCAAACGGACCCTAAAGTTACAACACTTAAAACACTTTTTTTGTGGACATGTTTAAAAAAAAAGTTAATTAAAAAATACAATGTAATTTAATATAAGGAAAAAAAATCTCTATAACCATAACTATTTAATAGATGTTATTTTTAAAACACACCCAAAATTAAAATACATGTCATTATACATATGTACAAACTAATAAAACGCACAACGCTTCATACAAATTATATGCAAAGAAGTTGAGGTATGTATGGTTTTAAAAACAAAACCGGACTGGACCAACGGGTTCAACCGGGTCCGGAGTTGCCACCGGTTAGACTAGCAAATAAAAGCCGTCCAAAAACCAACCTGAGAGTATCGTCTGAACCGGTAAAAACTGGTGAATCGGACCGGACCGGGATCATTTTCTTCTTGTTTTTCTCAGATTAATCATCTCGTCATTGTTATTTTGTTGTTGCATGAACTTTAATCACAGAGTACCCGTCGTCATTGCAGTGCGCGGGTACCCTTCTATTTTGTCAATAGCTTCAACTTTGAAGTTAATGTGATATTGGAAAAAGGTGTCATATCAAGGATATATATTACGGGAAATTGTTAAAATTTATAGTTTTCGTGAATATGCAAACTTAGATGATGAACTTTAAATCAGCCATATATAAAACTATAGCCTACAATTGATAATTAAGGATATATTACATTAGATATGTAGTTGACATCCCAAACATACTTTATTGGGCATAAAGGGGAATCCGTATGATGACGTACTTTATGGGGCATATTGTAGGGTTTCAGTGGTTACCCGCATTGCCAATAAAACATGCAGCAGCGGAAGTAAACAAATAATGGTCATGCAGCCAAAACCTTAATAGTCAGATCTTCCTAAACAATAACCTAATGCTAACACGTATAAAGGGTGTTTATAGAAGACTTGTTTCTCGCAGTTGCGTAAGCTTCTAGACCAATCACGCGCGCGGGTTCACCTTCTTCTTTGCTGGATCGATCAGTTTAGGGTTTCCAGGAGGAAAACCAAAACTTGGATCGCGTCAGTGTTGGTCCACGCAGTTTGAGAAAATGACGATACCAAATGAATATTAAGAAACAAATCGACATATTTTACTCAAGATCATTTAGTCTGCTAATAACACCATTTGTACTTTTCAACGTTTATAAATTTTATTATAAATGAATCAAAGATTCACAAGGGATAGCTCACGGTAAACTATTCCGGTTGATGACAAATGAAAACTCTCATATTAGAACGACTAGTGGCAGCTAGCTTTGCTTAGTTCATTCCTAGGAGAGGGAATCCTAGCAACTATAATACTAAGCATTACTTTATGTGTTTGTTTAGGATCTCTATTTATCTCGGTTACAAAGTTTTGTTTAAATAAGAAGAAAAATATTGTAGAATCACGTGGGTATAGTAGATTGCCAACTTGCACTAGATAGCATGTGCCTAGTATACTAGGTTAAGGGTGCTTTTGGTTTATTAGTGCTGACAACTATTTGTACCTAAATGTTGCTTTTTCTTCCTTTGATAAGAGCTTGTACTTATCTTCCCAAGAAGTTTCCCGCCTATTCATCAGAGACTAAGTTTCTCTTTCTAAGATAAGTCTTGTAACACCCCAACCCGATAAGGGTATAAATATTACATTATGATGTCATATCAAAGCAAACACAAGCATACAATTAGTAATACAAAGGAATCTGAAAGGTTACAAAGGAAAAATCTGAAGTTCAAGGTTACAAATGAGAACAACAATAAAATACTAAGTCTGAAAATGTAAACACTTCTAGTCACCTCTAATCCAGAATAACTATCAAAGTGTAGTCTTCTAAGTCCAAAAGTACTCTCCACTCATAACCCAACTTCCTACTAAAACCTGCCGCAGGAAAAAAAATGCGGCTGAGCTTAAAAAGCCCAGTGAACAGATATATATAAACGAAACCAAAAGATAAGGAACGAACATATAAAGTAAGGTGCATTGGGAAAAGCATAAGGCATAAACGAATAAATATCAAAGTGCAATGGAAGACCAGTAATCAAACCACGAGCCCAAACAAATCATATCAAATATCATAGTAACCATGGAGTAGCTAGCTCCCGAACATGTGAAAGACGTGGATTGCACCCATATGCATCAGTCACCGAACATATCATATAATATCATATCATGTCATATCCATCAAATACAAATCGAACCTAGGATGCATCCATACGCCCCCGAGCAATCATATTGGCCATAATAAATATAAAGTGCACATATCATAACAAAATGGGACGGTGTGGAACATCACTCAACCACACTAGAGTCGTGCCATTGGTGCATCAATGACACGGCCATGTTACCTTCATGGCTAGGAAACGAACTTGGCTCGGGTATCAAACTGAAGGGTTCACATGTCATATCATATCAAAGTTCATATCAAAGGTTCATAAGTTCATAGCAAAGGTTCATCATTAAGATTCATAGCAAAGGATCAAAGCAAAGGTTCATAATCAAAGGTTCACAATTCTAAGGGTACATAGAAAAGGCATATATCATACAAGAAAGCCACAACAAGGAGGCTCAGATCATAGGCATCACAAACAAACTAATATCAAAAGGATGTAAATGAATCATGAGAAACCTTAAGAGATAAGGTCAGAATATCTGTACCTTATGCAAAGCAAACCAAAACCAAAGAAAGCACACGGAAATGGAACTACTCCCTCTTCGACGGATCTACACGAATTAATAATCAAGTATTACTTGTAAGCTCATTTTAAATCCGATTACTCATTTTAGGTTTCTTTCTATTTTTAGCAGGTTTCCCGAATTAGCATGTTTCCAAATTTAGTAAGTTCCCCAAATTAGTAATTTAATACATTAAGGTCATAAATGACAGTTAAATAATCTTTATGGGTTAAAATGGCAAATATGGTAGTTTAGTGTTAAATATGTCAATTTAGTAAAATTTAGGGCCATAAGTGTAAATTATCAAAATTTAATATTAAAAATGTCAAACAAATTATTTTAAGGTTTATACTATACTTTTATATTAAAAGGATAATTTTAGACCCCGTCGTTTCATAATTCATTTAAACGCACTCTCAACATTAATTTAAACCGCGACGACCAAAAATATGATTATTCGCGTCTATACTCATACATACACCCGTTCTTATAAGTTTAACTTTTATTTAGTCTTCATGTATATACACACGTATGTATTCAATCTTCAAATCAATATATGATCAAATGAACAGAACGCCTAGGTTTTTTTCTAATATTATACACCTCACGCTAACATGCATGTATTCTAAACAATTGTTAACCCACACGTCAAAATGACAAGGCAAAAATACAATTCATACCTTACCCTTATCTATGACACGTTAAACATGCATGCAATTACTCTTTAATATACACTCACATGCATGATTACTTGTTCTTTCATACGCACACTCACACACTGTATGCTTTCCCCTTTCAAAAATAGTTTGCTCATAATATTTTACCCCCATTCGACCACACTAAAGAGACATTTATGCATCCTTAATAGCCTCAACACAAATCACACCATGCACACACATCCACAGCCCTTCATATTTCATGCAATAACAAGACCAAAACACAACTCATGCACAGCCCATTCTTTACAGCATAAAAACGCATGCCCTCTGTTGTTAGTTTAGTTTATATACCAGAATTTTATGCATATTTTAGAGGTTAACATGAGTGTCGCCAAGCCGAAATGGAAACTTAGAGTTAACTACATTTTTGGTCCTCGTGGTTTACCAGGTATAACGATTTTGGTCCAATAGTTTCATTTGTAACGGATCTTGTCCTATTTTCGCTGACCCGTAACGGGTTTGGTCCAATTTTACTAACACCGTTAGTTTGACTCTCTTTGTAACACCCCGACCCGACAAGGGTAAAGATATCACAACAATGGATCCATATCAGATCAAAACAAGCATACTAATACAGTAATACAAAAATTCAAGGATTACAAATGAAATATTGAGTCTAAATGGTTACAATTAAAACTTCCAAAACTAATTCTAAAACATAATGTCTTCAATCCAACTCTAACCCAGCATAGCTATCCAATCTTCTAAGTCCAAGGTACACTCTTCACACATTCCCAGCTTCCTACTAATACCTGCCGCGTGAGAGAAGTTGTAATACCTGAAATTCAAATAACTTGTAAAATGACTAAAATACCCTCTGAATTTGAACTTTTAAGAACTTACGAAAATATATAAGTAATCTCATTTGAACTTAACCTAAGTTACAAAACAAATTAAGATGATATAAACTATGCAATATGTAAATAATATGTACAAATAAAATCTCTTCATCTAGCACAAGTTAGTCGACCCATTTGATGTGTTTTATACACAAAACTTTCGGCCCAAAACCAAGAGATAAACATGCATTCATTGGTCCATAATTATGATTTATCCTAGCACAAAAATAAACCCAATCCCTCCTAATAATAACACACGGTTTCTTTTTTTTTTTTGCATAACCGAATATCAAAAAAATAAAAAACTAGCAAACCCTAAAACCAAAACTTCGGCTCCTCTCTTGCTGCTGCTGCTGTCGACCCAAACCAACCAAGAGGAGGCTTTGATCTTGTGTTCCTGCTCTTTTAGTATCACACATAAGGTAACCAATACACATCATGATTTAATCCATTCGAATTTTGAAGCGAAACCCTAATTATTTACATAAAATCATAAAACTGTTGCTGATCAGGAATATTAATCCGACTTTAATCAATCGAATCTCGATGATAACTAAGTGTTTTTAGGTGGTTTTTGAGTCTAGAATTAAATTCAATGAAATATCTTTCTGTAGGAATTAACCTTGTAATTTTTAGAGTCCTGGAAGACCACTTTTTGATTTTTGGAAAGTTAAGTGTCAAATCGGAATAGTATGTCTGGAAAAACAGTCTGGGTTTTCCATTTTTCATTTTCAAACCCTAACGAATTAGAAGGTCTCCTTTGAACAGAGTAATATTTGATGAGTCTATTAGTTACTGGAATTTTTCTAGATTTTTATAAATTTTATAAATGGGGCTGAGGATTAATTACTTCTCGGGTGTTTTAATTGATCCGGTTCTGGAACAGGTTTGGAAAAAGGATTTTTCATTCGTACCCATATTAGTAAATAAAATCTGGAAAAATTTGGTAAAATACTAGGGGAACTGAGGTAGCTCTGTGGGGTGAATTTTATTTTGAAGATATAATATGATTCATAATTTATTTTAAACAGGCCCAGTCCATACTTAAAAACTGTTAAAATGTAAAGAACTTTTAAAAGTTGTTATGTGGTTACTTTTCTAATAACTAAAGGGGTATGAATTGTATATTGTTAAACTTAAAGGGTTAAGAGTGTAAGTCTGGATAACTTAAGTATGTAAATGAGTAACTTGAAATATTTTCATCTTAGACCTTTAACTTTGGTGTAATTACAATTAAAACCCTAAGATAGGGAAACTTGTCATAATTACCCTTAAACTTTTGTAACCTGATAAAATGTACTTTAATTCCATAATAATCTTGAAGTAAGGACTTAACCTAATCTGTAATATTAATAACTTACTAAATCCGAAAAGTTACTAAAAATACAAAGTTATTTAAAATGGAAGGATAGCGGAAACCCCTTTGTAATTATGTCCTCTACTCCTTTAGGTTTGAAGAGGGAGTGGTTTGATCCCTGTCAGTTTTGCTACTCTTGTGTTCTTGCATTCTAATAAGGTACAGATATTCTGCCCTTCTCTAGTAAGGTGCCTTCGTTTTCTTTTGATTTCGTATTTTGATTCGTTTAGGATTCCCTATACCATTGCTATGTTCCCTCCTGTTTGTGCACCATTCATGTGATCTTTTATTTGTGAATCCTGGATGTGTTTCCTTGTTCTGAAACTTCTTGAATCTCTTTGTGTTGACCTATTGTCCTGAATCCTGATCTGTAAATCTTGTTTTGAAACTTAATCTGATATACTTGTAGTAAAACTTGATTTGATTTTTGATATAAATCTTAATCTGTTAAATCCTTATTTGGACATAATTGATTTTGGAACTATCTTTAAAATACATATGAAACCGTTTGAGAAAAGCTATTTTACAAGAAGCAACACTATTTTAATGGAAGTTAATAAAAGTTTTGGAAGACCATTTTTATGAAAACTATTTTGTAAGATCAGTTGTCATGAAACCGTTTGTGAAGGATTGTTTAAATGGACTTTTAAATGGAAATCTTTTTTAAATGAACTTTTGCTATGACCTCTAATTATGAACTGGTGAAAACTCTTTTCTGAAAACCTTTTGATATTGCCCTTTGGAACTGAACTTAAACTTTGATATAAAAACTTAATCTGATAAACTCCGACTAAAACCTTTGATATTAAATCCTAAAAATTTCTTGATATGAACCTTATGCCATGAACCCTTAAGATTTGACTTTCTAATTATGCTAGTACATTTGACCTTTGACCTGACAGTTTGATATCCGAGCCAATCACTAGGCATGAGGGTTTCATGTCCATGTCATTGACGCACCTTTGACATGACTCTAGGGCAGGAGAGTGATGACCTGTTCCGTCCCTTATTTATTATTTGCTATGGCCATTATAATTATGATTATTGATTTGTCTGTGGGGCGTATGGGTGCATCCTAGATTTGACCTGTTATCTGTATATGTTGTATGATTATGATTATTATATCTAGTGACTGATTGTGTGTGCGATACACGTCTTTCACTTTGTCTGAGAGCTGATCACTCTACACAGGTTTGTTTTATTATATTAGTAATGCTATGGTATTGTCAGTCATCTGGGCTCGTGATAGATTCCTGTGTTCCTGTTTTTCTTAAATCTTATTCACTTTTGTGCTTTTCTTTTATTCATGATCCATTTCTCATTCCTTTCATTTTGATTTCGTATCGGTATGATCTGCATTCTTGATTTCCCTTGTACTGCTATACATTATCGTTTCTTGTTATCTATATATCTGTTCACTGAGCTCTCGTAGCTCAGCCGCGTTTTCTTTTTCACGCGGCAGGTATTAGTAGGAAGCTGGGAATGTGTGAAGAGTGTACCTTGGACTTAGAAGATTGGATAGCTATGCTGGGTTAGAGTTGGATTGAAGACATTATGTTTTAGAATTAGTTTTGGAAGTTTTAATTGTAACCATTTAGACTCAATATTTCATTTGTAATCCTTGAATTTTTGTATTACTGTATTAGTATGCTTGTTTTGATCTGATATGGATCCATTGTTGTGATATCTTTACCCTTGTCGGGTCGGGGTGTTACACTCTTTGACCGTTAAATATGAGGGTAATCTTGTCATTTCATTTATTCTATTAAAAATATACTCACTCACCCACTCATCCTCTCTCTCTCTTTTTCCAGCCTCAACCACCACCTCACCGCCGCCACCAAACACCACAACCACCAATCCCTTACACAAATCAGAAAAGCAATTAAAGGTTGTTAAAAATACGATTCACACGAAGTGTGAATCGGTTTTTAGTGTTATTTAAAGATTTGTGAATCGATTTATAAATAAATCGTGTGAAACGAATGGGTTTTGTGAAAAACGATGAAAATGGGGGTTTGCTTTTTGATGGATGACGTTTGTAAAAATCTGGTGGTTGATGTTTGTGCTCGTGGCTGATGGTGGTTGTATTTTTGGTTGTAGGTGATAGAGGGTTTTTGTGTTGGAGGTTGTATTTTTGGTTGTAGCTGATGGTGGTTGTATTTTTTGTTGTGGGTGATAGGTGGTGGTTATGGTGGTTGTGGTGCTGGTGGGTTCCGGCGGTGGAAGTTCCGGTGGCTGAAAATATATGATTCTTATGGTATGTTTTTTGCTGACAAAAGAGTTGTCCCTTTTTTGCCTAAGTTGTTAGGGAAGAGTTTTTTTAAAACTAGGAAGTTGCCTTTAGGGGTGTGGATTTGGGTCATAAGAATTGGAAGGAGCAGATTGACAGCGGGTTTAGGTTTGGTTTGTTGAGGGAGGATGTGATGGAGATTGATGGTGCGGGTAGTGATAAGAAGGGGAAGAAGAAGGCGAAAAGGGGTAGGATTCATGATGTGGATCATGAGGAAATCGAAGGTTATTAATTTGAGCTGAGATTCAATTCAATTGAGTTGTTTTGGATCTTATCTTGCTATTGATATCTGGTAATTTGAGTAGGGTTTCAATTTAGGTTTGGTTTGTTGAGGGAGGTGTTGTGGATGAGTAGGGTTTTCATAGGAATTATTGTTGTCTAAAGATATCAACTGTTTAATCTTAGCAAACTCAGTGTCTGCTGGATGTTTGAAAGTTGATGAGTACAAGATTGAGTTCATGTCTCTAGATATTGCATCTGAAGAATTGTTAACACCATACATAGCTAGAAATAGTATATGTATGGAATATGGTTTTTGATAAATATAAAAGAAGCTGCTGCTAGCTAGCTTTTGTTGGTTTATGAAGATGAGTTGAAATGTTGAATGGATTTGAGTTGCATTTTCAGCCAATCAAATGAGAGGAATAATAAGAGTTAATTACATAATGAATTTTAGTCAATGTATATCATCATCAGAGGGGTATTTTAGTCATTTCATATTTTTTTAACTAGTCAAACTAACAGTCAACGAAAATTGGACCAAACCCGTTACGGGTCAGCGAAAATAGGACAAGATCCGTTACAAATGAAACTATTGGACCAAAATCGTTATACCCAGTAAACCACGAGGACCAAAAATGTAGTTAACTCGGAAACTTATAAAACAACCGATACGGAGGATCCAAAATAGAATTGAGATTGACATATACGTTATATAGTTTCATGATTTTATGTGACCTTATTAATCGATAAAGAAAACTAAAACATGATCAAAATAGAAACAATAAAAAGAGAATGGAACAGGGTTTCCAGCTCATAGCAATTGTTGCCTCTAACACAAGTGTTAGATTCACTTTTACTAGCTGTTCTTTCTATCAGATGTCCTTAGACTTGCTCATTATACTTAAAAGTATGAAATGATAGAAAGTGAGTTGAGTCAGTTACTATCTGACCAACTGAACCATCAATTCCATGTGAAATATCATAATCAGATTTCAAGAAATAAGTTTTAAAGATTTTATTAACTTAGGTGTTAACCTTTGTTAATGAAATCCCAAACTCATTCCATCATAAACCTATTATGTCAGCAACTGATATCATCATTCTGTTGCTTCCATTTCACTTGAAACTTCCTTGTTGTTTAATGTTCATACCTGAAAATGTTAGTCTAAAACCAAGAAACAAAATGCAAAGCATTTGTCTTATAGCAGTATCATAGCAGTATCATAGTATATGACTAACAAATATGAACTTAACAAACAAAAAAATTTGTACCAGCAGCACAAACTTTTCACTAACAGTAGTATGTTATAAATCCAGCAGTCGAATCAAAAATTTATATACAAAAACACATAGTTTTAAATCATTGAGGATTAAGCATTCCAATACTTGCTACCAAGTACTGAAACCTTCCAACATCAAAAGCTTTAGTGAGAAGATCTGCAAAGTTGTGTTCAGAATCAATTTTGAACACTTGAATCAACTTTTTCTCATTGCAATCTCTAATAAAATGATGTCTAATTTCAATGTGTTTTGTTTTAGAATGTTGTACTGGGTTTTTAATTATGCAAATTGTACTACTATTATCAATATGAATGACAGTGTTCATGAAATTGTACCCATAGTCAAGAAGTTGGTTTTGAAGCCATAGGACTTGACCACAGCAACTTGCAGCAGCTACATATTCAGCTTCAGTTGTTGAAGTAGCCACAATTGTTTGCTTTTTACACTGCCATGAGATAAGTCTACACCCAAGGAATTGACATCCTCTAGTTGTTGACTTTCTGTCCAAGCTAGCACCAGCATAATCGCTATCCAAAAATGCTACCAAGTCAAAAGGTGATTCTCTAGAATACCATAGACCCAACCTTGGTTGACCCTTGAGATATCTAAAAATTCTCTTGACAGCTGTTAAATGAGAAACCTTTGGAGTTACTTGAAATCTTACACAAGCACAAACAGAGAACATAATGTCAGGTCTTGATGATGTGAGATACATCAAAGAGCCTATCATAGATCTGTAAGTGTGTACATCTACATTGTCTCCATCTAAATCTTTAAGAAGTGGCTTCTCAGAGTCCATTGGTGTGCTTGCCACTTTTGAATCAGCAAAGTGAAATTTTCTAAGTAACTCTGCAACATATTTATCTTGACTAATAAATATGCCTTCACTAGATTGCTTAACTTGCAGACCCAAAAAGAATGTAAGTTCCCCCATGGAACTCATCTAAAACTTATCATGCATAAGCTTCTCAAACTCCAAACACATCTCCTTCCTTGTAGATCCAAAGATGATATCATCCACATACACCTGAACTAGCAAAAGATCACTCTTGTGCTTCTTGATGAATAATGTCTGATCAATCTTGCCTCTTTGAAATCCATTTTCTAATAAGTAGGAAGCTAGTGTTTCATACCATGCTCTAGGTGCCTGATGAAGGTCATAAAGAGCCTTAACTACTCTGTACACTTTTTCTGGATGGTCAGGATCAATGAATCCTGGAGGTTGTGAGACATACACCTCTTCTTCAATAGTTCCATATAGAAATGCACTATTGACATCCATTTGATAAACTGTGAAGCCTATAAATGAAGCATAAGCTAAGAAAAGCCTAATTGCCTCAAGTCTTGCTACTGGAGCATAAGCTTTTATACCAATTGAGGAGGGGATTCGATACACTATAAGGTTGTTAGACCTTTGTTGCTTTGTGTATATGATATATTGAGTTAATATGATTAAGTATGCGGAATCTACTTAATCACACTTAGAAGGTTATTTGGCTATGGAAATGGAACAAAGATGTTTGTTATAGAACAATGAACAAAGAAAGTTTATCACCAAACGATTCAATATTATTCAAAATAATACGAGTGATCTTCACTATCACTAGGGTCACAAAACCTTGAATCTTATGTTTCTATCACTTATGATATTGTTTGTGTTTGTTCTTTTCTCTTAACAGATATTCTTGTTCTATTCTTAGCAAATCTTAACACTCTTAATATCTAGTCTAAGATCTCTCATTTATAGTACAAGAGAGATCTTTACAATATTGTCAAGTCTAATCGAACACATGCTTGAGAGTGTCAGTCATTAAGATACAACATGTATATGTGTTTACAACTTGTTACTGAACACTTTGTCTAAAGATATTATCTACCGTGTATTGTTGACTATTATACACATAATATCTTTGTATTCTTATCCAACCAGCAGTAGAATACTTCAATAGTTATCCACTCAGCAGTAGAATCTTCTTCACCAGCAGCAGCATCATTCAGCAGTAGAATGTTTAACGCTAGCAGTAGAATCAAATGCACTAGCAGTAGAATGATACTTAGAGTATTTCTTTGAGTAGTAACGATCTTGTGAACATGTAATTTCCAATACTAATCTTCAGAACATTTAATTCCCAACAATCCTCCCCTAAACATGTGAATCCTTTTCAACATGTTTCTGAATTAAATTATGGATTGTGAAGATCTTTCAAACACTTCTGTAGTCAGATTCTTGATCTGAGCTATCTTCTGTTCTTCAAGATTAAATATCTTTCTCAGTAACTCATCTGCTATTTTCTTTTGACTTCGACAATATTAGTACCAATCTTCAAGCTTTAAACAAAGCCTAAAAGATTGTGCAATTTCCTTGGATGGAGGAATTATAAGAGGCAATGGTGCTGTGTATCTTGGATGCTTGTTTCAACAAGTGAAATCATCTATCAGCATGTCTTTGCAAGTGATGAACAAACGAAGTGAACTGAAATTGACCTAGATAGAACTTTCTCCTTTGGAATGCTTCATCCATTCTGAATATATATAATACTCCAGAATCAGCTCTGTTCTTGTCATTTTCAACCTCCATGTCATCATCTTGTATGCTCTTGTATTTTCCTCCCTTTCATTTGGTTAATACTCCTTGGGCTTTATTTCCTCCCCTGAGATGCAAATAACATTTTATCCTCCCCTGTTTGGAAGATCTCTCACCATCATTCCATCATTATCTGATCTACCAATGTGAACTTGTTTTCAGACAATGTTGTACATGTAGCCATCAATTCCTTAAGAGTTTATGTGCTGCTCTCATCACTTATAGGTGTGTTAACTCCTATGAGAGGTGATTCATGGGGCATTAACTCATTATCCATCAATGGATGGTTTTGCTGAGTCCCTTTGAAAATCCTTTTTAAGAAAACTTTTGACTTAGCAGTATGTTAATGATTTTATTATAGAAAAATCATACTGCTTTCAACCATTTTGAAGGGATTAAGTGTATAACAGACACTTAATCAAGAATTCGGTTTAAAGCAACCTCTAGTTGTGTGAGAACCAATGTTTTTCAGTTATAAATAACTGCCAGTGTAAAGATAAACCTATTCAAAAGGCTTTCTTGACAGGGTTTTCAGCTCATAGCAATTGTTGCCTCTAACACAAGTGTTAGATTCACTTTTACTAGCTGTTCTTTCTATCAGATGTCCTTAGACTTGCTCATTATACTTAAAAGTATAAAATGATAGAAAGTGAGTTGAGTCAGTTACTATCTGACCAACTGAACCATCAATTCAATGTGAAATATCATAATCAGATTTCAAGAAATAAGTTTTAAAGATTTTATTAACTTAGGTGTTAACCTTTGTTAATGAAATCCCAAACTCAGTCCATCATAAACCTATTATGTCAGCAACTGATATCATCATTCTGCTGCTTCCATTTCACTTGAAACTTCCTTGTTGTTTAATGTTCATACCTGAAAATGTTAGTCTAAAACCAAGAAACAAAATGCAAAACATTTGTCTTATAGCAGTATCATAGTATATGACTAACAAATATGACTACTAATCTAGCCTTATTCCTAATCACTATGCCCCTTTCATCCCTTTTATTCTTGAAAACCCATCTAGTGCCAATTACCTTTTCATCTTTAGGTAAATCAACTAGCACCCAAACCTTCTGAATCTTGAACTGAAGAAGCTCCTCTTGCATAGCTTCCACCCAGCTTGAATCATCTAGGGCTTTAAGAATATTCTTTGGTTTTGCCTGTGAGAGAAAATATACAAACTAGCAAAATTTTGAAAACTCATGCTGTTTTGAAGCATATAGGGCATCAAGAAGCCCTTGTTGGTGTGAAGACATCAGTTGTTGTCTTGTCTTCACACCTGAGTGTACATCTCCAATCACATTTTCTAAGGAGTGGACTTTGTGAATCCTGGTGTGTGGGGTAGAAGGAACTTGATAGTTAGGTGTGATATTGCTCAAATCCACCTCTTTATCTGAGAAATCTGCTTTATTTGAGTCTGATGGGCCAGCAATAGAATCATTTGGCCTAGCACCAGAAAAATTAAGCCTAGCAGTAGAATGCTTTGTCTCAGTAGTACTATCATCAGAAGAAACATTCTCTTGTTCCTTGGTTCCATCTTCCTTGTGTTCATCTTCAACATCTTCTTTAGCTTTACCAGAAGAAGATTCATCATTTGTTGAAGTTGAAGCCACACTGGTACTTATTGACATCCATACATGATCGTGATTTGTCTCCTTGTCTAACTCTGCCTCATTTGTTGTTTGTGAACCTGAAAAATCATTAGTTTCTGCAACAACAGGCACATAATTCATAGAATGGGTTAATGACTCAAGATCAAAAAGTCAATTAGGACCTTGACCTGCTACATTGGATTTTTTTCTAAAAATTCCACATGCAGGTTCTCATATACTATTCTAGTTCTCAAGTTGTATACTCTAAAAGCTTTGCTATTGAGAGAATATCCAACTAAGAATCCTTCATCTGCTTTGCCATCAAACTTTCCAAGATGGTCTAAGGTATTCAAAATTGTAACACCCCAACCCGACAAGGGTAAAGATATCACAAAAATGGTTTCATATCAGATCAAAACAAAGCATACATTTACAGTAATACAAGAATCTCAAAGGTTACAAATGAAATACTGAAATTACAAGGTTACAAATGCGAATACAAATTCTAAAAATATAATATCTTCTAATCAACTCTAATCCAGAATAACTATCAAGTCTTCTAAGTCCAAGGTACTCTCCACTCATTCCCAGCTCCCTACTAAACCTGCCGCAGGAAAAGAAATGCGGCTGAGCTTAAAAAGCCCAGTGAACAGATATATATAAACGAAAACGAAAGCAAAAGGAAACGAACATATATGGTATGGTGCAATGGAATAACATAAGGTATAGACAAAGGTACAAAGTAAGGAAGGGGAAAAAGAAGGTCAGTAATCCACCACGAGCCCAAAAAAATCACATCACATATCACAATCCTGTAGCAATCTAGAGGGGATACCTCTCAAGTAACCAGATAATATGAGGGGTGTCCTCATGTATCAAATTGGAGTGATCAGCTCCCACATTTTGTGAAAGACGTGGATTGCACCCATGCATCAGTCACCGAATAATATCACATATCACATCACAAATACGTACCTAGGATGCATCCATACGCCCCCCACACAAATCACATTGGCCATAATAATATAAAGCGCGCATATCACAATCACAATGGGGACGGTGTGAAAACACATTTGGCTCGGGTGTCAAACTGAAGGGTCAAAGGTCAAAGGTCCAAATCAAAGCAAAGGTTCAAATAGTCTAAGTCATCGAATCATAGTCAAAGTCCAAATATCAAAGGTTCATAGCAAAGGGTCATCTCCAATATCAAAGTCGATGAGTCAAAACGAACGGATCAAAGGTTCATAATCAAATGGTTCATTTAAATTAAATCTTTATCAAATGATTTTCATAAAAATGATCTTTAATAACGGTTTTCACATAAGTAGTCTCATAAACGTTTAGTAAAATTCCAAATAAAAGTGGTATCTCATATTTCATAAACATCATTTTAAAATAAGTTTTCCTCAAAACATTTCCATGATATAATTGAAAAGGTTTTCACATCTAGTTACCAAAATCAAATGAACCTTCGAAGTATCAAGTGTTTCGAATACTAATAACACAAGGTAACGAACGAATATCAAATGGATCATTATAGAGGCTCAAAGCAAAAAGGGTCATATCGAACATCAAAGTCAAAATGAGTCAAACAAACGAACCAAAGTGTAGGGGAACATAGCAAAGGCTTAGAGAATCTTAAAACGAAACAAGATCAATGAGTCATGAGAGGGAAAACACCCTTACTGAAAAAGGGTAGAATATCTGTAACTTAGACCGCAAGTGAAAACATAACAGAAACATAAAGATCGGAAGCAAACTCCTTCTTCAGCGAATCTACACGAATTCATGGTCGTCTTAGTTAATAACTCATTTTAAATCAGATTACTTATTTTAGTCGGCTTTCCATTTTTAGTAACTTTTCATATTTAGGAAGTTTTCCGAATTAGCAAATTAATACTTTAAGATTATAGTTGACAATTAATAATATTTAAGGATCAAAATGACAATCATAAAGGTTTAGGGTTAATTATGTCGAATTAAAATGTTTTAGGGTCATAAATGACAATTTATTAAACTTAAGGTTTAATGTGATGAATGTAATGATATAGGTGTTAATATGACAATGTTCGGGGACTAACATGTAAACTTATCATTGTTGAGGGTTAAAGGTGTAAAATTAGTTTTCTTTTAGGCTAATATATATATAGCACATGAACTTCACATGCAATCTAAACTTCTCTTTTGTTTCACGTACAGTAGACTTCAATTCATACATTTTTTTTAGCCATCATTTAACGTATCATAAGAAAGAAACACGCTTCATTTAGTTGATAGGAAAAGATAATTGAGATCCTACTATTTCTTCTATGATCATATCGTTCCCACAGTAAGACCGAGACCCGACCTCGAACTCGAAACACAACACATACTACTCGCATTCATTTAAAACCACAATGGTTACCCCCCCTTAGTACATCGGTAATGGCTTATACCGTGACACACTTTTGGGCGAGACCAAACAAGGTGGTGCGAGGGTCTCATGGGCAGCCAACACCACATGAAATAACAATTCACACAAACCTAGTTCTGCTCTTCTTGAACTAAATACATACGACTTATTATGCAGATTCACAGCCCTACTTTCCTTTTTATACGACCCATTTAATATGACAACATGCATGAATCTTCCATTTTCTTGTACGTATAGAGTCTAGGTTCCAAGTACAAAATAGATTCAAGATAGACCTGTATGAAAACTAGTTCGAAATGAAAATTTAAGTCTTCACATCGACACATATATATGATGTATGCATGTGACTATTTTTCCAGGTTTTAATGCATATTCTTAGACTCACCTCGTATGTATGTTTTAATGAAAATACCAAAGACGCAACTTAAATGTATTCGAAAAGTTTCCAAACAGAAAGGAGACTGATATATACATATATATATATATATATATTATGTAGTTCATTATTTTATGTGACAAATATATAAGTGATTCTTATACTTGTGTTTTAACGAATTAAAAGATCAGGTTCAAATGTTATAAGCGTATATATATATATATATATATATATATATATATATATATATATATATATATATATATATATATATATATATATATATATATATATATATATATATATATATATATGTTTCCACATTCCGAACAAAACACCAGGACGATCGTAGAGGTTACCTCAAGGATGATCTATCGAACAAACAAGGAAAACTGAGAACCACACCCAGCATCCCTCGAAACAACCAGTGTCACGCCGCATCAATAACTACACCACGATCACCCCAACGCTTGTACACTAAAAGGACCACCTTGGAACACCACGAACCGATCATTAATCAAACTAGTATGTCAAGAACCGATCACCAACAGGCCACCCTCTTGAGAAAACCAAGAATGGAGCTGCCGTTGTTGTCGTGTTTGTAATCTAGGGTTAAAGTGCGTTAGGGAAAATGGTATACGGTTCATAAAGTTTGTGATGTCATAACAGAAGGAATCTTCTTATAAATTTAAAGATATGATTAACATAAATAATGTAGTGCCAATGGAAAGTGTCGTGAATTAGGGAGATAATGTAGTGATTCGTTTTGTTAATTTGAGAATTATTAGGGCGACTTATAAAGGAAGATTGCCGAAGATATGGGAGGAGATTAGAGATTAACTTGTCACAATATATTTATCCTGTTTTCAAATAGTGTGTACAAAACTTAAAAGCAGTTTCGGTCCTATAGAGGACTTAGAAGTCGTGTGATATAATCTTAGGATAATATGAAGTGTCGTCTTCTTACTTACTTAAGTTAAGGGTTCCACGTTTGCAAAATTTTAAATCATAACGTATAGTTTCGATGTTAGGTTAAATTCGTATTCAAGGGTTCAAGTAATTAATTGTATTTACAGTACATTTTATGTAGTTTAGGTGTCGATTATATTATTACAAGACTTGTGTAAAAGTTCAAATTAGTTATGAAAAATGGAAATCCAAATTTTAGGGTTTTACAAGAATTGTCACATGACATCCAAAAGGTCTAAGAAATCCTATTGCAGGAGTTGTACCTCTAAAAAGCTCATATGATGTCTTATTGTGAGATTTGACAACCAAAACCCTACTTTGAACATAGCAAGCAGTGTTGACTGCTTCAACCCAAAAAGTGATAGGCAACTTAGAGTCAGCTAACATGGTTCTAGCAGCTTCTATGAATGTTCTATTTCTCCTTTCAGCAACTCCATTTTGCTGAGGAGTTCTAGCTACACTAAATTCTCTCCTAATACCTTTTTCCTTGCAGAAGTCATCCATAACTCTATTCTTAAACTCTGTCCCATTATCACATCTAATGACTTTTACTCTTTTGCTTACTATGTTTTCTATCTCTGTAATGAAAGTCTTAAGGATGCTAGAAGTCTCATCCTTAGTAGCTAAAAAGAAAACCCATGTAAATCTACTATAGTCATCAGTAATAACTAGACAATATCTTTTATGCATCATGCTACTAACAGAAGTAGGTCCAAATAAATCCATATGAAGCATAAACAATGA
Source organism: Artemisia tridentata subsp. tridentata (assembly GCA_021014915.2). Taxonomy (NCBI): domain Eukaryota; kingdom Viridiplantae; phylum Streptophyta; class Magnoliopsida; order Asterales; family Asteraceae; genus Artemisia; species Artemisia tridentata. The sequence continues at coordinate 251,016,183 of CP139504.1, forward strand.
TTGATCAATAGAGTTAAAAATTTTGGGCTTACAAGAGGCTTTGTGTTGTTTGCCTTTAAGACAAGCAATGCATGTTTGGTCATTTTCAAATCGTTTTTGAGGTAAACCTCTTACCAAACCATTCTTAACAATCTTATTTATGGTTTTGAAGTTAATGTGACCAAGCCTCCTATGCCATAACATTGATTCATCCAATGTGGCCTTTGCAACAAGACAAGTTAAAGCCTTTTTAGGAACAATGTTCTTCATATCAACACTGTACATATTGACCTTTCTTGGAATTCTAAGAAGTACTTGACTTTCATCAGGCATCTTAAAATCAAAAGAAAGTACAAGACATTCAGTGTCACAGAAAAGAACTTTGTTCTTTTTATCACACATTTGTGAGACACTAAAAAGATTATACTTAAGCTCTTGCACATAGAACACATCTTCAAAATCTAAATTTCCAGTTTTAATTGTACCTTTACCGGAAATTTTGCCACCAATACCTCCTCCAAAGGTAACATAGCCTCCATCTATTGATTGAAAATCTGATAGATAAGACTTGTTGCCTGTCATGTGCCTTGAACATCCACTATCTGAGTATCCTTGATCCTCTTGTTTATCAGATGAATGTTCCTGCACAGTAATAAGGAGTATTAGTTTCCTTTGGGGACCCAAGCCATTACTGACTTGGATCTGCCTCGTGCATCAATGTAATTTAATCTTTTAAGAATGGTTGATGCACCATTGGGTTTAGTTGGATTCCAAACCCAACATGCTGAGGCCTTAACAACATTTGCCTTATTTTCCCTAGCAGCAGTATGAACTACATGCTTAGCAGTAGAAACTGCTAGCTTTGCAGTTGTACCCTTTGGTTTCCAAACTTGTTTTTGGACCACTGCTCTTGTTTGAATGGGACTTTTAACAGTTTTTGATGCAGTTTTGAAAGTTGTTTTTGCACCTTTAGCTGTTTGTTTTGGGTAAACAGTCATATATGGTCTAGCAGTAGAAACTGCTTGCCTAGCAGTAGGAACTGCTTTTGTAACTGCTCTGGGATTTGTTCTCTTAGAATTAGAGTGAAAGTGAAATTGAGGAGTTTGCCTTTTGTAATTCACCCTATTGTGTGTATACCCAGATACCCTTTGGTTGCAGAAAGCTACAAGATGGTCAAATTCTCCACATACAAAACAAGCTTTGTTATAAAAGTCAAAGTCATCACCTAGTTGGTGAGACTTAAGGCCATTCCAATTCCTTTGGTTGCCTTTACGCTTGTTTGTGGTTCTGTATTGTTCACAATATCTAACTGGTTGCCTAACATGTTTAATGTTGGTTTTAGGCCTATCAGTATTTTGTTTGACTATCTTTGGAACACTTGTTCCTGCTTTCTTAACCACTTCAGGTTTAGACATAACCTGTTCATCTTCATCATCATCAGATACCCAGTCTTCAATGACTACTTTATCTGATCTTCTATCAGAGGACACCTTGTCCTCAGGAAGTGAAGTTTTACTTAAACTTTCACTTACTTTCTTAGGTTCATCAACAACTAGCTTTGTTTTTGGCTGTACACCATATTGTAGCTCAGGTTGTTGAAATTCAGGTACACCTGAATTTTCTAGGTCAATCCCTGGGGGTTTAGGGATTCCTCTGTAAGGGGGTGGGACTGCATTATATCCTAACCCTGACTTGGCTCTATTAATCACTTGACATTCTATCATGTTGGTCACACCTCTAGAAGAATATTCTAGTGTTTGTGTAGTCAAGTGAATGTTTCCATTTTCCTTTTTGACCCTATCAAAAGCCTCTCTCAAAAGCTTAATTTCAGCATCTCTAAAGAATATGTCTTGTCTAAGAAGAGCTTTGTCATCAGAAAAAACAAATTCATTTTGTTTGTAATGAATGATCTGCTTCTCTAGGGATTCTAAACCACATTTATAATCTACTAAGTCTTGTTGAGTTATGCTTAGGACTTTCTTTTGGTCATCATAATGTTTGATTAAAGTTTGTAGTTCTGAAAGAGCTGTGCAAGTATTAGAACAAACTTTATGATTTTGTACCTCAGTAGAGAAAGCCATGAGTGCCATCTGTGAAGAATCTTCTTCTTCATCAGCCATGAAACTCCAATCAAAACCTAGCCCATCAATAGCTACCATAGCTTTTGAGTTTGGCTCAGAAACCTCCATTGGTTTGGATGTGCTTCCAAAACCTTTGTTCTTGCTATCTTGCTGCCTTGGCCTTCTACATTCTCTTGAGAAGTGACCCATCATGTGGCAGTTATAGCACTCTATTTTTGACTTGTCAAAACCAGCAGTATCATTGTTGCTGATTATGAGCTTCTTCCCCGTCCTTTGATAGAATTTCTTAGTTTTCATGCTAAGAAGAGAAATTTGCCATTTTAGGTCCATTTCCTCCAGATCATCATCATTGATCTCTTGGAGGTCTTCATAAGTGAGCATGGACCTATCATTTCGACTTGTGAGAAATGCACAACAAGTCTTCTCATCCAAAATACCTATGGTACTGCTTGATGAACTAGCATCACCAACACCATCAACAACTTTCACCTCTTCACTTGAATTTGAGGTACTAGGAGTTGATATAAATGCCATGTTCCCAGTATTAGAACTAGTACCTCCATTTTTCTATAAATCTTGTTCCACAATCTTAAAGTTGCTATACAAATCTATCAGTTCCATGGTGTCAAGGTCTGGTTTGTTCTTCCAGACTACAACATGTATAGCCCACTCTTCTGGTAAGCTTCTCAGAAATTTTGAGTTCAAATCTTCTTGAGGTATTTCAACCCCAAGAATAGCAAGTTGGCTCACAATATTCTGAAGCCTATTAAACATATGGTCAAGAGATTCATTGTTGGTAGAGGAGAAGTTTTCAAACTGCTGCTTGAGCAGTGTCTTGTGGGTTTTCTTGGTGGCTTCATTTCCACCATATCTGGCAACAATAGCTTCAAATAATGACTTGGCATCTTTGAACTTGCTGAAGTTTAAAAGTTGATCATTGGGAATGGTCATCATCAGCATGCTTATTGCCTTTAGGTCATTTTTCTTCATTATTTTGTCTTCTGCAGATGTTGGGTGTTGTTGCAGAGTTGTCACCACTTTGCCATCCACTGTTGATGTAGTGGTTGTAGGCTGGTAAGAGTTTTCATCTTCAATGATTTCCCAAAGTGCATAGTCTTGCACTTGGAAATATTGCTCTATTCTCAGCCTCCACATCTCAAACTCATTCTGTTTGAGCATGGGTAATTTTACAGCAACATTTGTCTGAATAGATTCAACGTCCATTTCTCATTCTTCTTCTTCTAAATCAACTATATCAGCCTTGCTCTGATACCAATTGAGGAGTGGTTCGATACACTATAAGGTTGTTAGACCTTTGTTGCTTTGTGTATATGATATGTTTGAGTTAATATGATTAAGTATGCGGAATCTACTCAACCACACTTAGAAGGTTATTTGGTTATGGAAATGGAACAGTGATGTTTGTTATAGAACAATGAACAAAGAAAGTTTATCACCAAACGATTCAATATTATTCAAAATAATACGAGTGATCTTCACTATCACTAGGGTTACAAAACCTTGAATCTTATGTTTCTATGACTTGTGATATTATTGTGTTTGTTCTTTTCTCTTAACATGTATTCTTGTTCTATTCTTAGCAAATCTTAACACACTTAATATCTAGTCTAAGATATCTCATTTATAGTACAAGAGAGATCTTTATAATATTTTAAAGTCTAATCGAACACATGCTTGAGAGTGTCAGTCATTAAGATACAACATGTATCTGTGTTTACAACTTGTTACTGAACACTTTGTCTAAAGATATTATCTACCGTGTATTGTTAACTATTATACACATAATATCTTTGTATTCTTATCTAACCAGCAGTAGAATACTTCAATAGTTATCCACTCAGCAGTAGAATGTTTAACGCTAGCAGTAGAATCAAATGCACTAGCAGTAGAATGATACTTAGAGTATTTCTTTGAGTAGTAACGATCTTGTGAACATGTAATTTCCAATACTAATCTTCAGAACATTTAATTCCCAACAAATATGAATATTCGTCTTCTAGTTACGAAAGTTAGGCCCAACGTCTAATGGCACCTTCTTTGGCGTTGCCACTGCCCCATCACGTTACCTTCCACTCTATAAACAACAGATAACAACAATAGGATTTGATAAAATGTGCCACTTCTGATTTGGCATGGCTAAATGCCACGTTACCTTCCACTCGGCCATCCGGAGTGGGCGTGACCCATCCTCCGTGACCATCCACTCACGCGCCATACTCCAAAACAGCAAATGCAAGTCATGATCATTTTGCATATGTTTGGTGACCGACTCACTATGGTGAGATGCAAAAGATGTAGGACCATTTCCAAAAATCTAACCATTGCTTTATATGTATATAAAAAAAAAAAAAAAAAAAAAAAAATAAAAATACAACACCCAATTTTTCAACTATAAATACCTCAAAACTTCACCATTTTATACACATCTTCTTATATATTCTTACTTTCACAACATATATTTCATTCCTCAATTCTCATTATCCAAATGAATTCCGAAATGTTTTTGTTCACCGACTCAGAAGAAGAACAAGAAATCCTTAGTTGGAACGTGAATTTTATTGGAAGAACGGTGTCGTTTATCAGGAATATATGACGAGCAAATTGACCGACGAGAAACCCCATATATCGAGATCGTTATGGTGCTCATGATTGTTTAGTGGCCGCCTATTTTAGTGAGAACTCGATGTACGATGCACGTACATTCCGGAAGAGGTTCCGAATGAATCAAACTCTTTTCAATTGGATAGTTTGGGAGGTAACTATTCATTGTCCATTCTTTAGTGATAATGTTGACTGTACCGGAAGATGAGGCATTTCCTCGTTGATGAAGTGCACCGCCGGACGTTGTCAATTGGCAAACGTTTAATTTCGTATGAATTGAACTCTTTTAATTTCGTACGTTTACGTTTTTAATTTCGTACGTTTGCATTCACATTTATGTTTTTAGTTTATAAATATAAAATATTTAATTAAATAAAAAAGTAGGTATGAAAGGTGAGGGTGACCAAACTAGATGAATAGTGAGAGGGAATGAGAAGAAGTGAGATGAAAGAAAAAGCTGATGTGACGATAAACATGTCACCACCACTCCCTTTAGCCTAACAACAAGGCGCCATACAACCCGGGGCCATAATGGCCAGTCTACTAAGTAATCATATTATTCATGAGTTAATTGTCTCCGGTCTTTCGTGTAAGCATTTTATTAAACAAAAATAACAAACTTATATGTATGTCAAAAAATTTAAAACATAACAATTAAAAACAAAGGCCCAGACCCAATAAGTTAAAACCCAAATCCAGCCGAAGCCCAAAGCGTAAGAGATATATATACCCACATAATAACCTAGTTCTCTTTGTCAAAACCCTAGCTCTCCTCCCATTTTCACTCTCTAAAAATGGCAGCCGCCGCTCGCCCACTCGTAACCGTCCAAACCCTCGACTCCGACATGGCAACTGACTCTGCTGGTATCCCTTTACCAGCAGTCATGAAAGCCTCCATCCGTCCAGACATCGTCAACTTTGTCCACTCAAACATTTCCAAAAACAGCCGCCAGCCTTACGCCGTCAGCCGCAAGGCAGGCCACCAGACTTCTGCTGAGTCATGGGGTACCGGTCGTGCTGTTTCTCGTATCCCACGTGTCCCTGGTGGTGGGACCCACCGTGCTGGTCAGGGTGCTTTTGGTAACATGTGTCGTGGTGGGCGCATGTTTGCTCCCACTCGTATCTGGAGGAGGTGGCACAGGAAGATTAACGTTAACCAGAAGAGGTACGCTGTTGTGTCCGCTATTGCCGCGAGTGCTGTTCCATCTCTTGTGATGGCGCGTGGGCATAAGATCGAGACTGTTCCTGAGTTGCCTTTGGTTGTTAGTGACTCTGTTGAGGGTGTTGAGAAAACCAAGAATGCTATTGAGGTTTTGAAGAAGGTTGGTGCTTTTGCTGATGCTGAGAAGGCTAAGGATTCTGTCGGGATTCGACCCGGTGTCGGAAAGATGCGAAACAGGAGGTATATTTCTAGGAAGGGTCCTTTGGTTGTTTATGGTACTGAGGGTGCTAAGTTAGTTAAGGCTTTTAGGAATATCCCTGGTGTTGAGGTTGCGAATGTTGAGAGGTTGAATTTGTTGAAACTGGCACCTGGTGGTCATTTGGGTAGATTTGTCATTTGGACTAAATCGGCTTTCGAGAAGCTCGATTCAATTTACGGGTCGTTTGACAAGAAGAGTGAGAAGAAGAGAGGGTATGTGTTGCCTAGAGCTAAGATGGAGAATGCTGATTTGGCTAGGATTATTAATAGTGATGAGGTTCAATCGGTTGTTAGGCCGATTAAGACCGATGTCAAACGTGCTGCCATGAAGAAGAATCCTTTGAAGAATCTGAATACTATGTTGAGGTTGAACCCATATGCTAAGACTGCTAAGAGGATGGCGGTTCTTGCTGAGGAGCAGAGGAAGAAGGCTAAGAAGGAGAAGCTTGATAAAAAGAGGCAGCCTATCTCCAAGGTATATCTTATAAGCTTCTAATTCGTGTTTAAATGTTTGCTAATTAATGTGCAGTATGGTTTTGTAATTATGTTGATATGTAGTTTGTCTCTTGGTAGCTTAGTATATTTGGATTGTTTAGTTGAAGTAATTGTTAACACTGATGTTGTGTTTTTAAAAGATTTTGATAAGTATGATTGAAATGTAGATGAGGTAGCTACTTGGCTAGTATATAAGTCGTGCACTATTTGGTTATATGATCATTTGTTTTAACTTATATTTATTGTTAAACTATCGATTTACTGTGTTTTTGTTGATTAAAGTGTATGCAATGAACTTATGCATTGACAGTAAGTTGTATTTCAAATAGGCTCTAATGTGTGAACTGGCTTCTATGATTTTTATGAAGAATTGTCTATAGATATGTATTGCATTTGGTTGTAGTTCATGGTACTGAGTGCATTGTTGCTAGCTTATAGTATAACATTTTTATTGCAAAGATTTCTGTTTGCTAATGCTAGATGAAGTGTTTCTATCGGATGATATTTAGTTTCAATGTGTTTGTATAGTTGTAGTTTCTAGTAGTAATTTTATGCTTAATGAATTCAAAGAACATACATAACCATAAATTTCCACTGTTTTTTCTAGTGTAAACCGTGTATCAGACTTGTATATCTTTACCACTAGTATGTATAAAAGTATATTGGGTGTCCGTTTTTGTATTGTTTTATAGTTTAAATAAATTGTGCGTAGCTAATTCTTTTTCTCATAAATTAATTGGAAACTTGATTTCTCATTTACAAAGCATAAAAAAGCTGATTTCATATTACATATGTATGATATTTCGTGTAACTTTTCTATGTTCATGTTTAAAATTTGAGATGATTATGCTTCTTTATATGCGTCAAAATGTAACATTCTTGGCTGTTTGATTGTATGCTGTTTGATTGTATTCAGTTATATTTACTAATTTGCACAATTGGCTCTATGAACTCAGTTCATTTAAATCTTTTTTGGGCTTATGTCTTTATGGTGTCCTTTTGTGCTTTTGTTATTTACTTATAATACCTTTTACTTGTGATAAACCATAGCTTTTTGGTTGCTTGATTGTTCATATGCTTTTTGCTCTATGATGCTGTTATGAAGCTAATAAATGTTTGGGTTTAATTCTATAGCTTTAGTTTGAGTAGACATAGTTCTCTATGCTTTTGTTAAATTGACTGTAGAGGCATTTATTTTGGCTATGGCATTTTATGTGCAATGATCTAGAAGATAGTTACATGTTGTGGTTTTAGCCACAGTTTTATCCATACTCGGTCGCTGAGCTCGTAAAATTATGTTAGGATTATCTCCAATTTTGCTCAGTTTAATGCTGCAATTCCTTTGACGATTGCACTTCTTTTTCCTGCAATTATTTCTCTTAAACGTTTTTTAAGAACCTAAATGGTTTCAAAAGACCTAATGATGGTTATCGGGGTCTAGTACATGACAATTTAATTGAACCTTTCTATGTGTGGTATATTGTTCACAAAGCTCCTGCAAAAATTTGTTGTTGCTATTACTCTCTTATCTAAAGAATAAGTGGGTTAACTTTGTGTTTCCAATTTGAACATATTGTTTATAGTTCTGTTTATATTGACTGGGATTCTTCACTGTTTCTACAGGAGGAGTCTACCAAAATTAAGGCAGCTAGCAAATCATGGTACAAGACTATGATTTCTGACAGTGACTATGCTGAGTTCGATGTCTTCACCAAGTGGCTAGGTGTTTCACAGTAATCTTTATTTCTCTCATATGTTGCATCTGTTTGGTAGTTTTTGGGATAGAAGTTTATATAAGCACTTTGTGTTGTTTTTTGTTAAATTGGATCTTTATGGAGTTTAATTTGGCAACAAGTTTTGTTGTCATCGAGTTTCAGTCTTGGTTGGATATGAACTTGTAAGTTTCAGTTATGGTTGGATATGAACTTGTGTTGCCTTTGATATGTCTTATGGTTTTTTGATCCAACACAATGGCATACATGTTTATGCTGCAAATCTGCTAGTGTTATCAGTTACGCAGCTTATGAATGCGTAACTGAATTTTCACTTGCAGACGCTTGGTCTGATCTGGTTATAAAATAGGTGGCAGGTTTAGTGTTTGTATAATCATATATTAGTTGATTAGTTGGCTCGCAATATCCCTTAGTATTTACAATAAACTAAATAATCCAAATCAAATTTTAATCCCACGAACCAAACGCACGCCCTTAGTATTTACCATCTAAAAGTTATTACAATTTTCATGCAAGGAAAATGAAAAGCACCACTTAAACACATTCAGTAGTCTGTCTTTTTTAGGACCCATATTTTTGATAGGATGTTGATGTTTAACACAATGACGTTCTGAGTTTATACTTCACATAAGCATTTCGTGTTCGTTTTCCTTTCTCAATTCCTTTCTCAACATAATTCCTACAATGTTACACGTTCTTCATATAAGACGGCTCTGACGCTTAAAAACCCGCTTCTAAGCCCCACATTAGTAACATGGATGTTCATGTTCAACGTGGGGACCTTTGGAGTTGGATTCCGGACGGTAGCATTTGAAGTTTGTTTTCTTTTCTCGGGATACTTCCTGCAGTATTTATATTCTCTTCAATTATAACAAGGTAGGTACTTAAAAACCTAACTAAATTGTGTCATTAGTCAACGAGTAAACATAAATAGTTGTGTTCTTATGTTTTTTTGTTTCCAAACATTATATGTTGTTGGTTTAGCATATGCTTTTTCAACTTCCGTTTCAAAAGCATCATCTCTTATGTCAAACCTTAATGTCCACGCATTCGTAGAGCTATTTTAACAGACGTCCTCTTATTCTGCGAGCTTATATTGACGAGATTCTTTGATTTCTTGCTTTGAAAACATAAAAGTTTCGTCCTTTTTTGTTAAAGTAAAAGCCAAAAACATTTACTTTGGTAGTCTTCGCAAGGGTAAAAATCATCAAGATGATAACCAAACAAAGTTTCAGATTTATTCCGATTTAGTCACTATAACACATTCTGATTATAAAGACCATTTAAAGTTTTAATAGTGTTTCAATATTGTGTAATTTTTATGTGTAGCGACCGAAATAGAACACTTTTCAAACTTGGTTATTATTTCGTGGCTTATTTACTTTACAAAGTTGCATAGATAGGTTGTACGTTAAGTTGGTTGAGAGTATTTATATTTTGAAGGCGAGTGTTTATTGATAAGATGCAACTTAACAATGCACGTATAAAATATCTAAAACATAGTCATTATGTATATTTTCACAACAATAAAACAAAATTAAAACTTTAGTAGTTTTCATGATTAATGTGAAGTTTAAGCGACTAAACTAAAACACTTGTAAAACTTGGTTATTGTTAAATAGCCAACATTTTCGTTTGTCAAAATCAAAAACATTTATGTACCATTATACTTTGAACACAAAGCAAAACTAACACAAAAGCATCAACCAAGTTAATCATTATAATCATCTTCGTGTTATTGACCCTTTCCTACCAAAGAAACTACACGGACATACTAGACAAAAGCATCAAAGTAGAGGGGTTAATAATAAGTTGATGACTACCATTCTACCAATTTCTACAACTACCATTCCCATCATGCATTTTTTAGACCTTTCGTCTTGAGTTGCGTGCCAGATTGACTCCTACGTTATCCATCCTATCCACGTCACGTACATAAATAATTGTTCAAACTTCAAAGTATCTTATCTTTAATACGTACACCTTTATCGGCTAAACATGTATGAATAATATCCGCGCGTTGCTAGGAAGCTTTATCAATACTGTATTATTTACATCGTAATACAAATTTTATATGAATGCATCTAACGTGAAGTTAAACTATTTCTTGTTTAAAAGTATACATCTTTTAGCTTTCAGTTTAGTAGTTACAAAATACTAGAGTATTTATTAGAGTAAATTGCAAAAATCGTCTTGTAGTTTGGCCAAATTGCACATTTCGTCCTCGTGGTTTATTAAGTGCAAAAATTGTCTTTATTTTGCATTGTTACATGCATTTTTGGTCCTCTATCATTGCAAAAATCGTCCTTATGGTTAAAAGAAAAGCTTTTATAAAATGATAAATTACAAAAATCTTATAAATACTTATTTTAATACCGGATTTCATTTTCTAAACATATATAAACTTATTTTTAAAAGTAATGTGCATAAATATTTGTATACAACTCCAAAAGATTTATCATTTTTTATACTGAAAAATAATATTTATGTCAATTTTACGACAACGTGTTCGGTCTTCGAATTTACAAATTGGTGTTATATCACATGTTATATCCAACGAGTTTGAATATCGCAAAAAAAATTCATATATTTTATTTAACTTCTATAAATATACTGTATTGATTTGGAAGCTAAAACCTTATATGCGATATATGATTGGAAAGCTAATGATTCTTATTTTTAAATGCAGAAAGATAATCATTTAGAGTTCTACACAAATACTTATGGCTTTTTTACGACAACATGTTAAATGTTTAAAGTTACAGATTAGTATTATATCATGCAAAGTACTGTATTGAAAAAAAGGTTTGTCGAAAGTTTGTGAAAGTGCCATCAACTGAAAAACAATTAAATGTTTGTTTGTGTAATTTGTTTTGCTTAAAATTTTACCATTTTTGAGATATCTTATTTTATTAAAAAAAGTGAAAAGAATTTTAATTTAAAAAGAGGAGTTGTTAGGGGATGTAATTAAATGTTTTAATTTTCATTTTAAAATAATTCACCTGTAATAGTAAATTTGATGATAGATTTAGTTAACCACTAAGGGGGTGTTTGGCTAAGCTTATGAGTTGGGCTTACGTTTATGTTATATAAACAGTTTATGGCTTATATAGCGTAAGCTCATGCTGAGTGTTTGGGTTAGCTTATGTTTAATAAGTTGATAACTTCACATGTTTGATTTAGTTTAGATTGGTAAATGGCTATAAAGGACATGGTTTGAAATATATGAATGTTAGATTATGTATATAATTAAGGGTAAAATCACAATTTATAATGGAACACGTTATATAAACCCAACCCACGTAAAAAGCCACACTTTTGAGGCTTATCAAAACCCTTTATATAAGCTCATAAGCCCACTCATATAATGGGGTGTTTGTTTAAGATTATATGTGGCTTATGAACTTATTTCTTTTTTGGCTTATATTTCACAAGCCCTAATTTTGTGGATTATTTTGAGACTTGTGGGCTTATACATATAAGCTTAATCAAACACCACTCAAATATTACAATAGCTAAAGCGGTTAAATTGTGAATTCTGAATTTATAAAAGAGTAAACTTCAAAAATCGTCCCTGTGGTTTACCGGGTCATTTGAAAATGGTTCCTGTGGTTTAAAAAACCCGGATTTGGTCCCTGTGGTTTACGACCCATACGGGTTTGGTCCCTTGACCAGGTCAACCGTTAGTTGACCGTTAAGTTCAAGGGCATATTCGTCTTTTCTAGTATGTCTTTTTCAATATTTAATATATAAACCAAAAAATAAAAAATCTCACACACAAACACTTATTCTACCAGAGCCACCATCACTATCATCACAAAAATAAAAACAAATCGATCTAAACCCAGATCTTTTACACATCCAAACCACACAACACAACACAAAACATCACTATCGATCTAAACCATTTCAACCTTGAATTTACCAGCCACCATCACTATTTAATAAATAAACCCAAAAAATAAAAACAAATCCGAACCACACAACACAAAACATCACAAAAATACATCCTAGTCACTATCGATCTAAACCCAGATCTTTTACACATCTCACTAATAAAAAAAACCAGAAGGTGTTTGGATTTAGGAGTGTTGGATGAAATGTTGGATGAAGTGTTTTTTTTTTTTTTATTAGTGAGAAGTGTTGGATAAAATGGTTAAAGGGTTTGAACCAGATTGATGATTTTGGATGAAATGGTTAATGGAAGTTGCGAGTTAAAGTGTTGTTAGACCGCAACTTCCATCTTTTACTGATTATGTGTAACCAGAAGGATGAAGTGTTTTTTTTTTATTAGTGAGAAGCTTTGTATTGGGGATTGGGGATTAAAAATAGGGTCTGCGTTGCTTGTTTTAGCGATTTTGGTATTTTTTACAGTTGTAAATTGGGGGTTTTGGTTCTGATTTGGTTGCGGGTGTGGGAAGAAAGTGGGGGGAGAAGGTGTGGTGGTGAAGTTGAAGATTGTGAGGAGTGCGGTGAAGGGTTGGGGGTTGTTTTGCGATGAGGAGGTTATTAAGAAAGGTGAATTCGTGTTGTCAGGTGCGTTAGATGCAGGGTTGGCGTTTATGGGGGTGTTGTTGTATGTTAGTTTGGATATGGAGGGAGTTAGCTTAGATTGGTGGGGAAGTAACCCCGACGGTTGTTCATTGGCTTCTTGTCCTACTGCTGCAGGTGTAGTGGTTGAGGGGTGCCCGAGTATTGGTAGTTTGGGCTGTCTGGGTAACGGGTCAAATTGGCAGATGCACTTGGGTTGATAAGCAGAAACTTTTTATGGCTTGATGGGTTATATGCAGATAAAGACCATACCACTTACTTTTGAGTTTGAGAAAGACTATTAGAACTGATTTGTTGTGTTTGTGTTGTTTGTTGGCAGTGTGCCGATGTTTGGGAAATCTTATTAGAACTGCTTATCTGATTATGATGTTTAGGTAAATTTATCAAATTGGCTAGATTACAATTGTTTGCTTTTGTTTTGAAATTGTGATAAAAACTTGTGTCTATACCAAAATGACAACCAGCTTTGAGCAACAATTAATTCGTGCTAATTTTTCTGGGTTTGCAGTGGTGGTGACTTCTTGAAGAAGGTGGTGGTAGGGATTTTAAAATGTGAAGTGGTGGTGGTGAGAGGAGGTGGTGGAGATGGAGAGGGAGGTGGTGGAGATGGAGAGGATGAAGATGAGTTTTTTCCGGTCCTCTAATAATGGTGGTGGAGATGGAGAGGTGGAGATGAGGGTATATTCGTCATTTCAGTCCTCTAATAATGGTCAACTGACGGATCTGTTGGTCAAGGGACCAGATCCGTATGGGTCGTAAACCACAGGGACCAAATTCGGTTTTTTTAAACCACAGAGACCATTTTCAAATGACCCGGTAAACCACAGGGACGATTTTTGAACTTTACTCTTTATAAAAAGTTTGGAAAGTCATGAAAAGCTATTAATTTTAGTTGAAGGGAAGATAGCACAAAGTCATAGAGATAGGAGTAATTATGTATTCAACAAACCGACCATTACACAAGTTTTAAATAATAATAAAACCCCCCATACTTCCCTTCCACGCCCATTTCTTGTATTCATCCAATCAAATTCCGTAAACAATAATATTTCTCAACTAAACACATAGTACAAAATCATCATCATCACAAACAATCTTGATTCACGCAAACATGTCATCCGACGAACAACCCACCACCCGTCGCATCCGCCACCTCTCCCTCCACCTCAACCCACCACAACCACCATCCAACAACAACAACCTCCAAATCAACCTCCAACCATGTTCCAGTAGTCGTGCAAAAAGACCAAACATCAACGTCACCAGCCTCTCATCTTACCTGAGAGGAAACAACAGAGACATACAAGAAAAAGTATTTGATTACTTCAACAACGTAAGACCTGATCTTCAAACACCAATTGAGATATTGAAAGATGATTATAGGGAGCTTTGTATGAGACAGCTTATGGGTGTTGTAAATGAAGCTGGTGTTAAGCCTTTTCAATATGTTTCTGATGACCCTATGAAATATTTTGCTATTGCTGAAGCTGTTGGTAGTGTTGATATGTCTCTTGGTATTAAAATGGGTGTTCAATATAGGTACAACAACAAGTTTGATCCTATTACCATTATTTGAAATTAATTATTATTTTTTTTAGATTTTTTTTATATTGATATTATTATTACAATTTAGTTTGTTAGACCATGTTTAGTGGTGTGTAAGAGAGGATGCGGCGTTTTGCGCCATGTGGCAGTGTGGGCCATGTTGGGGCTTGGTAGAAAAAGTGGTGTAGTGGTAGTAGGGGCGTTTTTGGGGCATGTTGGGGCTTGAACTGGTATTATTTTCGAAGCAAACAAAGGGGCAGGGGCGTTGTCTTCTCCACGCCCAAATTTTTTTTTGCAAAACCACGCCCATGCGTTTTGCTTGATGGGGCGTTTTTGGGCGTTGAAGGGCAAGAAACAAGGGCTTCCACGCCCCATTACAGTAGGTCTTAAGGGTTAAACTATCACCATGCAAAAAAGTTAGAAACATAAAGTAGTACTAGTAGTAATAGCTATGTTTCTCTTAAAATGTTCTGTTTTTGTCAGGAAGACAATTATTTTGGGGAGTAACTTCTTGTGTTCTTGATGAGGTCTTGTATTTTTTATGCTCATAATGAGTTTGTTGGATTTTAATTCTGTTAAGCTTTTGTAGTTTGTTTTGTTAATTTGTGTTGAAATTTGATTAAATTGACGTTAGTAATAATATGTTTTTATATATTATTTTGGAATTTCTTACTTATGGGTGCTTTAAGATTAGATATTACTATTTGATTAAATTTTGGTTATGTTAGTATGTATATTGAATGATGCTAGTTTATTTGTTAATTAATGTTAAAAGATCATTAATTGATGCTAGTTGTTTGATAATTTTTATATAATTTGTTACTAAAGAATGAGTTAATATTGAATATTCGGATTTGTTATGTCCTGAATTTACTTGTGGGGACCTATGGATTTTAGTTCTTTTTACCTTTTTGTTGTCTATGTTGACTCTTTATAGTTTAGAGGTATGGATATGCTGTAATTTGACTTATTATATACATTATTGATGTTGGAAGATGATTGTTACTAGATGATAAACTGATGCTAGCTTTTGTTTGTTTTTTGATTCTTCCATAATCTGTTCGGAAGATTAATTAATTTAAGAATAAGATTATATTCATTTGAAATGACTAGACTAGGATGATGTTTCAGTTGATGTATTTATTGTACCTAACTGGTCCTCTTATGTTGCTAGTGTTCTGATCCAAGCATAGATCACTGAAGCGAATGAAATATTAAAATGTAACTTTCTAAAAAAATGTTCGCAATGAACTTCTAGTCATTAGATGCCCTGATATGCGATTTTATCCTAAAAAAAATAATAGCAATGAAACTAGGCAAGAGTTAATCTTAGTGAAAAATAGAAAATTAAATGCTGGTGAGACAACCAAAATTTTAATTAATAGAAATTCTCTCCCTAAGCTATTGACAGGGTATGGTTCTTTTTGAACAGCAGAACATAAAAATCTGTAAGAAGTATCTACAATTGGGAAAAGTTACAATTGCATGAAATTTTATGCCACATTTATTATCTTTTCTGCTTCACTCGCAGAGTTATGTTTTGAGACCTTGAGCTTCGGCTGCTTATATCTAGTTTATGGTAATTTTTTGACTTCATGTGTGTATGCAGTCTATGGGGAGGCTCCGTTATAAATTTGGGTACCAAGAAACATAGGGATAAGTACTTCGAAGGTATCAACAATCTGGAGTATCTTGGCTGTTTTGCCATGACAGAGCTTCACCATGGTATGCCTCTTCTTTTACTTCTTATAAAGGAAGCAAACAGGGCGGGTCGGATGGGTTGGGTAACAAGTCAAATTGGGTATGACATAACACATATAAGTTGTTTAGATGGGTCAAATTGGGTAAGGTTGGTTTAACCCGCTAACTGCTGTCTTCTCTATGGATTTTTATAGATAATATACTTATTAGTTATGATTATAAAAATATTACAGCATTAGTGATCTATCTTTAAATTTAAACAATGTAGGAGGTTATGAACTAATGATTATGTAATAAGCTACTTTAAACCCGTTCAGCCGGTTTCCCTTTAGTTAACCTTCTAAATTTACCCGTTTGACCCATCAGCATTCAACTGATGCCCATATCAACCCATTTTCATAACCAATGAGCTCTCTTTTTGACTGTTTGCCCTTAAGGTTCAAATGTTCAAGGCATCCAAACAATTGCAACCTTTGATCCGCTTACTGATGAATTTGTCATCAACACACCGAATGATGGAGCCATTAAATGGTGGATTGGTAATGCTGCAGTTCATGGGAAATTTGCCACAGTTTTTGCCAAACTAATGTTACCGACCCATGATACAAAGGTTGTTTCCGATATGGGTGTTCATGCTTTCATTGTTCCAATACGAGACCTAAAAACGCACCAAACTCTCTCAGGAGTTGAAATAAATGATTGTGGCCATAAAGTAGGTCTAAATGGAGTAGACAATGGTGCATTGAGATTTCGTGATGTAAGAATTCCCAGAGATAATCTTCTTAACAGATTTGGTGATGTGTCAAGAGATGGTACTTACACAAGTCCCCTTCCAACCATCAATAAACGATTTGCAGCCACATTAGGTGAACTTGTTGGTGGGCGAGTCGGGCTTGCTTATACGTCAGTTGGTGTGCTCAAAGTTGCGGCCACTATTGCTATCAGATACTCGTTACTTAGACAACAGTTTGGGCCTCCAAAGCAGCCGGAAATTAGCATTCTTGATTACCAGTCTCAACAACATAAACTGATGCCTATGTTAGCATCGACGTATGCGTTTCATTTTGCTACTGTGAATTTGATTAAAAAGTACGCTGAAATGAAGAAGACACACGATGAACAATTGGTGGCAGATGTTCATGCACTCTCGGCTGGACTCAAATCTTATGTGACTTCTTATACGGCTAAGTCATTAAGCATATGCAGGGAGTCTTGTGGAGGTCATGGCTATGCTGCTGTTAATCGATTTGGTAGCTTGAGGAATGACCATGATATTTTCCAAACTTTTGAAGGAGACAACACTGTGCTTCTACAGCAGGTATGGTCACTTTCGAGAATGTGAAGATGGTTTATCTTTTAAAACCAAAAGAGATGATATCTTTCGACCCATTTATATATGGGTCGATTGGGTCATATATTGTCTCCAAGGGTTCAAATCACTGTTTTGAAAATAGGATTAGAATTTGTTGTAATAAAATAGTTTTATACTATTTGTTGAAGGGGTATAGTCTTGCAACCATATTTAACACATTAATTCGATCATAAAACAAGAAAAAGAACATATAAAATGTTTTGACTATTGTAAAAAACTTTTTGTACTCAATCCACCCATTTTGCTATTTCTAGGTTTCTTGAAAACATGATAGATGGTCGATATTTGTCGTGGTTCACTATTTAAGCTAAGAAAGTACTACATTGTTTATTCTCTTCTATTTTTCAGGTGGCAGGTGATCTCTTGAAGCAGTACCAGGAGAAGTTTCGTGGTGGGACATTTGCTGTTACATGGAACTACTTGAGAGAGTCAATGAATACATATCTTTCACAGCCGAATCCAGTGACGACTAGGTGGGAAGGGGAAGACCATTTACGAGATCCTAAATTCCAGTTGGATGCTTTCAGGGTAATCTTTTATTTCTTCTTGAAATACCCCTTAGCGAGACAATATAGAATTTTTTCATATTATCATTTTTTTTTACCAAACTCATTATATCCATGGTTTCATGCTAATGCACAATATGTAATTTTGAATTAAAATCTAATGGATCGACAGGAAACAAAGGTATTTTCTTTTTGGATAGCTAAAAATGCAACTGTTAACTTTTTATTCAAGATATTGGGAGCATTGTATAATAAGATTAATGTTATCCATCCCAGAAAGTCCCTGTTTGACTTTTATCGGAAAACACTCAACGTTAACTATGTGTTAAGTCAATATTGATAGATAGTCAGACATTTGCATTTAGAGATGATAAACTAAATTTACATATGGCATTAATGGTATTAATGGGTTCAGTATCGGACATCTCGGTTGCTTCAAAGTGCTGCTGTCCGACTACGAAAGCATACAAAGACTCTTGGTGGCTTTGGTGCATGGAATAGATGTTTAAATCATCTTTTGACACTAGCAGAATCCCACATAGAAACCGTCATCCTTGAGAACTTTATTGAAGCGATAAAAAGGTATGTAAATATTACTTTTTATATTTCCTCTTGATGTTGCTTGTATATTTTTCAGGTGGCAAAATGGGCCGATTGGGTTATGTATTTTCCAATAACAAACGACTTCGGGACGACTTCCAACCCATTTGACCCATTTCCCTGTTTATCTATTTTTTACTTGTGTGACCCGTAGGATATAAAACAAACCCTAGTCGACCCATTGATAAGTAAATTGGTCAAATTTGCCACCTCTGCTGCATTTCTATGCGATCTAATGTTGCTTTATGATCTTGTCTAATTCAGCTGTCCAGATGCAAATTCTCGAGCTGCTTTAAAGCTTGTTTGTGATCTTTATGCCTTGAATCGCATATGGAATGATATAGGAACTTATCGAAATGTGGACTATGTTGCCCCTAACAAAGCCAAGGTAACTTTAGTTGGTACCGTTATTATAAATTTCTTAGGTGTGTTTGGATGTGCGTTTTGATTTTTGTAAGGGTCAAATAATCAGTTTCAAATAATTACATATTTACACGTTCTTTAAACCTAGTTTTGAGACTTCCTACACATCTCTTTTTACATAAATTCCTTTATGGTAATTTATCTTTATCTATATTAGAACTTGCCAAACACTCATAACAACTACTTGTATTCTTATTTTTTTTACAAATTTAAACAACAAAATCACATGCTAACATTATCTACTAAATTTCAATTCATTACATCTGATTAAATGATATCACTTAATTATATTTATAGCGCACATTCAAATGGTCCAAACAACCCCGTGGAATATATATGGTTCTAGACATGAGAATGAAATGGGTTGTGTTTGGTTAATTTGCGCAGGCAATCCATAAGCTGGCGGATTATTTAAGTTTTCAGGTGAAGGACATAGCCAAAGAACTTGTTGATGCATTTGATTTACCCGATCACGTGATAAGGGCACCAATCGGCAGGCAATCACCAGGCGAAGCTTATGCAGAATACACTCAGTATGCTGGCTTCTAGCCAAGAAATAGAAGAAAGGCAAAGACTACGCTTAAGTCTGAATAATGAGTAAAATGTGAAATGTGATACTTTTTGGTTTCATACGTGATTTGACTTATTATATTTCCACGATATCTTCAATGGCAAATTGCTCTTACAGGTTTCTCTGGCTATATATCTGTTCACCTACTGCGCTCACCCCACCCCCCCCACCCCCCCCCGCACATATCATAAGCACAATGACTTCAAGACAAATTTACAATATATTTTGGCCGTACAGTTTGGTCAAAACCATTATTTTTGCTACCGGACCCGGGTCTAAAGAGCCTTGTTTCTGTTTTTTTCAGGGTGTGATCTCTTAGCTGATTACATTTTTGGGTTAATTGCTTGAAAATGTATCATACTTGCCACTTTTTGTGTGTGTACAGAACTTTTTATTTTCTTATTGTGTGTACCGAACTTTCAAATTTTGATTATTGTGTGTATTTTGTGACCATTTTACCCTTACTTTTTTCAAATTTCAAAGGGTAAAATGGTCATTTTACATGGCTAAATAGTCACAAAATACACACAATAATCGAAATTTGATAGTTCAGTACACACAATAAGAAAAAAAAAAAAAAAAAATTCAGTAAATACAATAACAAAAAGTGACAAGTATGATACATTTTCAAGTAATTAACCCTACATTTTTTGGTTCTTTCACTTCTTTGTATGTCCAACATTCTTCACTCGATCACCACCACTGGGAGATCTAATAGTCTGGTTCTTTTTGTATCCCACTGATCTCTAAGCTGATTACATTTGATAGTTTGGTTTGTCCTTGGGCAAATATTTCTCACCAATCTTATTTTCTGTCTTCAAACTTTAGACGAGTGGCTCCAAAATCTTATTTTCTGTATACTTAGACGAGTGGCTCCAAAATCTTATTTTCTGTATACTTTTTTGTATATATTTGGCAAAGATTATGACACTAATGTTTGTTTATTCAGACATTTTATGTCTGAATCTGAATACCACGTCTGAATCTGAATTAGTGGTCCAAAAGTCTGAATCTGAATTATTTTAGTCTGTTTGTTTTTATAAAGTGTCTGAATAAACAAAAAACAATCCTTTCGCTATAAAACAAACCAAAAGACCCTCCATTCATGATTATTAATAAAAAATCAAGACCAAGATGAGGAGATAAGGATTGAAAAGAAGTAGGTGTAAAGTTTAAGCTTTTCAGATGTAATCAGACATATTCAAATGTCTGAATGAATCAGACCCTATTCAGATGTATCTGAATCTGAAAATGTCTGACCGAATCAGACTTCAGACGTATTCAGATCTGAATGAGCCGAAACAAACACAACCACATAAAAAAGAAAAAGAAATTGTCCATTAAATTGAATAATAAACCACATAATTATGAAACATAAAACGCTGACAAACACACTACTGGTTTGTTTATAGTTTGTTAAGGGTCGTTTATCGACAAGGGTCATGGGTGTTTCAGCTTGTCTAAAATCTTGTATATCGTCTACGTCGTACATATAGTCGGTTTGATTGTGTGTTCGGAACTATTTGGTTGAGATTTTGGCGAGTTTCGTTTCAGGTGTATGGGTGTTTTGGTCGAGACTATGTTTCGTTTTAGGTGTTACGGTGTTTTGTCGGGATTATTATACAATGTGGTAAGTTCTAGTATCTTTAATGGTTTAAATTTCAGGTTCATTTTGATCGAGATTATCATTTAAAGTAGTAAGTATTGCTAGTTTTACTTTTCTCCGTTTAAAATATTTTACTGATTTCCCAGTGATTTGTAGATAAAGTCATAAATCCGTCACTTTTTATCTTGTATCTTTTATGATTCACTTTAAAATCCAAAGCAGCATCTTTTTGACAACAAAAGTGACACTAGTCTCTTTGTTTGCATGGAGAGATTCAGATTAAGAAAAATTCTAGTGTTTGTGACTCATCTTGTCAGATTCCCCACACTTTTATCATAAAATTACAATAACTCACCTTCATAAAAACTATGCCTTTGATAAAGTATATTAGATTCCCACATATTCATTAGATAAATCTTATCTTTGGATCTTTACAACTTTTGTGACACCTTTTTATTTTTCCTTTTCAAAGTCCAACTCATGTTGCTTCTAAAATAATGTTAATAAGTTTATAACACAATATACTACATTTGTGTCCATTTTTCTAACAAGCCATTCAAAAAATGGGTGTCTCAAATTCGAAATCAGACACATGTGAGCCGCTGCGTTTATGCAAAGAAAGAAAAAAGTTTATGAAACAAGCTATTGATTCAAGGTACAGTTTAGCAGCTGCTCATGTTGTTTATATGCAATCCCTTCAAAACATAGGAATTGCACTACGTAACTTTGCAGAAAGTGAAGTATCCTTAGATTTATTGAACATACCACAAATTGGCTGCAATGCTGACACTGGTGGTCAAGCTGGTGAATTGGGTTCTTCACAACCACATTCGCCTAATAATTCAGCGTTAAGTTACATGAAATCTGACAGTGCTTATGCAGTAACTATTAATATTGATCCATCCATGGTTAGTGACAGTAATAAGGTTTACGTAGATGATGTCGAATCATTGCCACCACCACCACCACCTTTGTCGTGGGACTACTTTAATCCGTCTGATGGGAGCTTTAGATTGATGGGTCATGAACGGTTTCGTGTTAACCTTAATGATGCTGATAAAGATATTGATTTAGGAGATTTAAAAGGTTTCGTTACTCCTCCTGAATCAGTGAATAGGGACCAAAATGGGCATGATTTTGATAATGTGGTTGATAGTGAAGTGAATGAATCGAGTTTGATATGCAAAAATGATCGAATTGAACAATGTGATTCAAAAGATGGCTGTTTGGCTGTGGAAGAAACAGAGGATCCTTCTGAGTTTATTACTGACAAAGCTAAGGATTTTCTTTCTTGCATTAAAGACATTGAGGATCACTTTATCAGAGCTTCAAAATCAGGGAATGAGGTCTCGAGAATGCTTGAGGCGAATAAGATACAAGTTAGCTATACAGAAGCAAAAGGTATATAACGTTTGGTTTTAATTTATATAAATGTTAGTAAAAGTTTTACTAGATTAATTATTGTAACAGTTTTGATTTGTTAATTTAAGATGAATGCTTGATTTTAGGTAGCTCAACGGGATCATCTTTGTCGCTCCTAACTTGTTTCAGAGGAGACACCACACTCGTTTTACATGGTAAGTTTCATAGATTTACTATAAGTATAATACTTGCTTTTTTATTTATGTCATGAAACTTATGATCTCGTGATAAGTTTATCCATTCAGTACATAATAAGTATCTAGATTGAAATGAGCACCAATAGTGAATGGTTTTCATAGTTCCGTATCTAGTACTGAATTAAATCTGTTTTTTAACTTGTCCGAATCAGCTTTCACCTGGAAATTGTGGACAGCTTTGTTTAACCATAAGGCTAAGCAATAGCTTTATGCCTCAGTTTTTAAAGGGACACATAATCGTTATAAGTTGTGAATTTTTTTTTGAACAACTTGTGAAATTGATCAAGAGAGTTGGAAACAAAGATACATTGTTTTGACATGTTAGCTCATTTTATATCCTGAATTGGCCAAGGGGAAATACTTTGAGAGAAAATGACTAGTTATTCATCCGATTTTTATAATATATTTTGCTTATTGTAAACTATTTGATGTTATTACTTAATGTTCAAGTAAATAATCTACTAAAGGTAGTCATGACTCCTAGAAAGCTTAAAAAACTTGAAACAACTAGAATTCCCATTGAAGGTCCTGAATTGATGTACAAAGGATGGGTTGCTTCTTTAATGCCCCCGTCGAATTACTCGTTTTAGGCCTCGCTTCATGTTAAGCCAAATTTGATTTTTGTTATACTAAAAAATAGGGGAGAATGTTGGTGCAAATCTGATTATAATGGAACTTTCATTTGAGACACGTTGTGATGATTGACAAAATCAGCTAATGATATTTAACTAGTTTTACATTTTTTTTTGGTGTATGTGTGTGTATGCAGAACCTCCGCAAACCGCAAAAGTCATTACATGGAAGCGATCATTGTCTACACATCCATCATTGTCACCTCAACCAGACACACAACCAAACGATGATAACAGGAACGATTTCATAGAGGACTTTTGTATGATTGCAGGAAGCCATTCTTCAACTCTTGACAGATTGTATGCTTGGGAAAGGAAACTCTATGATGAAGTGAAGGTACAGTTTACCTTTGGCTTAATCATAAGTCTTGTAATACAGTTTCGTCATTTATAGTAACAAGAAAAGTTGATACGATTTTTTTTTATGTTTATATTATGCAGGCGAGTGAATGTATTAGAAAAGAATATGATAGAAAGTGTGATGAACTTAGACACCAATTATCAAAGGATCTAAAGCCTGATTTGATCGATAGAACTAGAGCTGTTACTAAAGATTTGCATTCACGTATGACGGTTGCATTGCATACGGTTAACTCCATATCTAGACGGATTGAGGAAATAAGGGACGAAGAGTTACATCCGCAGCTTGTAGAACTCATTCAAGGGTAAGCATCAATTTTATTTTAGATTAGTTCTTTCAAAATAGTTTATGGCAAAAGGGTAATTTAAGATTAATCATGTGTGTTTTTGAGCGAAAACGGTTAAATGTTTTCCAAAATATAAGTTGGGTCGCCTAACCGCTGAAATATCGTAATGGGGTACACATAAGTAATCGTTTTTTTAAAAGTATAGCGACTTTAACCTTTGATATTATCCCTTGTAATGATGAAACGAAAATTGAAAGTAAAATGTGATTAAACCATGCAGATTACTCAGGATGTGGAAGTCAATGCTCGAATGCCACCATACTCAATACATAACAATCTCATTAGCTTACCATTCAAACATTTCGAAAACCAAGAGTCAACACGGCGAATCCAAGAACCAGATTTTGGCTGAGTTGCAGCATGAGATAGAATACTTTGGTTCAAGTTTTTCAGATTTGGTCAAATGCTATACTTTATATGTCGAATCAATCAACAGTTGGCTCCAAAACTGTATCATTCTACCTAAGGAACGGGCCAAAGGCAGGCGAGCTTTCTGTCCTCGGAGAGCTGTGGCCCCACCAATATTTGTTATTTGTCGGGATTGGTCAGCTGGGATTCAAAATCTGCCTTCTCAGAAACTAAGCGACACAATTAAAGACTTGCTATCAAATGTTCGTCTCCTTTATGATGCAGAGCTTGAAAATAGACAGGAGATGAAGAATGATGATGTTTTGGGGTTGAATTTAAGCACAATTCATTCAAGTTTGACTAAGGTTCTTGATCGTTTGACTAAATTCTCTGAAGATTCATTGAAGATGTATGAAGATATTAAACATAATAGCGAGACTGCTGGAAATGCATACTCGAATAATAGACCACCACCAAGACCTTTTAGCATATGAAAATTTCCAGTCTTTGTTTTGGTGGTTGTTCTTACGATATGATCAATCAGAAACTTGTGTCAAAACAATTGCTTCACAATCGTTTATATTCGACTTTATACTGATAACTATTTACGGGTTTTTAACCGTTTAAAAGATCTTACTCTTTTTTTTTTGAAAAGCAATGAAATTTATAACACCAACAAGAAAGAAGGCAGCAAGCCAAACACCTAAGGCCTCCAAGAAGGAGACCAAACCAAAAAGAACAACACCAACAATAGCTAAACCTACACCATCTACTATAGGATGAATACTAGAAGGATTTGTGATCCAAGCTTTCGAATTGAATTGGCCCTTAGGAACCGCTTGGAGATCCATAAAAGAGTGTTGGACTGAATAAGCGCAAAGATATCTTCACTAACACAGCCAATTTATCCTCAACTCTAGAATGAACCATTTTGTTTCTCCACTTCCAAAAGATCTTACTCTTAGGTGACTCTAATTTTTATTATATTAAACTGTACAAAGGAATACAAAATAACATAACATAATAAGTTTGTACTAAAGAAGAGATCACAAAACAAGTTATACGAGAATTAGATCATTTCAAGAATTTTCGTAATACTCGTCTGTATTAGGCAAGGATCTGCTAAGAATTACAGGATTCTTCTTTGTATCATAAAGTTCATCAACTGTCCTTGTACGACTTCTCTAAAGCATAGCTACTTGTTGGAACTCAGCCAAAGATCTTTTTTCCCAATCAAATCAGGCTGCCATGTGCCAATCTGAGAACAAAGGTTGCAATAATCCAGTCGATGGTGAATTGTAAGACCATTACCTTGTACATAGTATTTATATGCATATATTCTCAAACATATAAATGCCGACCCCCCCCCCCCCCCCCCCCCCCCCCCAAAAAAAAAATAAAAAATAAAAAAAATAAAAAAATAATACTTTTCATTTTTTTAGGAGGGCACATCTGCTTTATTCTCGCACATAAATGAAGGGATCAAAGAGATTATGGGAGATCATTTTCACCAAGAAATGACCCGAAATTGGATCTTGGTCTATTTGAGATTGTTCCTTTTAATCGTAATCAAAGATGTTTTCTTGTCTCTCGTTTCCTTTCTGAACAAATCGAAGAACCTAATGGATCGAACTCATTCTTGGCTGCTACGAAAGAAATAGGCCTTGCGTTGCGGAAAGAACGTTCTACTTTGAGTTGAAGGCAAGAGCTCCTTCCCTCCCTTTCTTATCGACATTAGTTGTATCCCATATCTCCCCATATCGTATTTAACTAGACCCCATCCCTCGCTTTGACTGTTCACCATATGTGTATCGTACCGACCCCATATCATACGTACAAGAATTGATTCCTTCTCCCCGTATCACTCATTCACATGCCATCTCATTGTTCACCTGGAAAATCTTCTTGTTTAAGACATATCAGCGGGATGCCTAGCTAGTCGATGTAGGCCCTCAAAGCAAACGGCGGGCAGACAAGTCGAAGGAGTAGTTTACTTACTTATTATTCTTAGTTTAACATATAATAAAAGATATAAGTTGTTAACATCCTAACTACCAATCCAGTCCAAGCAATATAGTAGGGTTTGCAAATTATAAGACGTACCAATGCAACTCCAAATGGTTTCAAGGATCAAACTCAGAGTTTTTCCTTACGTTATCTTTTAATTTCTACACAGGAGAGAAGATAGCAACAATGGAGGTTAGAAAGGGATCCACATTTCATTATTACCATTAAAAAGAAATCACAATCTTTGAAGATCTGGCGTCATTGTTTAAACTTTAAAGAAAAAACTGGTGAATTTTCATGTTTTGCTGTTTAAGCAAGAGTTGGCTAAATGAGCTTATCACATGGGTTGGGCAATGAGCTAAAGTCGACCTTTTTGTAATATGGGTTGGCCATTTCTATTAATAATAAGTAATGCATTTGGAACAACTTCAAAACAATATTAGCGTATTACAGTAATAGTCTCAAACATTGAATGAACACGAAACAAGTATTATGCACTAAAATTACTTTGAGAGACTTTTTATCTATTTGATCCATTGCTCCTCATTAAACTTTTGAATTTACCCCTGTGAGATGACAACACAACCCAGATTGACTCATGCATTACAGGCTCAAACCTGCAACTCTAAACGCCCTCACATTTTACAATCAAACCCTGAGCGATGTTCTCAACTACACTCTCCTCCCTTTTGAAGATACAAATAAAGGTGTAGATGAAAAGCGCAACGCCACAGTATTATGGGTTACGTATGCGTTTATATGAAAAAACTTAAAGAGGCGAACACAAAGGAGTCGATCACCCTCTATGCCTAACTATATACATTATTGCAAGTGAATCAGCAACCGTTGTGCCCATAGTAGCTATATATACTGGATCCGAATATCATGCGACAAAAATCATATTAAAAAAAGTGGATTTCTATATTCCAGTTACAACCATGAAACAGTAGTGCTACTTTGGAATGATTTTATACCACGATCAATAGAAGAATGAAGAGTAAAATCTACTAAAATCCATTTTTGCAGATGAAAGATTTTGATCTTTTATCCAACCAGCTTTTTCAGCTCTAAAATAACGTCTTAACTCTTAAAAACAAAAATGGTGAGTAAAACTCGTCCATACAAAACAAATAACTTCCATTATACAATATTTAAAACTTATCAATCGAGTACAAGATCCAAACAAATACTTTTCCATCAATGACCAGGCATTTTCAATGTTCAGGTTACTACAAGAGTGAAAAACTCAATAGTTGTAGATGATTACAATCAACAAAAAACACAAAAATATCCGGCTTACCTTTCTTTCAAGGTTTCTCGCAACATCTCATCGCACTTTTCCTTATAAAGGGCCAAATTCTGAAATAATATCAGACAAAACAAGTTACCATTGGCATAAATCATAATAACTTTATGATAATAATACTTTCACCACTTATAAACCAAATTGCAGAATTACATATCTAAATTCAGGCTTGCGCCAGGACCGGAGTCCCACTGACTAAGGAAAAAATACTGTTAAGAATGCGACAGCCAGTTAGGGTTATAAGTTCCACAGAAACACACATTTATGGGAAACCTACATGGAAACGAGGGTATGCACATATATGCCCGAAAAAGTTGTACTGAAATCAAATACCATTTTTCTGTTATAAACATCTATCCGATACCGCCGTCCCACACCACACATTTCAGTTTGGCAAGAATAAACTTAGAGCGGGACACGGTCCATGACGGGTAAGACAGAGTGAATGCAGCCTATGAATGAAAAGGCATGAATTTAAGTCAGTAGGCTAACAACGTGGTCAATGTGTATTTTGAGAAAAAAGGACCTATCTATGACTGAAAGGCCCAATGGTCCTTGATAACCAATAATGCAAGTGAACGTGGAAGGAACCAGTTAGGGCCTACACGGCTTGGACCATTTACTCAAGAAAAAAAAAGGACATATCTACGACCGAAAGGCCCAATGGTCCTTGATAACCAAGAATGCAAGTGAACGCGGAACGAAACAGTTAGGGTCTACACGGCTTGGGCCATTTACTTAAGGACCAGTCTTGACTGTTCTAGTCAGACCAAGTTTATTGCTTATATCTGAAGGTGACCATGTATACAATGAGTTATTCTTAAGCATGAAAATTCTTAAAGATATTTAATGGTCTAAAAGCACGTATATTTAAACTATTCAAGTTCCAAGTATATAGAAAATAATAAAGTGAATCAAACTGCAGGAAAAATTAACTTCTACAATGTTGCATTTTGGAATAATTTTAGTAAATTTAAGGTATGGAGGAATACTAGAGCAATTATTGCATAGACTCACACTTGCAGCACATTTTAGAAAACAAATTTACATATACTACTATCTGTATGACTTCACGGTGGAATACAAAACACTTAAAGTAAAAATAAAGTATCCCATTTGCATATCAAGAAAGAATGAAGGTTCTAAAGTAGGCTTCCATGTCTGATAATATGTGGATTATATTCGCGTGCTAAAGATACAACACTACCATGATGCCATATGGATAACAGTTAGCAATATTTACTTATTTAGTTATTGTATTGTCGTACTAAAGAGATACAGTAGGATTGTATCTATAGACATCTATTAATTCATCAGGACATTGGAAGAGTTCTATGCCGAAATCTAGTCCAACAATAAGTATAAATGTAATCTATGTGTCTCTTTTTACCAAATTAGAGACAACAACCTTATAATTAATTCTCTTTTGTATCTAATCTTGGGAATGCCCTTATCAACTGTTGTTTATGATGTACAGTTTGGATGAGAAGTAATATAAAATTTACCTTTTGCACCAAAAAAAAAAAAAAAAAAAACCTTATAATTAATTCCATGTATAATCATTATATAAAAGAAAATGTATAACGCGATAGATAAGGTTCAGATTTGATACCGAAGTATAAGCATAAACACCAGCCTCCTTAGGCCCTGCAGGACTTCCACGCCTGATAAACTTTCCATCTTTATAGATGTACAACATTGGCACCCCAGTAGATAGCTCTAAGTTGATAACCTTTTAGCAAGAAGATAACATCATCAGGAAACGTTAGACTTGTGGAAGAAACACGGTCTATGCAAAAACAGATTTTTACCTCTTGAGGAGTTAGATTATCAAGATACATGATAATAGACCTCAGGGAATTTGCATGTGCAACGACCATTACATGCTTTCCAGCCATAAGTTGTGGTTCTATCTGTACAGTATACTCATCTTCAGTATCATTTTCTGTTGAGCCTAGTTTAAAGGACAAAAGAAACAGAGTAATCTCACATTGTCTTTAAAGTAGGCAACAGCTCTTTTTAGGCACATTTCCAAGCTTTCACCATTAGGCGGCCGAACTGCGTAACTTCTACGCCAATTGTAAACTTGCTCCTTACCAAATATTTCAGCGGTTTCTTGCTTGTTTAAACCTTGAAGATCACCATACCTGAAAGCAAAGAGACGCAAATCAGAAATGGAATGAAATACCAAAAATAGTACCTCAAACCCAAACCAAATTACTGTATCTTTATAAAACCCTCATGTAACGGGTTATAAAGAAGAGGAAGAGAGAGATAGAAAGACACACTATATTACATTCTCTCGTTTAACTGCCAGGCTGTAACAACTGGAAGGGACTGATTTTTGGTGTCTTCGCTGTATATTTGACTAAAGAATCTGGCTTCTTCATTCTCATTACGAATGATTATAGGAACCTGCAAGTTCAAATTGATAGTAAGCCAAAGATCAAAACTACTATTTATCAAGGCATGTCATGATTGTCATCATTAACGTGTTCTGTAAAAGGGCATGCAATTGAATAATATGGTTTCGTGCTTGGAAAAAGAGTAATATTAAGGGATTTCCAAGGTTAATAGATTTGTACATATATTAACTAGATTCAAGTATATGAACCTATCAAAGGTTTGTTGTCGTGTTGTGTACTTGTATCTCATTAGAAATAATAAGATTGGTAACTTTTGGATAGAAAAATCATTAAACTACTAGCACGTGGATTAGTCAGCCAAAAGGTCGCACACCATGATTACCCAAAAGAAAATCATTAAACTACCTTCTGGCAGCAATGTTGGGTCAGGGCAAGCATCGCTGTCATTTTTGAACGGACTAATGCTGATGTGTAAACAATGTCAAATGGCATGGTACTGAGTATCTTGCCCGCTTCTATTGCTTCGTCTACACCTTTTCTTGTTAGGGGGACATCAACACATCCAGTAAACAGATTCTTTTCATTCCACATTGATTCTCCATGTCGAACTATGATCAGGGTTGATTCATCTATCTTATAAAGAACACATGACAGATTGAAAAACATATCATTTCAGTAAACTTAAGACACCACATAATCCAACGAAAAAAGGTATGGTTTTGTTTCTGGAATTTCACTTACTTGTACTCAACGGTTCATGGTAAGATGCTTGGTTCATACTCATTTGCAGATGCCATTTTGTTCTCCGTACTGATACCTTATCTAGTCCATTTCGCGCAAACAGCTTATGCTTACTTGATGTCGTAAAAGAATCAAAATCGAATATTGTGTTGCATCCAGTTGGATCCTGTTGCTTTTTGACAACTAATCAAAGCCATTCTGATCATATTACAAACATAATAAATGTTAGTAATATCTTTGCTGTACTGGAACATCTAAAGGTACAATATTACCAAATTCCTTAAAAAATCAGCAAAACTCCTTGTTAATAACCCCAATACACAATCACACTTTTTAGTACTACTCATAATCACCAATTTAGGTCAACCACATTCTCACATAATAATAAATAATTTCTATAGACATATTAATAATATTATTATA
This sequence comes from Artemisia tridentata subsp. tridentata, assembly GCA_021014915.2. Lineage (NCBI taxonomy): Eukaryota > Viridiplantae > Streptophyta > Magnoliopsida > Asterales > Asteraceae > Artemisia > Artemisia tridentata. Next base: position 251,047,537 of record CP139504.1, read on the forward strand.
TAAACTTTTTACAAGATTAAAACACTTTCTCTAAATGCAAAGACTATATAAATGAATATGATCACTAAACTTACAATTATAATAAGTTGGTTTGATATACAAAAATTGTAAATTTGTAACTGGCAACATCATCATTTTTTGTTGAGGTAAAAGTCAAGTAGTTGAATCGATCAAAGAGCCGAGGTTGGTCAAAGTGTACCAACTGGTGGGATGGGACCTGCTTTTCTGTCTGGCCCAAATCTTGTTTTAATACGGGCTTTGGAACATTTTTTTTTTAATAAAAAAAAGTCCAAATTAAAAACCCACGTACACAAACACATTTTGGGCCGAGCTAAAACATTTTGTTCGTTTCTAAACCGAATAGTTTTTCGAGAGTGAACCACTTTTGACCATTTTGAAATCTAAATGTTGTTTTTAGGGGCGACAACTACATGATACATGGCAAAATTGAGAGTTGGTCAAGATACAGGATTTGGAATTGAGCGGGATTTTAGCATGGGCATGGTGGTCCTAATCTAACTTGTGAAGGCATTCTGTTTTTCCATTTTCTGTTCTTTTATACATAAAAAGAATTGTAACTTTGACTTGCCATTCTTTTATGCTTATAAAAACCTTTGAATCTTTAGGCCAAATAATGTTGTTTGTGGTGATATGTGTATACTATATAGAATTGACTATTTATATATTTCAAGTTGTTGATGCTGGTGTTAGTGCTATGATTATGATTAATGTTGAATGGTGACCAAGTACCAATATTGCTAATGAACTAGAATAGCCTAAATCGCGATACTAGTAGCCACTAAATTAGCGACAAGGATTGCGAATTGAAATAGTAAGTCACAATTATTTAGCGACGTATAAATAAGAAGTCGCTATGGTTGTCGCTACGTTTAGCGACATAGTTTGACAAGTCGTAAAAATCTGCGACTCATTTATAGCGACCTGCCATTTGTAGTCGCTAAATGCGCCGCTGGTGTCCAATACGTCGCTACCAAAGTCACTAAAAGACATTTTTCTATACTAGATTCGGGAGTCAACTAATTGGAAGAAGGCTTTTCACTTTTACTTATCTGAACTCTTATTTGTTAGAGTAGTAATTTTATTTGTATTTCTTAAGTATAAATATTAATTGGGATGGAAAACCTTAATTTTTCACTTGGCCAACAACGATTCTTCATCAAAATTGTCAAACTTAGACATCCTGATACGGTTCGGATTTGATTAAGACCAAGCTAAGTTCGGTGGGTAATCAATCCTCCAATCAACGAGGAAAGCTAGGATTTAGAATAGCCTTCGATGAGGATCGGTAATCTTTTGTAACGAGATAATGTTTAGAGAATCAAAAAGGAAGAAGATTAGCAATTCATTCATATCCCTACTATCAGTGAAATCACTTATAAGTAGGCTTGACATAATGTAAAATTACATAAAAGACCCCATACTTATATAAATAACATAAAGGACCCTAAACTTAACATAGACACATAACAATACTCCCCTCTCAAAAGATCCTTGACCCCAAGGATCAAGAGAGTTGGTACCAATCGTCAATATCTCCGTCTTTTCTCTGCATACCTTCTTCCATTTCCACTTAACTAACCACTTGTCCACAGTTTGTAATCTATTCTTAATCACACATTCTTCAAGGAAATAACTAGGAACCATTTCACTTTTGATCTTCAATATAAGCTCTTGCTGACTTTTAAAAAAGTCAACATACTCGATTTGTGAAATACCTTTAAACCTTCCTTTCAACTGAACTTCCATATAGACTTGCTTCATAAATTTCATAGAACATGAGTATATGAAGTTCTTGTTTTCTATCTCCTCTGAATTTTCATCAAGAGATACACATTTAATTTCCCTTCAACACCTTGAGATACACTATTAATTTGAACAATAGGAAATGAAATGTCAATACCAGTAGTAACTTCCTGATCTTTCTTTAACTTCAATAAATATTGATTCAGTCCAAAAAAAACCTTCACAATCTCTTGAAAACAATTACCTACTGATCCTAAATTTTTATAAAACACAGCTTGATGTGCCCCGGTTTTGACACCTTTTACCACCCCTCTAGTATCCATATTATAATAGAAATTGACCAGCTTCACATAACAGTCCACATCATATGTTTGACCCTCACAATCCAATTTTGCACCAACTTGACACACTTCTGTCCCAAAGTTATTGTAAACATACCATAGATCATTTTTATTCTTGTCATTTAAGATAGTATCGCGTCTTAGGCGACATTTCCTTCTGGGAGCTTTATCATATGCATGCGTATTAAACGTTTACTGCCATTCCACCAGCCATCAAGACGTTATTCTCCATTTGAATTCGAGTGAGATTGTCTTCCTAACAAGTAGTTCCTTATTCATAAGCGCAATACCAAACAAGCAACTCATTTCTGTTAACTTATCCAAACACACATACTCAAAATTTTCATACCCAAGCTTTTTCAGAAGTATATAACCAGGTACAATCAAATCTACTTTCTTAATAGTCTTCGAACTGAGGTTCATTCCACATCATATTAGTCACCTTATCAAATTTCGTATTTTTCAGTCGGAAATGATGCTGCACATCAGTTACACCTTGTAACCTTCTTGAACCTATATATTTTCTGCCTAAGTATTGCTGTTGGGTCATGAAAAACCCAAGAATACTTAAAACATGATTTGGACACAAATTAACTAAGTGTTAACTTAAACCGAGAACAATTCAAGTCACTGAGAGAACAGCCTCTCAGTGAGTCATCTTCAGGTTGCTTAAGGCGAATTCAAATAGAAGGATTCACTACGCAGGAAGGCGGTACTCCCTGAAGTAGCACTTAAGCCAAAGAAGAAGATGATGGTTCAGTGAGTGTTGGACAAGAACTCACTGAACCCCAGTCTCCTCAACAACAATGAAGTAATTATGAATGATAACTGAGAAGCGTGTCCTGAAGAACTAAGTGCCTGAGAAGAAAGGCAGAAATATCTAGGAAGGATTTAAGATAAGATCAAATCTTATCTTGTCAGGAAGAAATCCTTCCTAAGACGGCTTAAAGTCTTGGAGTGTCAGACCAACCACTCCTAAAGACTTAATAAGCCATTTCTATTGGTTCTTGGAAATGACAATTAATTGCTCAACAACTTGTAATATTTTAATTACTTTTACTCAGATTACTTGTGTATAAATAGATTGAGAAGGAGAGAAGTTGTGTGTGTTTTGTACAATTAAAGCTTAGACTTTTGCAAAACAACTTCTCTCCTACAAAGAGTAACGTATCCCTGAGATTGCTCAGTGAGGTCGCATTGTTACCACTCAAGCAAAACTTGAGTTTAGATAGGAGACACCACCATACCTTGTCTATTCAATCCCAAGTGTTTGTTCCGCAAAACACTTGGGTATAGATTCTTTGATTCATTTCTAATAAGAATTTAAACGTTGAAAATTACCTTGAGTTTTTATATTCACGTTTTATAACTGTTAGAATTAATCATAAACATTGTATTAGTCATAAACACAAATAGATTAACTTTCTAGTTAACTCTAAGCGTGTAAAGGGACCAACAAGTGGTATCAAAGCCTCTGGTTTATAAAATCTTTTTAAACTAACCAAGAGTGCTCTAGGTTTTTAAAACCAAGATCCTACTATGGCTGATATCAATGTACCCCAGCTAGTCGACAAAAAGGGTGGCAGCTACTCCGCTGTTGCACCCAGACTTGAAACTGGGAAATTTAGCAAATGGAAGAAGCGTATGATTTGCTATCTTACTGGTATGGAACCCTACTACATCACCTGTATCAGGGATGACCCATTTGTCCCTAGGACAACCGCAGGGCTAAACAAGCCTGAGGCCCAATGGACCATTGATGAGAGGAGGGTGGTCAATCAAGACCAACGCCTAAAAAGCACCCTTATATCATGTCTTCCTGACGATATAATGGAATCAGTCATCAACTGTCTAACAGCCAAGTAAACTTGGGATGACTTGGTAAACAGCTTTGAGGGTCCCTCAGATACCAAGGAAAATAGGGTCATGGACCTTAAACTTGAGTATAATACTTTCAGGGCAAAAGACTCTGAAAGTCTCTCACAGACCTACACCAGATACAAGACTTTGATAAATGAATTATCAAATGATGGTGTTGTACTGACTAAGCATGAGACTAATGTTGCTTTGTCAACAGTCTCCCTGAGAAGTGGCTCAACTTCTCACAAGGCCTGAGGAATGCTAACCACATTCAGACCCTTGAGCTCCCTGAAATTTATGGGAAGTTTGTCTATGAGGACAACTTGATCTCAAGGAGATACCCTGACTCAAAAGCTCTTGAGTCCAAAAAGGCCTTAACCTCCACACCCATATCAACTGCTTTCTATTCTAATGGTGTTGTGCAGGATATTCAAGAGGATTCTGAAGAAGAAATTGATGAAAGGACTGGTGAGGAGTACCTGAACGACCTGAACTTGGAATTCCAAGAAAGGGCACTCCTTGCTAGTTCAAGACGGTTCATCAAAAGAAATCAGTCCAACGTTACAAAACCAAAAGCAAATGAGACCACTGAATGCTTTTAAATGTGGTAAAAAGGGTCATTTTGCTAGGGACTGTTATTCTAAAACTATCTCAGAACCCTCTTACAAATTCTCAGGAACTAGCAAGTTTCAACCTAAAATGTTTCAGTCCACCCAACAATTTCAAAACAAGGGTCAAAAGGATTTTGAAACAAAATATAGGAAAATCAAAGCTAAACTTGCACTTTTTGAAACTAACCCCATATTGCCTCAGACTGCTCAAACATCTAAACCTACTCAGTCAAAGAACAAGGTATTAGTAGCTGAAGCATATGATTGGGATGATGAAGAGGCTTCCTCAGATGAGGAAATAAGAGTTAGTGCACTGATGGCCACTTTCTGAAGAGGATCAGGTGGCTGTGGGAAAAAGCCATGCTAGGAATGGAGAGTGGGTCAACATCACCATGAAGAAGGTAAATACTTTACTTTCTATGAATGATGATTCTGATTGGCAGTCTTACATGAATTATATTTGTGTTGATCTAAAGTTTGTTGATGAACAAAGGCTTAATCTGTTTTCAAAATATAACAATATTGTGTCAGAATTGAATAAATGTAGAGATGAACTGCTTGTACTAAAGCAAGCCAAACTTGAAATAATAACTCTACAAATTCAGAACACTGAGATTTTGAAACAAAATCATGCCCTTCAAACTGATCTTAACAGAGAAAAGGCTGTCATCCAAAGCTGGACCAAGAAAAACCCCAAAGTTTTTGACACTGTGGGATTAATCTCTCAGAAAACCATTGGAATTGACCCTCTTATGGTTGATCCAAATGTGTGTCACAATGAACTAAACTTTGTTCCAGCTGGCATATCTTTTGAGCAAGAAATGATTTCCATGTCAAATGACTGGATTGTCAGGGACAACCCAGTCAGTAAGTTACCAAACTTTAAGACTGGAAAGATCTTGCTTCCTGAAAGTCAGGCCTTGAAAAATATGCTTGGACTTACTGAACAACTCAGTAAGCTCGAACTCACTGAACAACTCAATACTGAGTCATTGAATGAGTCTGAATCAGAATCATACCCACCACTTCCTCCACTGAATACCCTTCAGGGTGCTGCACCTAACTTAGGCCTCCCACCAATGGTCTTCTCACCACACTCTCCAAAGGAGAGATCAGGAAAGGGAACAACCATCCTGAAAAGACCAACCCTTGATGTCTCAGTAAATACTGATGACTCATCAACTTCAGTCCCTTCTGAAGTATCAACCCAAAGCCCTGATTCAAAATTTGATCAGTTGGCTGAAATGGTCAGGAAGCTGGGAGAGAAGATTGCATTTCTGAGAAACCTTCTCAATCCAAGAAGGAACAAAACTAACTTCCTCAAAGACCAAACCCAAACCCACAAAACCCCTGAAAAGATGTGAACTATGCAACTATACAAATCATCTCACTGATGATTGCTATAGAGTCCTTTATTGCATGATTTGCAAAAAGGAAGATCACAGGACCTCTGATCATAAACAATGCTCAGTCATGTCAAACTTTTCAGGACTTAAGGCTCAGTGCCTGAACTACCCTTCTGATTCTAAGCAGAAACAGAAGCAAAAGGTCAAGCCTTTTCCACCTTGTCCTTTATGTGGATTCAATGACCATCTTCCTGAGGATTGTCAAAGAGACAAACACTGTGAATCTAGTGGAAGTTCCACTCAGAAATCCTCAGGAAAAGAGAAGGTCATTTAGTCAAGAAGAGGAATGAATAAACAATTCTCTCAGACTACTGAGGCTACCCCTGCGACTAAATGCAAAACATGCGGTAGCTCAGTCCACTCAACCACTGACCATGAATCAATTAATACTTTCATAAAGACCTACAATACCAAACCCTCCATGAAGTGGAGTCCTAGAAAGAACTGACCCAGTTTACTATTTGTGCAGAAGCATGCCAGGGATCCTATTTGGCATTTAGACAGTGGATGTTCAAGGAGCATGACTGGTGTTAAGGAGTGTCTGCACAAATATGTGGAAGAACCAGGACCCAAAGTGATATTTGCAGATAATTCATCATGTCTCACTGAGGGTTATGGTTCAGTAAACTGCAATGGTATTGTCTTTACTAGGATTGCTTATGTAAATGGTCTTAAGTACAATCTGATCAGTGTCAGTCAACTATGTGATGCAAAATACATAGTTCAGTTTGATGATAAACAAGGAACCATCTTCAATGCAAATAAGGAAATTGTCCTCATTTCACCAAGAAGACAAGATGTTTATGTATTAGACATGTCCAGTCTAACTCAGGATGGAACTTGTCTCTTTGCTAAGGCCACTGATACTCTCAACTGGCTTTGGCATAAGAGACTCACCCACCTGAACTTTAAAAACATAAACAATCTTGTAAAACAAAACAAGGTCCTTGGCTTACCATCACTTGTGTTTTCAAAGGATAAACCATGCTCAGCTTGTGAAAAAGGTAAACATCACAGAGCATCCTTTAAAACCAAAACCAACTTTTTCATCAGGAACTACCTACATCTTCTCCATATGGATCTATTTGGACCTATCAGTCCAAGATCTACTAACCATGAGAAGTATACTATGGTCATAGTGGATGAATACTCTAGATACACTTAGGTATTCTTCCTGATAAAAAAGAGTCAGGCAGCTGAAACAATCATGTCCTTTGTCAGGAACATTGAAAATCAAAATGACATCAAGGTCAAACAGATTAGAACTGACAATGGGACTGAGTTCAAAAATTATGAACTTGAATGTTTCTGTGATGAGAAAGGTATTTCCCAAAACTTTTCCTCTCCATACACACCTGAACAAAATGGTGTTGCTGAGAGGAAAAATAGAACACTCATTGAAGCTGCAAGGACAATGCTATGTGGATCAGTCCTTTCTAACCATTTTTGGACTGATGCAGTCAAAACTGCCTGTTATACACAAAACAGATCTATCATTGTCAAGAGACATGGGAAAACCCCATATGAGTTATTCAAAGGAAGAATTCCTGACATCAGCTACTTTCATGTCTTTGGGTGTCCTGTGTTTATTCATAATCACAAGGATCACTTAGGGAAATTTGATGCAAAAGCTGATGATGGATACTTCCTGGGATACTCACTTGTCTCAAAAGCCTTCAGAGTGTTCAACACAAGGAGACAGCAGACTGAGGAAACATTTCATGTTACCTTTGATGAGAGCACTGATGCAATCAGGTTCTCAACTGCCTCAGTAGAAGAGATCGGAATTGATAATTCTTCAAGATATCCTCCTGATGAATATCTCCCTGAAAACAATCCTTCTACTCAGTATCAAGATGATGCTAACCTCTCCTATTACATAATCCCTCACAACCTACCCAACCCAACCATCACTGAGTTTGTTGAGGCACATGCAAACACTGATGAAATTAATCAGTCTGTTCAAAATGCTCAAGAACCAAATAATCTCAGTGATCTGGTAGACACTCAAGATCCAATCAATGATCATGTGTCTACTCCAGAACCAAACCCTCTACCCAATCAGGCCTCCACAAGTTCAAATCAGTATCCAGGACCTCAGGAAAGTTGGACTAGGTCTCAGGACATTGAACTTGTCAATATTATTGGAGAGCCTACTGAAGGCATGCTCACCAGGAGCATGGCTGCTAGTCTAAAAGCAGCCTCAGCCAATGAATGCCTATTTGTGGACTTCATTTCCACAATTGAACCCAAAAGTGTTAAAGAAGCACTTACACATCCAAGTTGGGTTCAGGCCATGCATGATAAACTGGAACAATTTGACAGAAACAAGGTAATGACCTTGGTCAAATGTCCTGAGAATGTCTCAGTCATTGGCATGAAATGGGTATTCAAAAACAAAACTGATGAAAATGGCATAGTCATTAAAAACAAAGCCAGACTTGTAGCCAAAGGCTATAATCAACAAGAAAGCATTGACTATGAAGAAACATTTGCACCAGTAGCAAGGATGGAAGCCATCAGGATCTTCCTTGCTTTTGCTACATACATGAACTTCAAAGTATACCAAATGGATGTTAAAAGTGCATTCTTAAATGGTTCACTAAAAGAGGAAGTTTATGTTCAGCAACCTCCTGGATTTGAAAGCCATGAGTCTCCTGATCATGTCTGTAAGCTTAACAAAGCCCTTTATGGACTGAAGCAAGCTCCCAGGGCATGGTATGAGACTCTCTCAGCCTTCTTAATCCAAAACAAATTTGTCAGAGGCAAGATAGACAACACATTGTTTATCTATAAGACAAATACTGATGTCATACTAGTACAAGTGTATGTTGATGACATCATCTTTGGCTCAACAAGTTTCAAACTTTGCAAACAATTTGAAAAACTAATGGCAAAGAAGTTTGAAATGAGCATGATGGGAGAACTGACATACTTCCTTGGTCTACAGATCAAGCAGACTGATAGAGGAACCACTATCAGTCAAGAGAAGTATGTAAAGAATCTACTAAAGAAGTATGATCTCAGTGACTGTGCCTCAGTCAAAACTCCCATGGTCCCCCCAAACAACCTTGGTCCTGATCTCACTGGTAAACCAGTAAATCAAACTCTCTTTAGAGGAATGATAGGATCACTGATGTATCTACTTGCATCAAGGCTTGATATCCAATTCTCCGTATGTCTGTGTGCCAGATATCAATCTGACCCAAGAGAATCTCATATCACTGCTGTGAAAAGGATATTCAGGTACCTGAAAGGCACTCCTAACCTTGGATTATACTATCCAAAGTGCTCAGAACTTGATCTTAAAGGATACTCAGACTCTGACTATGCTGGATGCAACATGGACATAAAAAGCACCTCAGGCTCTTGCCAAATACTTGGTGGGAAACTAGTCTGTTGGAGTGCTAAGAAGCAACAATCAGTTGCCTTGTCCTCAGCTGAGGCTGAATATGTTGCAGCAGCTAGTTGTTGTGCAAATGTACTCTGGATGAAAAGTCAACTCAGTGACTATGGAATTCAGTATAAGATGGTACCCATCTTTTGTGATAACACAAGTGCAATTGCAATCTCAAACAACCCTGTTCTTCATCAGAGAACAAAACACATTGATATCAGATATCATTTCATCAGGGACCATGTCATGAATGGTGACATTGAATTACATTTCATCCCTACTGAATATTAGTTAGCTGATATCTTCACCAAACCTTTGGATGAACCAACTTTCACAAGGCTGAAAGCTGAATTAGGAATGTTGGATATAGAGAATCAATCCACTGATTGAATCCTTCCAACTGAAGTGTAAATTCTTAAAACCTCAGGTCCCTGACTCAATGTGTACATCAGTGAAAACAACTCACTGAATCCTCAACTTCAGGAACTAAAACCCAAGTTCCTGAAATCTTTAGGGTTCAGGAACTAAACCCAAGTTCCTGAATCCTTGTTGCTCAGGAATCATTCCATATTCCTGAATCATCAGTGACTAATCCCAAGTCCCTGAAAAACCATCACTGAATGAAAAGTCATTCAGGGCCCTGAAAAGAGACATTAAATACTGACTTAAATGCTCTAAGTATCTAGTTAGTAAATGTCCGAGGTTGGTAACTGAACTCATATTTAATTTAAGAATATTTGTTCTTTTTGCCTTTCTGGCTTCCACCTCTGGGCCACCACATTCCCACTTGGCATTAAATGCCTCTCCAATCACATTACAGAAATGTGATGACTCATCTCTGCAAATTACACTTTTGCAGAACTGCTCAACTGTTCACTTCGACTGTTGCGCCAAACCAGGAAAGTGGAGTGTTGGCATTAAATGCGGATCCCAAAACATATTATTCAAAACAATTTCCAATAATTCTTTTTGAATAAATTAAGATCGCTCAAATGTCTAAAACACCCCCATCTCCACTTCCCTATAAATAACCCAACCAAAAGAAACACACACAAGTTTTTATAGAACTTAAGCAAAACTCTGCCATTTTAATTCTCAAAAACAAATTGTGTGTGTATTCTTAAGCTTTAGAAACCCAGAAACCTTAGTCAAACCCAGACTTACCCACAAATGGCTTCTTCTAATGCTATTGCATACGCCCCCAATTTGGAATTCCTCACTGGGGACGTTGACCTAACAAAGAACAATGTGGTAGGAAATTCCTCTTATCCACAAAACTACCCAGCCTACAAGAACGTTATGAAATTTCTTCGTAATTGTTTTCTTGCAAAGGCTTTCACCCACACCCCCTCAGTCATCTACCATGACTTTTTGAGGGAATTCTGGTGCACGGCTGTGGCTACCAGCCCCAAAGACACCAAAGAGTCAATCATCACCTTCACGGTGATGAATGGGAGCAAAACCCTCTCCTTTGACTACTCAACCTTCATCAAAGCCACAGGCCTTGACTTTGCTGAAGCGTTTGCACCCAACCCTACTAATCAGGACATAAAGAATGAACTGATCTTTTTAGCTCCCCATGACCCCAGACGTCCTACAACGTCTGCGGGAGGCTTATTGGAGAAGGCTCCAGTATTCAAAACATGGTTCCATCATATCTGGAGGATACTGATGACATTTGTCATTCAGGTCCTGGGTGGAAATAAATCCTCTACGGAACAATTGAACTCATCACAACAATTGATGCAGTTCAGTCTCCTTGAGGGTACAAAAATTGACATCGGAGGAATAATCTTCCAAGACCTTGTTGCTAAGCTCTCAGGAAAACATAGGCAAAGGCATATGTCCTACCCTAGATTTGTTTCCTGTGTGCTTCAGGACCTACTTGGTTCTGACTACGTGAGGCCTGATGCAGAAGGTACGAAGCCTGACGTCCTGCACAAGTCAAACTTCACTAGTAGCATCAATGAGGTTACACATATTGCCCTGACTGAATACATGCAATCAGTCATTCAGGGTAACGACGTTATCTCACCAGTTCCTTCATCGACCAAAAAGGTGAAGAAGACAAAGAAGGTTCAGTCCAGCCAGGTGGTTAGACCCAAGCCACTCGCCACTGAGACTGATCCTCAAAACCAACTAAACCTTAAAAAGTGGTTGAAAAAGGCCGAGACCTCTGAGACACCCATTTTTGAGACCCTCTTGACCTCAAAACAAAGGCCAACGGAGGTCACTGAGCAATCATCCTCAGTGACCTCGGGCACACCCCTTCCACATGGTTCAACTGACATAAACAAGTCAGAGGGATCAGGAAGCATTCCCCCCTCACATCCCGATGAAGGAACTGTCAAAAAACAAACAGTTCCCAAGGGAGGAAAAAGTTCTAAATCCTCGGTAAGGCAGCACTACCTTACTGAGAAGGGGACCCACAAACATTCACATCCCGCTAACGTTCCTGAGCAATCACCCTCAGGATCTCAGGGAGAAAAAGACCCTAAATCCCCAAAAGGACAGCACAATCCTGATGGGAAGGGGGTCCACTAACTTTCACAATCAGTACCTAGTGATACCACTGGAAAACACCCATCAGTGGTTGAAAGTGCTAAGGGGGACAAAGACTCAGAGGGAAAGAAACAACCCACTGATACGGAACCCATAAACCCCTCAGGCGGTCCAATCCTCTCAGGACCTACCCCCAAAAGCTAGGCTGGTGTTACCCCAGTTATTATGGCTAGTCAGGCTGAGCAAACCCACTCAGTTATTATGACAACGAGGTCAGGACCTGACCAAACCAAAGTCGAGTCTTTTTATAAAGAGGAGCCGGTTGAATTTTTGGGTATTGAGTCCATGGGGGACTTTCAGGCTTTTATTGAGTCTGATGAAGAGCTCAGGGAAGAGAGTGAAGAGGAAATTTTTGAGGCAGGTGAGGATATGGAAACTGATGTACAACCCGAGCAACCTGAACAATCACATCAGTCATCTCCACGCCAAAGTGAAGAGTCAGGTTCTCAATCTTCTAATTCTTCTGATACTGGGGACATCCTCAAAAAGTATGATGACTCTCTTCCCCTAACTGAAAGAAAATTGGTCAAGTTCCTGCTCAAGACCAATAGAGCTCTTTACACTGGTCTCTCTGAAGAGATGTTCGATCATCACACTGAGGCAGCTGTTCACTATGCCAACCTCAAGGCAGATGTTGAAAGTTATCATGATGATGTGAACGAAATGCATTCTGACACCAATCACTCCCTGACAGCTATTGATCTTCATCTCAGGAAGTCCAATCTTGCTCTTGAAGGCATCACCAAAAGCCTTGGAACTATTCAAACAGCTGTCAAGGATGACCCGAAACTCAACAAGAAGGTCCTTCAGGCTGCTGAGACTTACCAGAAGCAATCAGCTGAATTCAGTGATCTTCTCAGCTTACTGAAGGATTCTAATATTCAGGGTCTTAGCTCTTCATTGGACTCGATCAGGACTTCCTTGAGTCTTCAGGAAAAACATCTGGGTACTTGGGCACAATCTTCAACATCCTTGGCATGGTCTCTTGGGTCAAGGATGTCAGGCATCGAAGCTTCTCAGGCATCTCTTGCTGATAAGATCTCAACTCTTCAGAAAGACACCTCGGACATCAAATCTATGATGACTGAGATCTATCAGGCTTTCAAGGGTCCTGCTGCTCCAGTGACTCCAACTCTTGCTATCACCATGGCTCAAGCAACAGTTGAGGGGGAGAAAGACACTGGAGTCCCTGAAGTTTCAACAAGCCAACAACCTCCTTCTCCTCCTTCTCACACTGAGGGGGAGATTCCTGAAGCTTCTTCCACCCATCAAGAAAAAGGCAAAGGGATCCTCACTGATCCTGAGCCTCAACCAGCACCAATCATGGTAGCAAAGGATCCTGAATCACCACCCAGGATCCCGTATGACATTGATGGAGTTCTTCACCACTTCTCAGCTGATGAACTCAGTGCTTACCTAGAGGAAGAGGAAGCAAAGAAGAAGTTAAAGGAGGAAGAAAAGGTGAGCAAGCCTGCCATTATTAAGGTTGTTCATGAAGAGGCTGAGAAAATTGGTCTTGAGGCTAAGGATCTCTCAGGAAGAGAGGTGGTATGACCTTTGTAAAGGCTCAGACTGAGGAGATGATCACTCTCAGGAAGAAAAGGGAGGAAAGGAATAAAAGGGCTGAAGAGATCAGGCAGAACAGGATTAAGAAATATCAGTGGTATATGACTAACAGGTTGAAGCCAGAACCAATCACTGATGTTCATATTCATCGAAACACCAATCCTGCCTTCAGATACTGTCTACAGAGGTGCTGACATGAGAAACTTTGATGTTCATACCCCATTCAGATTCGCTGACTTTGGGATCACAGAATTGGATGAGTTGGGTCCATTAATTGCAAAGAAATCAAATGTTGTGGTCCCTAGCCTGTTGAAGTCCCTGAGTCTGAGGTACGAAAGATTGGCAGCTGCACCTCAGGAACTTGGCACTCCATCTCTTCTTCCTGATTCAGCACAACCAGCTCCCTCTCAGTCTTCTTCAAGAAAAAGAAAGAAGATAGAAGCTGAGCCTGAGATCAAGGTTCCTGGTCTTGACTGCAATAGGGCTCTCCCTGAAGGTGTTCCTTTCAGGAACAATATGGTCATTGAACAACCTGAAAGAGGTTTGTTCTTCATTGATGAGTTCGGAGACAAAGCCTTCCAGAGGTGGAGTGACATCGATTTGTCAGGGATCAAAGCTATGCTTGGTTTTCTAATGATGGCCTCTCCTCTCAAGAGTCCTGAAAATGTGAAGTTTTGTCAAGACCTGAAAAGGAAAATCCATGAGCACCCTGACCAACAAGAGCTGCAGTCAAAGAAGCCCAAGCTTGAAGCCCTTGGTATTAAGTTGAACTGATAGATCTGCCTGAATACCCCCACATATCCCTTTTTGTACTTAGCTTGTTAGGACTTGTAATGATATCAATAAGATGATGTTTTTATTATTTCAGTGTCCTTATTTACATTCTAGTACATTCAGTATGAGTAGAAGTCATTAGCTCACTCATAACTGATCAAAACACTTAGGAATAATTTATATCCAAATAGGGGGAGATTGTTGGGTCATGAAAAACCCAAGAATACTTAAAACATGATTTGGACACAAATTAACTAAGTGTTAACTTAAATGAGAACAATTCAAGTCACTGAGAGAACAGCCTCTCAGTGAGTCATCTTCAGGATGCTTAAGGCGAATTCAAATAGAAGGATTCACTACGCAGGAAGGCGGTACTCCCTGAAGTAGCACTTAAGCCAAAGAAGAAGATGATGGTTCAGTGAGTGTTGGATAAGAACTCACTGAACCCCAGTCTCCTCAACAACAATGAAGTAATTATGAATGATAACTGAGAAACGTGTCCTGAAGAACTAAGTGCCTGAGAAGAAAGGCAGAAATATCTAGGAAGGATTTAAGATAAGATCAAATCTTATCTTGTCAGGAAGAAATCCTTCCTAAGACGGCTTAAAGTCTTGAAGTGTCAGACCAACCACTTCTAAAGACTTAATAAGCCATTTCTATTGGTTCTTGGAAATGACAATTACTGTTGTAATTGTCATACACGCTTGCTCAACAACTTGTAATATTTTAATTACTTTTACTCAGATTACTTGTGTATAAATAGATTGAGAAGGAGAGAAGTTGAGTGTGTTTTGTACAATTAAAGCTTAGACTTTTGCAAAACAACTTCTCTCCTACAAAGAGTAACGCATCCCTGAGATAGCTCAGTGAGGTCGCATTGTTACCACTCAAGCAAAACTTGAGTTTAGATAGGAGACACCACCATACCTTGTCTATTCAATCCCAAGTGTTTGTTCCGCAAAACACTTGGGTATAGATTCTTTGATTCATTTTTAATAAGAATTTAAACGTTGAAAATTACCTTGAGTTTTTATATTCACGTTTCATAAATGTTAGAATTAATCATAAACATTGTATTAGTCATAAACACAAATAGATTAACTTTCTAGTTAACTCTAAGCGTGTAAAGGGACAACAATTGCCCCTCAAATGATTGAATTCCATACTTAGGATGAACCTTTACCACTATCATTAACGAATCATTTCTAACGATATCAGCAACACCATGTTCGGTTAAACCATGCTGGTTTTTTCTTCCCTTCTCAACTAACCAAAACTCCAAACCTGGTTTCCATTCGAAGTTTTCAGCGAAAATCATAACACCGCTTGATTTCCCCATTCTCTTGTGTTTTTTAAGCATTTCAATGCTCGTTTTCTCCATTCCTTCTATACTTTCAATCTCCCCTAGTAAGCTAAGATCCTTCTGTCTATCTCCGCTATCTTTCTTAACTTCCAAATATGGACACAAGTCTTGCATCTCAAATGTGTCACACAACATGTCTTGTTTATTTCTTTCAAAGTACCTTGTCACCTTAGTAGTTTGATAGTGTTCTAACCCTGCTAACACACTAACAAAGTTTTTAGGTGAATCAATGACCACTTGTGCTTCAATATCCTTTTCTTCTTTAACATCTTCAAATACCATATTTTCAATATCATTATCAATTTCAGCCTCATTAACATCAGTCAGTTGAATTGTACGTGCATCAGACTGCAACATTGCTTGGAAATCAGGGTTTATGGCATAGCAGTCAACACTTTTTATGTGTTCATGGGAATATTCTTCTTTTGGTATGTTTTGGGTGGGTAAGGGGGTTGTTCTAATAGGCTCCTTGGGTTTCCTTGCTTCAAGTGTCGATTCATGTAACTTAGCCAAACAATATGCCTCATGAATGGTTTGAGGGTTAAACAACCTCACCATCCATTGGACTTCTTCTTTAAGGCCATGAATGAAACAACCAAGTTGAGACTCTAATGGAAGCTGTAAATGATAGAGTATCCTAGTAAAAGAATCATGATACTCCTCAATACTAGTGACATGCTTAAGCCTCTTTAATGCAAGCATATGACCATCACACACTTGAGCACGCCGACCACTAATCCCTTCCTCATAATCTGCCCTAACTGGATTAGCATTCCCTTTTGGCATTTCATCAAACTCGTTATGGCCAACCCCAAAATTCACCTTTGGCATTTCATCAAACATCTTATGGGCAACCTCAACCTTTTCTAACTCATGATCAAATTCACAGTTTCTACTTCCCAACACAAGTGTTTCAACATTCATTTTCTCTATTTCCCTTTCAATACTAATCTCATAACTCGGTTTCATATTTCCAGCCCCAAATTGTGCAATTTGTATTGACATATTGGAAGCTAGATTCTCCATATTAGATATTTTCATACAATGTGACTGCTGATTTCGATCAATTCTATCAAAAATATCTTTTACGTAAGATTTAGACTTACCTCCATTTGCTTGAGTTCTAAGTTTGAAATAGACTTTGCACCGACTGATGAAGTAACTTGACTGTCTAACAACTTGATGAAGTACCGAGGAGGTACAGCTCTGATACCAATGATACGGTTCAGATTTGATTAAGACCAAGCTAAGTTCGGTGGGTAATCAATCCTCCAATCAACGAGGAAAGCTAGGATTTAGAATAGCCTTCGATGAGGATCGGTAATCTTTTGTAACGAGATTTAATGTTTAGAGAATCAAAAAGGAAGAAGATTATCAATTCATTCATATCCCTACTATCAGTGAAATCACTTATAAGTAGGCTTGACATAATGTAAAATTACATAAGAGACCCCATACTTATATAAATAACATAAAGGACCCTAAACTTAACATAGACACATAAAAATTGTCCAACTTAGCCATCCTAATATAGTGCAATTTCTGGAATTGTTACTCAAAAGAAATCGTTAATGCTTATCACCGATTACTAGAGGTAACTATTGCCAAACATTTATTTAACATAAAGAAAATCAAAGTTCTAGATTATGATATAACTACTAGTGTGTTGTAATGACGCATATCATATGACATAACGATATTTTAGAAAAGTAATGGCCAATCGAAAGAAATTTTATTACCATAAAGTTTGATCTTGTTATACTGTATGTTATTATAAGCAATAATGTATAGTTGTTGGATTCTTTTTACATAGCAATGTAGCTTGATTGAAACTCACATTTTATTGTCATGTCTTTTCTTTTTCTTTCTAAAAATTCAGGAAGGTAATGTATGTTCGAGGTCATAGCCAACTCAAAGGATTTCAGCGGAAAAGCGATTTTTGGTCCTTGGTATCATGTACCATTTCTCAATCCGTTTACTTGCTTATCAGTTACTATTGAGTTTCTTATTACTGCTGCAGCTACTACTACTACTACTACTACTACTATTTTTTTTTTTTTTTTTTTTTGTCTTCTCGACCACTAATTTAGTTCAAGTATTAATAACCATAACTAGAAACTATGATATCTAATCCTCGTACATGCGTTGACTTTTGTGCAAATTTTTTGCATGTTAACAAATTATCATATCTAATCCTCTCAGAAAAACAAATTTCAAACCATGTAAAAATCTAAGATATCTTTATATGAAACCACATATTTTATGTAATACAACTACACTCTCATAGTTTCTAGTTATCGTTATTAATACTTGAACTAAATTAGTGGTCGAGAATACATACTCTCTAGCTGAAACCACATTTTATCTCCACCACTTAAGGATAAAGTGTCCTTCTACATATTGGCTGGCCCGTATCAGCTAGAGAGTATGTATTCAAGACTTTCTTGACAATGTCTATGACTTGAGCTTTGCTAAGGTTGCTCGCTGATTTCATTATCATCGAGTCTTCTTGATCCGCTCGCTGATTTCATTATCAACGAGTCTTCTTTACTTGGACTAAATTATATTCAAATCCTAGTAAGAGACCATTGGACACTAAATTGACCCAACAAAATCTGATAATAAGCATATGATCACACCTCCTATACTTTGTTCTAGAGTTGTAATATTTTTTGTTTGGTAAATTTTCAAATTCGCTTTGTTAGTTTTTTCTTCAAATTCACTTAGTTTCACATAATCACATGAGATATAAAAAATGATTAAAAGAATGAAATAAATGATCAAATAAATAAAAGAAGTTATGAGATAGCGTGAAAGTGTCGATTGAGTTTTCATTCATCATATTGGTTTTATCGTTATCCAGAATTTTCTTTGTTAGTTTTATGAAATAAAGGTTCTGTCGTATGATCATGACCTAATATTATTTGAGCATTTTAGAGCTTAAACGGTTTTCTTTTCACCGAATGTCTCGTCTATACAATAGAATCCTACTATATATAATTTGGATATATGTCATTTTTCAAAAAATACGCAGACGACACTGTTTAAAGAAGAATATGAGGTGGAACAAGGATGGTGAGTACTGTAGGAGTTAGTTGTATAAAGACAACACCAACTATAAAAAGTTTTGGTTAGACATGCCGACCTTCAAAAGTAATAAAGAACAACTGTAGGGATAAGGGCTTTCATGTCACTTATTCATACTTTTGGTCTAAAACAAGAAGCAAATTTGCAACTGATAACAAACAATAAAATAGTTTTATATTGAGAAAGTTAAATCAGTCGTGTAAAGATACGATAGTTAGCATCGTGTGATACGATAGTGATAGGTTATTTGGATCCCTTATTTTTGCAAGTAATACTATTCATGTTTTTTGGTTTTTTTTAGTTATTTTTATTTTTATAATTTTGTTTATATTATAAGGCTATGAAACGAAAAGTGCGAAAGAAAAAAAATATAAAGTTTAACAAGTCAAAAGTATTAAAATACCATAAAATACGGAACAAAAACTGATACACTTTCCGTCCCATATTAAATGTCCAGTTTTGACTTTTTAAGTCTTTTTTTTTTTTTCTTTTTAACTTTGATTTTAAATATTTTTACTTGTGTTATATAGTATTTGATAAAAATTATATGAAATGAAAATACATTTAAAACTCAATACATTTATATATTTTGTATCAAGTATTATATAACACAAACAAAAATATTTAAAGTCAAAGTTGAGAAAAAAAGACTTCAAAAAGTCCAACTGGACATTTAATATGGGACAGAGTGAGTAAAAAACTGTGTTATACCATAAATAAGGAGTCAAAAGGGGTGAAAATTGTTGAAAATACAAAACATGTGTGCCAAAAGAATACTAAGGCCACTCCCAACAGTTAACTCAGCTTTAAAATTTAAGGCATGCCATGTCAGCTTTAACACACTCACCCTTAACTCAGCTTTAACACACCCAACAATAACTCAGCTTTAACACACCTTAACTCACCTTTATATCAAATATATTTTTACAAAAACTACCCTTAAAATGAGACAAAATGATTTTTTTTTTTTTTTACACAAACACCCCTTAACGCAGCGTTAAGAGGTTAACGTGGCCCTTAACGCTGCGTTAACGCAAGGGCCTCACAACAATCAACGCAGCTTTAACGCATGTTAACGTGAGTTTGACTACTCCCTTAACGTGAGTTTGACTACTCCCGATGGGAAACTGACACATCAGGTTAAACTTTCATTTCATAAGAAAATCTAACCAGGTCGGTATTTGGGATGTTTATAAAAAATTTAACCCGTTAAGCACATGACACGATAAACTTAATGACAAAAAAAGCTATGAGAATTTGTTTGTTTCCGTTGGCATTCAGTTATGGTACGTGTCAAAGTTCCCGATGATGGGACAATTTATAGGTATTAAAGAAAGCTTTTGCAATAACGATTGGATGTGACGCGAGATAATTTTTAATATTTCAGACAATGAAATTCCATTTGAGCTTCGTGTGACTGATTATGACTTTGCTGTGACAATAAACGAAAACGTTTGAACATATATTTTCTACAGTACGTTGTTTTAGTGAATATTTAAAACTCTATGAATTTGTTCGTAATCATAATAATGTACATAAAGTGGTAACATTTATAATCGCAAAAAATTTAAATAACCGGATAAAAAAATAATTTGTCTTCATAAGCAAGCAAAAACATGAATATTGTTAGTGTTCAAAATTGCGCTTAGTGACCGGTTTGTTATATCATATTTTCTCAAGCGAGAGGATTTCTGAGAAAATTGAGTGTTACATTGTCTAAACTATATATTAAAACCATTTTTTTTTTGCAAATTTCATATTTATATACGGTTTAATCTACGCGAAAGATCTGAACTTTAATTATAACCATATTCACTAAAACAACGTAGAAAATGTATGTTAAATTATGTGTCTGATTACGGACATCTGTTAAATTATGTACCACATTAAAGGTATTTTAGAAGTCCTTTTGTTCGTATTAAATATGTTGAGGGAGTAATTAAACTATAAGTAAATATAGGTAGGATATATTATTTTAATCAAATCGAGTTAGAATAAAGGGATTACTTTAATCAAATCGTATAGTGAAACAAATTATAAGTAGGATAAATTATTGGCAGGCGTTCATGGTGAGACTAAAAAGAAAATTAGAAGCATATGCTTAAGGCACAAGCATATCGGAGTAAATATTATAACATCATACTACATATTTAAATAACAAGGATTTTTTTTACCCGCACTTCGTTGCAGGGTGCAAGCAAAGATCGTTTCTAGAATCGATAATAACTACATAGACAATTTATTTATTTTTCGTTACACAAAAGTACCTAAATTTAGCTTTAAATTGTT
This sequence comes from Artemisia tridentata subsp. tridentata, assembly GCA_021014915.2. NCBI lineage: Eukaryota > Viridiplantae > Streptophyta > Magnoliopsida > Asterales > Asteraceae > Artemisia > Artemisia tridentata. The sequence goes on from CP139504.1 coordinate 251,068,557, forward strand.
TTTATAATCGCAAGTGACAACAAGGACACCTATTGCAACTTTTCAGGGACCATTTTTGTAACGTGAGTAAATTGGAGGGACATTTATGTAATTTATTGTTACACAATAGTACACATATTTAACTTAGGGATTGTTGCTGTAATTTCATGTAAATTGTAGGGATTGTTTCTAGAATTTTCCAGGGACTATTTCTACAATGCAGTTAAACCGGAGAGAGTATTTTTGCCTTTTTGCCCACATTTTTACTATTCATTGAACATAAATTTACTCCTATAAATTGTTTATACGAGGATTTTTTACCTGCGTTCTGCTGTGGGCCGTGAAGTTTTATGTTGAATTTTTTTTGAAAAAGATCTCTTTTAAATCGGTTTTTAGTTTTTACTCATAGCATGCTTTAAACAAAGACAAATATCTTAAATTTTAAACTCAAAACGATTTTTCGAACTACCACAGATGATTTCTGTTACAAATGTAGTCTTTAGGGAAGAATGATGAAATTTGAGCTGAAACGTAGAGAGTATATAGGTTAATTATTTATTTTCACATAAAAATAAAAGTTTAGGGATGATTTTTACATGGCTGGGTTTTAGTAGGGTGAAAATATTTGACCCAACACGAAACCTGACCTGAAACCGACACGAAAATTAACAGGTTCGAGTTAAGTCTAAATAGATTTCGGGTCGGGTTTAGGTCAACCCATCTAACCCGTTTATTATACAGGTCAGGTTTGGGTTGAGAATAAATTAAGTGGGTCGACCCGCCAACCCGTTTAAGATTTTTTTCTTAAATTAAAAATTATTTATATTTTATTATACGGGTTAAACGGGTCGACCCGCAAACCCGTTTAACCTGTTTAACTCGTATAATGTGCCAACTTTTGTTTATAAAATAGGTTAAATGGGTCAACGTCAAATCCGTTTAACCTATTCAACCTATGTAACCTATTTAACCCGGCAACCCAAGTATATATACGGGTTAAATGGTCAAGTTCGGGTTGTGTGTAAACAGGTTAGGGTTGACATAGCTGACACGATGATTTAAATGGATCAAATTCGGGTAGGGGTTTTCTGACCCGTCAACCCGAACCCGACCCGAATTACCATCCATAGTCTTTAGGGATGGATTTTATATCGGCTGTTAAACGATGGCGAGTATATATGCAATTCATTAGGGACGACTTTCACAAAGAAGGGTTGCCTAAAGAGACGGTTTATGTAAATTTGTATTGCGTGTTTTGTCCCTAAGAAATGATTTTTGTTACGTTGTTAGTCCTCAAAGAGCTATATTGCCTCAACAGTTAAAATTTCAGGGACTGTTTTTGTAAGTTTTTCTAAAAAGACAAAAAACTTCTGTTACACGTTTGGTCCTTGAGAACTGACTTTTGTTAGATAGTTAGTCCTTACGGACCTGTTTTGAAACAACAGTTTAACCAAAGGCAAAAGAGTCCTGGAAATTGTTTATAATTAAAAATTTAAATTGTTTATATTTAAAATTTGATGGAACTTAAATTATTTCCATATAAAATCTGGTGTCATATGAAATTCTTCTACAGAACTATGTTCCAACTTTTTATTCTCAAATATCAGTGTATGATGAGATTTTTTAAAACCTATCGTAGTTATGATAATTAACTATTTTATATGAACATGGAAATCGTTTTGTGATGATTGAACTGGTAACACGATAACTTATTGCTTTATAGCTTTTAGTTTTGGATATGTAAGGCAAATCTCATACGTAATAAAGTGTCTACATCTTTTATATACATGATGATAAAAAACCGAAGGCATAATTATGTTTACATTTCAATGCAACCGACATTCATATTATGTAAAGATCATGTAAACAATTTTCAATCTGTGAAATAACAAGTGTAAAAAGAAGTGAGCGGATGAAATGTGTATTTGATGAAAAAAATAACCTGTCCAAAAGCTTTACCTCTTTTTAATAAGCGAGAAAATTACTCACAACAGGCCCAACGTAATATCTTGCTACTCAAGTATTTAAATATTGTGACTTTGTAAGTACATTTTTTTTAATCCAGCCTCTTAACAAAACTAAAGTATGATTAGCGTTTTCAATGTGTGTAGATAACCAAATTGAAGCACGATAAGGGCGACATAAGTCACTAATGATAAGTGTCCTATGAGTGGGGAATGATTTTGGGTATTACTTTTTATCATTATAGAGATCAAAGATATGGATAAGGAGATAGAGCGACTATATTGGGCATTCATTCTACTTAATTTGTAGATGTTGGCGTATGTGTCCGGACGTCATGACCCGCCCAGACCAAGTTACGCGTCCGGACGTCGTATCTCGTTCGGACTATCTTCTCACCTCCGGACAAGCCTGCTGAAAGGCCCGTCGCCATTTATACTGAGCAGTCCCATCAACCGCAGCCTTCCCAGATTTCCTAGGATTGTGTTCCCCACGTGATCTGACACCTATCTACTATGTCAGGTGTAGGTCAACTCGCTTAGTCCCGAGATAAACAGGTACAGTAGGTGTGGGTAGTATAAATACCCACACCTCATTTATGATTTGCATTCAATTTTTACACCTACAACATCTACTCTCATTTTACTGTTCACTCCATAATTATCAGATACTTACTCTCACGCCGAAGGTTGGTCTTGGGATAAAACCCGAGGCGAGCTTAACGTGTGTATTTCTTGTGTAGGACCTCTCAAGGTCCGAAGGATGCTACGCAGAAGTGGGACCTATCTGCAAGGTTTTACTTCAACAAATTGGCGTCATCCGTGGGACCCGCTATTCAATCTACCAAATCATTGAAATGGCTGGTTCTTCTTTTCGTTCCCCTCGTCTCGAAGACGGAGAGGACGAAACCAATAACAACCACAACCAATACGAAACCAATAACAATCACAATCAGTACGAACCCAATAACAATCACAACTAGCACGAACCCAACAACAACCACAACCGGTATGAAGCCGATAACAATCAAAACCAGCATGACAACTCGGCCGAGGGCTCTCCTAGTCTCCAGGATTTGATCGTTGGCCAAGTAGCGTCACTAACGGAACTGATAAAAAAACATAATTCATAGGGCGGAAGCACTCTTAAACCGATACGGCTCAATTTTGAAGACGAAGGAAATACGAGTTAGGAAAAGGAAAAGGTAGGCGAGGGGAAGGATGATGACCTACACAAGCCTTTTAAAGAGGTGTCAAGGTCGCCGTTCACTCGCCGCATCGTGGAGTTCTCCGGCCCGAGCCATGTAATGCCACTGAACATGAAGTTCTATGACGGATCAACGGATCCGAATGATCATCTCACCAGGTTCACAGGAGCCGCTAACCAAGGGGAATGGCCGATGCCGGTGTGGTGTCGCATGTTTCAACAAACTCTAGACGGAGCAGCGGGAGGATGGTTTGAACGATTGGAACCAGGAAGTATTGATAGCTGGAATGAATTAAGGGAGCAATTCTCGACAAGATTTGCCCTTCGGAAGAAATGTACGAAAGACCCTACGGAAGTTACAAAGATTGTCCGGCGAGCTCACGAATCCCTTCTGGATTTTAAGGAAAGATGGACAGACGAGGCAAGCTACATAAGCGGTGTGCCGGAAATCATGAGGATCTCCGCCTTCATGAGTGCACACAAATGTCCGGCCCTTGCCAAAAAGTTTTCCGATAGGGTGCCGCGCACAGTTACGGAGATGTTTACCAGAGTCGACAATTTCATAAGATCGGAGGAGGCGTATCGTAGCACGGAATTACCGAAAGGCGAGGGTTTTGATTCAAACAGGAAGGGAAGTCAGAGTTTCAGAAATGATAAGCCGCGAGGGGAACGCCGGAATGATTACCTCCAGAGGGACGTGTACCACCCTTATGTCGCTCCTAAAAACAACTACAACCGCAACGACCAGCCCCTTCCGGAGTACCGCCGGAATGACGCTCCTAAACCGGGGTAATCATCGCGCAGGTCTAGTGTCGTTGGTAAAACCCCCAGGGAGATCCTAGCCACAGAACATCATCTGAACCTACCCGCCCCTCCCCCGACAGGAGGTAGGCCGAGAAAGGAGAATCTGGATAAGTACTGCGAGTACCATAGGGAAAAAGGGCATCTCACTGACGATTGTTTCCAGTTAAAGAAACAACTCGCGATTGCATTAGAGTCCGGAAAACTAGACCATCTCCTGAAAGATTTCAGACAGCAGGACGGAGGGAAAGGTAGGGATCAACAGAGAAGAAATGATACGGGAAAAGCCAAAGTAATCAACATGATAAGGGGCTTACCAGATGGTCGGAAGAGAGGGCTCGGAGGTCACGATGAGGGATGGATGAACGTCCCAATAGTTTTTCCTCCCGTTGTGCTGGGGATTTGTCGGGCGAACCTCTCATCGTTGAAGGCGATATCGAAGGGTACTTGGTCCAAAGAATATATGTGGATGAAGGGTCGTCCGTAAACATCATGTATGAACATTGCTTCAATAACCTCATTAAAGAGGTAAAAGCTAAGATCAGGGCGACAAGCACTTCCCTTGTAGGTTTCTCCAGAGAAATAAGTAGACCGATGGGGAAGATTGAGCTAGACGTATGCTTCGGTGATCATGGAATGTTCCGGAGGATAACCATGAGATTCTGTATAGTACGATCTCCGTCACCCTACGACGTGATATTGGGAATAACCGGGCTGGGAGAACTAAGAGCCATCCCTTCGACCATACATTCCATGATCAAATTCCCTACGCCCAAAGGAGTAGCAACCCTGGCGTCACGACCGGCCACGATATTAGAATGCCGGAGACTAGAGGCAGAGATCATTTATCCAGGAATGGACAAGACGAAGGAAATTTCAAACACACGTCTGATCGGACACCATCTGGATGTTGACATTTCAAACACATCGGTAACCCAAAAGGAGCATAACTTGTCCGCAGAAAAGAATCAAGTGGTACTAAAAGTAGTGAACAAATGGCTGAAAGCCGGAAGTGTCAGACCGGACCGATATCCCACTCAGATATCCAACCCTATACCCGCAATAAATTGTGCTGAAAGTTGGCACATGTGCATTGACTTCAAAAATTTGAACCTCACTAGGAAGACTCATACCGAGTAGTCGAGTCTTACCACAACGGTTCATACACGCTTCGTACAGTGAACCGAGAAGTCCCCCGGACTCAGAATGTAATGAATCTACGAAATTGTTTTTTGTGAAAGTTGTAAACCGAAGCTTATCAGTATTTATGGTAATCTATAGTTCCCCAACATCCGAGGGAGCAATTTTCCAATTTAATTGTATTACATGTTCTATGAAAAATTAAAAAAAAAAAAAAAAAAAAAAATAAAAAAATAAATAAATAAAACGGATAGTGGCAAACACTCAGCAGATCGTGAAAAACACTCTGTCAGTTAAAATTAAATGGATAGTGGCAAACACTCCCTCTCTAATGAGCGGATCGTGAAAAATACTCCGTCAGTTAAAATTAAACGGATAGTGGCAAACACTCCCTCTCTAATGAGCGGATCGTGAAAAACACTCCGTCAGTTAAAATTAAACGGATCGTGGCAAACACTCCCTCTCTAATGAGCGGATCGTGAAAAACACTCCGTCAGTTAAAATTAAACGGATAGTGGCAAACACTCCCTCTCTAATGAGCGGATCGTGAAAAACACTCCGTCAGTTAAAATTAAACGGATAGTGGCAAACACTCCCTCTCTAATGAGCGGATCGTGAAAAATACTCCGTCAGTTAAAACTAAACGGATAGTGACAAACACTCCCTTTCTAACGAGCGGATCGTGAAAAACACTCCGGCTCTAAGGAGCGGATTGTGAAAACACTCCGTCAAAAAATTAAGCGGATTGTGAAAACACTCCGCTGGAAATTTTAAACCAAAGGTGGAAAACACTCCGGCTCTAAGGTACGGATTGTGAAAGCACTCCGTAAAAAAATTAAGCGGATTGTGAAAACACTCCGCTGGAAATTTTAAACCAAAGGCGGAAAGCACTCCATCGCCAAAGACAAGCAATCAAACAACACTTTTAGCAGAAAATGTAAATAGCAAATTACCATTTGGCTAAATCGTCAGACAATACAAGAGCGTGACAACATCAGTCACGAACAAATGGATACATACAATATTTGATCCTAGCAATTGTTTTTATTACATTCGTCCAACAAGAAAAGTAAGAAAATCAAGGGCCTTTATCAGTAATGTCCTTCACCCCGGAAGAAGTTCCGGCCTGCTTATCCTTCACCCCAGAAGAAGTTCTGGTCTGCTGAGGCGGAGCCGCTGCTATGGTCTTGGGTTTCGGAGTAGCTACGTCGGGGAAGAGATTCATGAGGTCACCCAATGGAAGACGATAGGAGTCCGCGAGCTTTTAAATGTACGGGTACTGAGCCTCGAACAACTTCCGATACTCCCCTTCCAGATGGCCGGAGCTTCCATGTTAAGATTCTTGAACTTAACCAGAAGTCTTTCATGATCATCTCTTTACGCTAATACTTGAGACCGTCTAGAAATCCAGCGGTGTATGATAGACTGTAAACCCTCCCCATGCTCTTTTTATACTCATAGCTGTTAAACAAACGGCGGCAAGCGGTCGGAAGCAGGTCCTTCACAGCATTATGGCGGATAATTTCCGACTGGCCTACCTCCACAACCAACTGTTTATTCTCCCTCTCCAGCCTCTCAACGACCTTGTCTCTCTCGCCCATCTCCTGTTCCAGCTTCCTAATCTTTTCAGCCTGAGAATCAGTTGTTTTCCTCAGTCATTTCTATCTCTCTCCATCTCATATAACTGATCAGACAAACCCTGCTCTCGGACCGACGTCGCGGAGCGCGCATCATCTAACTCCTGCTTAAGAGAATTAAACTCCCCCACCAATCGCTCATACCTTCCAAGTTTCGCACTACGCTCCTGTATAGCAATCTTCCAAGCGTGATCCAACTCTCTATATTCGGTAATCAACTGAGTGAACCGGCGTAGCAGCTCAGCCTGCATGGCAATCCCACCTTCGGCTTGCACATACACCGAGTGGACCAGCTGGCTGGTAGTTAGCTCTTCGAGCGCAGCTTGCTCGGCAGGAGGGTTGAGATGTGTCAACAACTCACGACAGGCCCTGTAGGAGTCCAACCGAACGTCGTTAGGGAGAGACCAACCTGGAATGAAACGCTCCCTCTCTGACAAACTCTCATCTGCAACAAGATTCAATAAATCAGTAGAAAGAAGGATTATAACAAGGGGTGTTGCAAGATGAATTTTTTACCTCCTCCAGCCGAAGGGTGTTCTGTCGAAGGTCCTCGGGAATCATGTGAAGGATGCTGGGAATGTATAGAATGATCTGAGTGAGCCGAATGATCTGTAAAAAAAAAAAAAAAGAAAAAGGAAAGAAAGAGACGAATAAAAAAAAAAAAAAAAAAAAAAAAAAAAAAAAAAAACGGGAAGAGAGGATATTCCGCACCATCGGAAGGAGGCTGTTGGTTTTCCGGTTGAGTTTCCTGAGCAGGTCTCCCCTCCGGGTTTGTCTCAGCGGTGTGCTCCGTCTCAGCCGTCTCTTCTGCTGGATTAACTGTTCCTTCCTCAACTTCCGGCTCGGGTCCTTCCCCACTACCCGGATTCTCTGTAGTATTACCAACCCCCTGCGGCTCAGCTTGATGAAGGGGCGAAACGTCAAGAGTATGATCAGATGATGCATCCCCCTCGCCCGGCTTACTCTTCCTTTTCTTCCTAGACTTTTGAACCACCGACGGACCCTCAGCATTTCTCTTCTTCCCTGCCGCCTCGGACGCCTCCTTCTTCCTCTCTTTCTCTTCCCTAGTAGCGACCACATTCAGATCCGGCTCCTCAACTGCCTTGTGGAGAGAATTTTTCTCAGGAACTAAACTACCCGGTGCCAAGGGCTCGGTGGTTCACCCCGGCCTCTCGCTCTCCTCCCTTAAAGGGTCACCCCTGCCAACCTCAACCCCAGTCTCCTCCGGAAGTTCCAAATATTCCGACATGGTAAGAACTGCAACAAGAAATAGCAATAAGACAAGATCAAAGCGAGAAACAAACTGACGCTATAAAATGTTAACTCAAGAAAAATTTATATTACCATGCCCCTCGGCATCCTTTAGAACGCCCTCATATCCAGGATACTCAAAAACTTTACTAAGACCCGTCATCCATAGAAGAGCAGCTAAGGGTCTCCTGAGGAGAATCACTTTCTTTGCAATCATCTCAGCATCCCTATCAGAATATGTCTCCGGAAAATCATCAGTAACTTTAGAGTCATTATGCCTCCACGGCATGGCATGCGGAATTGCCCTCCGGTCTATAAAAAAGAAATGATCTTTCCAATGCTTCAGCCCGGTTAACACCTCCTCAAAACACTTCCTGGCTCTCCTCCCTGTTCGGTTTTCAAACGAAAACCAGTGGCCCTGCTTGCACAGTCTGTAGAAAACCCAGAACAAGGGAACCGTCGGTTGTACATCCAGACTATAGCAACGGATCTCACTGATAGTAAAAATGTGGAAAAAGAAATCCTAACACCCCCCGTCCTCAGCTGGTGAACGTAAACACCTATTTTATCGTTCGGCAACCTATCCATGGTCATGCCGTCCGGAGGAAGTGTGGGCCGTAAATCCAAAGGGATACCAAACTCCCCGACCACACGATCTAATTCTTCTTGCGTCATTTTAGAAGTATGAACATGCATATCAAATTTAGGGATGACCCTACCGGACTGAGGGCCAAGTCTACTGACTAATGAGAGATTCCTCGATACGTTCATCTTAGCGGCCATAACTAAAAGGATGCCGGGGAATAAGCAGGAAAGATAATTACAAGAAAAAAATAAAACGCACCTCTCGAGATTGCACAAAGAACGCCCGGTAGTAGAAAACGTAAAACTCCGAAGATAAGGAAAATAAATGCACAATATAAAGTGAAAAAATAAAAAAGAGTAACGCGGTATATATAGGGAAAACCTGGGAAGAAGTGAAGATGTCACGTCATTCGCTGACGTGGCAAATTCTGGGACGTTGGATCTCTACGGTAAAAACCACGCGTAGCATACAGCTGTCTGGCATATAGGTAAAATATTATAATATTCGGCCCATGGTCCTGGAACTCAACCAGCCCAGGAAGGTTTAACAGGCCCCACCTCTTCTCCCCGGACCGACGCTCATATGACTCGATTGCGCGGAAAGTACAGAAGAACACCGGAAGACCCAAGTTCTTAAAGTATTGCACTTTCGACTCAAAAGCCGATAGTACAATACTGGGGGGGACATGTTGCCGTATGTGTCCGAGCGAAGTACTTCAACAACCGGAATAAAATAAAGATAGCGCAATTGTTACCTTGCAATTTATCTATATCAACGACCATGGGCGCATGTGTCCAAAATTTTCAAAGTATTGCACCATCAGCTCAAAGCCGATAGTACAATACTGGGGGGACATATTGGCGCATGTGTCCGGACGTCATGACCCGCCCGGACCAAGCCTACGCGTCCGGACGTTGTATCTCGTTCGGACTATCTTCTCACCTCCGGACAAGCCTGCTGAAAGGCCCGCCGCCATTTACACTGAGCAGTCCCATCAACCGCCGCCTTCCAAGATTTTCTGGGATTGTGTTCCCCACGTGATCTGACACCTATCTACTATGTCAGGCATAGGTCAACTTACTTAGTCCCGAGGTAAACAGGTACAGTACGTGTGGGTAGTATAAATACCCACACCTCATTTATGATTTGCATTCAATTTTTACACCTACAACATCTACTCTCATTTTACTGTTCACTCCATAATTATCAGATACTTACTCTCATGCCAAAGATTGGTCTTGGGATAAAACCCGAGGCGAGCTTAACATGTGTATTTCTTGTGTAGGAGCTCTCAAGGTCCGAAGGACGCTACGCAGAAGTGGGACCTATCTGCAAGGTTTTACTTCAACAGTAGAGTTATAAAAGATCCAATGTACTTTAGTTATATATATTTAAAAATACAATCAAACAATATATGATTTGTAACGAAACTTTATCATTTATATATTTGCTTAAAACTTAAAAATTTAACAATTGAATAATTTTGTTACACTAAACTAACCATACATATAAAAGAAAATGTCATTTATTAAATATTTAAATACGTAATTATAATTTAAATTATTAAGTCTCTTCACTCTCACTTACTCTGTATTTATATATACATAAAAAACATTGCAAATACAAATTAACACTACTATAAAATGTCGCTGGTACACGCGAGTAATCATCCTGTTTCTAAAATATACACAAGTAATAGCTAAATGAATTGTCGTGCGACTTAAAATGAAGTGATATGTGTTTAAATGAAGTGAAAAGTCATATTGTTTAACTTCCATGCATTTTTATTTAACTTATCATCATATCTTAACTACTTATAAAGATAATTTTTTTTTAATCAAAATTAAAAATTTTAAAACGAAATGTCATATACTTAAAATACCTTTTAAATTTTAAATTTAGATTTTGATTAGTTTTCACTAAAAAACCTTTGACTTATTTTTAAAAAGAATTCCCTAATATAACTAACAATCACAATTAACTAGTTACTATATATAATCAACGAGAGACTAGGCGTCCGCGCGTTACGGCATAGCATGTTAAAACTGCGTATGAAAACATCTGATATTGATCATCAATATTCATATATGTATATGTGTAAATGATTGTTACAATCAAGTATTGCCTCAATTGTATAAAAGCCATTCGATAAGTAAAGGAATAAACGTAGCTCATTTAAATTTCATACAAAGCAAAATGAAACATGATGAGCGCTAATAAAGTCTGAACATGAACATAATATGTTTTCTTTCACTCTCTAGCCTACTAAAGCATTACCAAGGAATTCTCCAAAATCTCGACACCCTGATAGAAGAAACCAAGCACTTTACCACCAACGTTCTTCAGCAAATTTCAACCCATAAGATGTGTTTCTATACAAACCATTATCCAATTTATAAGAAAAAAGATATTTGAATATAAATTAAAAACCATTAGTTGTGCTCGAGGATCACCTCATCAGTAAGGCACTCGACAACAGTCTTGACATTTCTGAATGCATTGTCACGTGCACCAATGGTAAGAAGATATATTCTCTCCCTGCATACAAAAAAGTAACAACATATTAGTGAGGTTAGATGTATGTTTGTTTCAGGTAGTGATGTATGTTTGTTTTAGGTAGTGGTGGCAACCTTGACCAGTTATCTATTAAAGTGTCGATTTAATCTATATTGTCAAAACAGGAAGTGGATCATAACTCATCGGTAGCGTATTTAATGTATATAACCACATAAACCTCACTCTACCTGTTTTGAACTAAACCTGTCTCTACCTGTTACCTCACCCAAATTGCGACCTCTAGATTCTGTAAATACTACTATGTATGCTTGATGATTTAGCTCTTAAGTTATACCTCAACAACAAAACACATCTAGTTTTTGTCACAACAGCATTTCGTTGCACCCTTTAGGATCATTAAACCCAAGCTCCTGATTGCTTCAATGATCTCCTAAAAGTGGATATATTCATCACAATCATCTGTGTGAGTGTTCAGATACAAATCTACATGTCAGGAAAAGTCAAACATATGTCAGGGTCTTTTGTGTTAAATTCAATTATATTACCTCCACCATCATTTTCCCATCAATTCCAATATTTTCTGTTGGAAGTTTAAGATCAATCAACCTCAGATTTATATATTCAAACCTAAGTTACATATTTGTAATTACTATTAAGTAGTTGTTTTTATGATTTGCAGCCATGTACTTGTAAAATAAGGCTGCATATTTCGTTGGTTAAGACTATGACAGTTAGTAAGTTAGTTAATTATAGTTATAGGCAGTTATTGATGAAAGGTCATATCTGTTGGTTCTTTTGAACCATCACAACCTTTTATATCATGCCTTTTCAGTTAGTATATATAGGGCAAATGTAAAGACAGTTAACATAATCAATATAACAGTTATTTTAGTTATTCTTTCCCTCCAAAAATATCTCTGTATTTCTGTCTGTCTTTTGCACAGAATCATACATTTGTCTAAGCATACAATGGTGAACACAAACTCCTATATTGAAGATAGATGGTCAAGATTACGAAGAAGATCTGGCCATTCTAACATGTGGTATCAGAGCAAACCTGGGAGACTCATGAGGAGAAGATTGCAAGACCATTTCATTCAGAGACAAATAAGAAGAGAGAAGGATTCCAGACTTGGAAATTGCATAAGGCAGATTTCCAAGGAGTGCAAGGAAATGCTCAGAAAGAAGATAGAAGAGATTCAAGCATATAATTCCACACTTCCACAGTTCCACAATGCCTCAAACAAACACAGAAGATACAAATGCTATGAGTGCAGGATAAGGGGACATATTGCAGACAATTGTCCAAACAAAGGGAAGATTTCTGATATTGTAAACCCTGAGAAGAATTCTGAGACAGTACATACTCAGATTATGTACCCTGAAATTGTGCATCTACCAACAGATTTTATGGTTGAAAGCACTGATGAAGGGACATGGGACAAAATCTGGTACATTAGCAAATGCCTTGATAGGCATGTTTGCCCAAACAGAAACTTATTTGGAAAACTTAAGGAGAAGTTTAGTGTGGAAAAGTTGCAAGATATGCACAAACTGCTTGTTATACATGGAGTAGGAGAGATCAATCTCAGATTTGGGAAGGAGATTATCAACATACCTGGTGTATTATACACACCAGAAGTAACCTTAAACATCTTATCAGCAAACCAACTTGAGGCACAAGGATGGGATCTAATATTCAGAGGAAACAAGTGCAGACCAGTGCATATGTTTAAGGATCCAGAAGATTGCTGTTTTGATGTAAATAAGATGAACAAACAACACAACAAGTACATGGAAGACTACTTCAAATTACTTGAAGAAAGTAGTCATTATCAAGAAGAAAAGGAAGTAGAGAAGGATGTATTGACACAGAAGTGTCAAGGATGTGGTGAAATTGGACACTATGATTATGCTTGTCCAACCAAACCAGCATCATTTGGAAACACACCAGGAAATGGGGACTATATCTATGTCAAAGGTGTTTCCTATCCAACTAAAATTACTTCTTTTAATGAATATGTTGCTTTTCTTGATCTGTTGAAAAATGATTATATTATCAGTCAAGAATGGGACATATTTAGGGACAGATTCAATAAAGCTTTCAAATGGTTTTATGATGTATATCTCAAAAGAGAGTTGCCTGGTCCCATACCCCCAAAGATAAATGGAATAGAGATTCATCTAATGGATCTTTATAAACTGGTTGAAACCTTAGGAGGATACCTAAGTGTATTTGTAGGTCTTCTTTAATACGTAAACCACACACTAAACCACGAATACAACTACTAATATGCTACGTAACAAGAGATTAATCAAGGAATGAAATACAATAATGTAGAGAAGAGATTAATAAAAAGAAAGACGGAAGATTATCATTTCACTAAACACTTTGACAGAGCTTACGCACTAGAAATGAAAACCAACAATAAACTAAGCACCCCATGCCTTCTATTTATAGGTAACGAATTAGGGTAAGCACATGGGGTGATCTTCTAGAATGTTTTACACATAATTAGCCGGCCCATGGACTTCTAATGGACCGGGCTATGATTACTAACATAAAGTCCTAATATGAGCAACATAATTATCGGAAATGTACAAGACTTGAAATATGAATAAAAACGTGTTCCTAACAATCTCCCCCTAAGTCTTGGACATCAATGTTGCTCGACGTCGTCTTTGCTTCTTTGGCTTCTGACGTCTTGATAATCTTTGTTCTTTGTTCTTGATCTGATATGATGTGGTATGGTAATGATCTGCCGTCCTCCAATGGTCTTTAGTACTGGTGTCTTCACGTCGTTTCCATTATGCTCATATGATCTTTGTCTTTTGTTCTTTATACATCACGTAGTTCTCTCTTCATAATCTTGATCTTAGACTTGTGAAAGATTAACATACTTGATCTTTGACTTTTCTTTAATAACTTTGAACTTTTGCTGTCTTGAGTCTTTGTGAGAACTAATCTTCAGGATATGAGCATGATGGAGTCTTGATGGTGGTAGAACTCCAGGTCTTCATGATCCTCCGCAGCAGCAGCAGCAACACGAACCAACCGGCACTTACAGATTTGGACTTTGAGATCATCAACAGCATAATGTGAAGACTTTCTCTAATCCAAACCCAGGCCGTTCTGAACCGGATACCCCCGAAAGGGCTAACACGGACACACCGAAGTGCACCCACGATTCAGTGAGTCGCTGGAGATCACCCCACGACTGTAGACCGTTTTGGAACAGACACTAAGCGTAACCCACAAGGAGTTACCGAAGTGACCTGCTGTCAGGGTTGTTTGATGTTACCCTGGTAGGATTTCCATTCTATCACTGAGAATCACAATTGTGAATTCTCTCAAGAATGTTCTTGGCAGATTGCTAGGATCTGCGAAGGACACTTTCCTAATTTACAACTGATGCCCATGATGTAGAACACCAGTGTAATTCTAAGTGTACATAAGAGATCTTTGATGAATCTCATGGCTCTAGACTCAATTAGTGCACATTTGTTTGGTCGTCGGAGGCGTGGAGCAGATTGCCTCCTTTTCAATATCAACACTCTCGTAATGAGAGGTCGATAGGTTATGAAGGGTTCTCCGTGTGAATGAAACAAATGTCTTTTGAGAGACACTTGAGTGGCTTAAAAGGTTTAGTGCAGTGCTTCACTGGGTCCATGACGTCTTTTGTCTTCAATACCGGTGATGCTCAGTCAACCAGTAGATTATGTATTGAACCCGGTGTCTGCCCTAAGGTTGAACAAATGGAGGGCTATTTCTTTTCACCCTTTTCTTTGCTTTTCTTTTTAATTCTTCAACCCCTTCTTTCTCCTTTCATTCATTTTCTCCTTTTTTTTGTATCATACCTAGGACTTTCTAGTTCTAAACTATGGGAATTGTCCTTGGGTAGATCCCTCCGGCTCTGGCGGATCATAGGACGGTTTTCCTAAACCTTAGTCACCTTATTACTCCATGACTATCCTATGTTGATGCCATTTACCAAAACCTTTGAAAATCTCTCAAAGTGTCGATGATAGTAAAAAACATTTTATTGACACCTTGAGACACTACTAGAAAAAAGGCCTTTAATGACGCCGAAATTATGACACACGCATTTTATTGACAAGCAAAAGTGTGTGTCATAAAAAAACTGTCATAATTTATACAATTTGAAAGACTTATGACACGCAATTATTAGAGTCATAGAAAAACGTACTGGAACACGGGATACACTTTCTTTCCGTGTCATCGTTAAGTGTCGTTCCCTGTGGCTATATAATGATTCATTTTAGGGTTTCACTCACAATTTCACACACAGTTAAATACTCTCTCTCTCTATTATACGCCGCCATCACCATCAACACCATAACCACCACGAGCATCGTCTTCAGCCGCCACTCTCCAGCTACCAGCCACCGCAGCTACCAGCCACCGCTGCCGCCATCACCATCAACACCATAATGATTCATTTTAAGGTTTTTTATTTGTGTTTCATATATATTTTCATGTTTTTTTTATAGATCCATATATTTTTCTAAACTTCTGAAATGTTGTAACAATTTTTTTTGTAGATCTGTTGGTGCCGTTGCAGGAATCCGCCACTGCCGCCCTTTCACCGCTGAAAGTGTACGATTTAATTTTTTTAAATTTGTTGTTAAGTTTGTCGTATATGGTTTTTGTGGTTGAATTTGTTTGTTTTGTGTTGTAGTGTTTGGATTTGGATTTGTTTAATTATTTTGATAAGCGTTGAATTTGTTTGGGTATAAGATGAAATCTTGAAATATTAGGCTGAATTGCGGATACGGTATAGGAATTTGTATAATATTTAGGTGATGATTATAAGTGATGGTGTGATTGTTAAACGTGTTTGTTAGTTTGTATGATTATGAGGCGAATTGTTTTAAAACGAATTTGGAATGATATGGCTTGCTGATGAGTTATAGGAATTTTGATAACATTTAGGCGATGGTTGTGTTTGAGTGATGGTGCGATTTTCATTTGTTTGTTAGTTTGTGTGATTTTGAATTACTTGACATTGAAGGTTGTGATGGAATGATTCGTAAAGTTTGATCTAATTAAGAGAAATTTGATTGTTGGCTCAGTGTTGATGTTGAATTGTTGATAAGGTATGGATATAAAAATTTATTACTCCTACCAAATAGCAGTTCATTTTCATACAATTACTATGGTTTCTTTGCTGAAATATTGCGTATAGATTTTGAAATATTGTTGTGGTTGCTGACTTGCTGGAACTCATATTTTATATAGCTGTTTTGTGCATCTGATTGATTTCTTTATTATTGGAATGTTGGATTCATATCAAAATAACTTGGTAACTTAAATGAAAGCCAATTAATTAGCTCATTTTGTTTGGTTATGCCAACTAGTTTAATGAAAGGATAACGTGATACATCGCTGTACTTATTTTGTGATTATTCTGTTATTTGTTGAAATTCTGTTTCCGAAATGTGATTATTGATATAATGATGAAGTTAAGGCTCGTGTGTAGTGATTTCGGGTGGTGATATTAAGGCTCGTTGATGAAATAGTTTGAATTGAGACGTTTATGTCTTTTCAGCCAACAATCTGTTTGTTGCTTTTTTCATTACTATCACAATATATGACTGGACCAATATATACTATTAAAAGATAAAAGTAAGGAATGAATCTGCTCTTATTTTGGGATTAATTAATGCCTGGTGCTGTTTTGCCTATAGGAGCTATTCCTGTTTCTTTCATCACCATAGATGTATTATTATGATTTTATATGTTAGATCGATGTGAGATTGTTTATATGTTCGTATGCTGTGGTTCTTTGTACCCCTTTGTACTCAAGCTTCAAAATAATTGGGATGGCTATGCTATTGTCTATAGACCATGTGAGTTGTGTTAATGCATTAACTGAAGTAATCACGTTGTCTTGTTTACCTGTTGCAGTCAGTATCAGTGGTCAGACCCAAAATAATTGGGATCGCTATCTTTCTTTTTTATAGCCTTTAGTGTTAATATATTGTCTCTTTATGAGATCCTTTGTTCTGCATTGCAGTTTCGTGCAGCGATACAGTTTCTGCATTGCAGTTGGCTCATGCATTAAAGCCAAGTTACTCCGTATGTATCTTCTATGCATCAAGATCGGGGAAGGTAAAAAAGAATACACGGATGATGATTTGGATGAAATTCGTGAAGAATGGGCAAATTATGTGGCAAACTTCATTGACCGGTCTTGAATTCTATATAATTTAGCGGTTGTAAACTTTTATGGTGAATTTTAGAATTTTAAAATAACTTGTAGTTGTATGAAACACATTCTTTTGATATATATGAAATTCGCTCTTTTGCTATTTGTGTATTAATTTGTATTATGAGATTAACTGTTATTTAATGTGGGGATATTAGTAATTTTATAAATTTTTTTTTTAAAAAAAATTTGAACCATGACACGCAAAAAATGTCATAAAAGTATGTCGTAAAAGGGTGTCATAAATTCATGACGCGCGAATGCGTGTCATAAAAATTTATGACGGGTCGATTTATGACACCAAAAAGCGTGTCATCTGACCCCTTTTATGACACGCAATGCACGTCATTAAAGGCCTTTTTTCTAGTAGTGAGAGTTTTGTGTTTTTCAGAAAGACTCCCCCTTAACATGTGCTCAAAAGTAATTAATTTGAAATTTGCACATGCCGGGAAGAGTAGGCACTTTTGAATTGATAGATTTTCAATGAACATGATCATCGCGAGACACGCTTACATCACTAGTAGAACTAGCTTGAAATTATTACCCGTCCAGATCACATTCAAGGAAAATCGCTCGAAATTGGTACATTCTACTCAAACATGTCCTTTGCGAGACACGGTTACATCACCAGATGAACTGGCTTGAAATTATTACCCGTACGGGACATGTCCTTTCGACTACTAACTTTTCTACCGTCAATTCGAGGGTCAATTCTGAGTCGAGCACTTATGAGATTCTAGCATTGAGACACCATATTTTAATCATATTTTACTTCTCCCCCTCAAAAATAGCATACTCATGATGTTTTTGAAAAAACTTTATGATTAAAATATGCTGTTTTTGAGTTTTAGGGAAGAAAATCAAGAACATTTGTTTTTATGAACAAAGATTATTTTTCAAATACTCCCCCTTGATGAGGGAATACTTGTCCTTATGAGTAGAATGTTTGAAAACTTAGAAAACATTCTGGTTTAATTCTGCTTCATAAGAAAGAAGCTTTCACTCCTTTGATCAGGATTGAGGCACTGAAGCGTACCTCAGGGTCCTTTCTTTAGGGTCCGGGTTGTGCACTGTTATGTGTACACAAGCCGTAATGTCACAGGCATATGGTAAGAATAGTGAAATAAGAATTGATGAATTATGAACTCAAGTGCTTACATCAACCTCCTTTGCTAAACTTTGTGAATCCTGGGTCCGTCCTTTGATATAGTCTGATAGGAAATGGTGGACGACCGCCAACATAACTCTCTAGTCTCCTAATCTGATCCCTATGGTACAACCTTCTTTCAATCTTCAAGATGAACTGCATCACTTGTTTGAGCTCATTATGTGTCCACCTTGTTGACTTTTTCAACTCATGATCCCGAACTCTAAGAACTAACCCATCTCTAACGTTTTTCAGCGTATTGTCACAGAATTTATGAATCTCGTGAAATGACATGAAACGGGATTGTATGTGTTGCACTTCTGTAGACGAACCCAAAGACTGGGTGTTTCTTCATGGTATATTGAGCATCGCGGTTGTTTTCCAAGAACATTATGGGCTCAACGAGATTCAACTTCTGCTTATAACTTTCCACTCCTAACTGAAGATCTTCTACTCGTTCTTCGATTATCGTTCTTCGGATGAAGTGGCAGATAGCCGCACTAAAAGCATACTGAAGATCGGTAGAGAGATGTTGCAGTTTTCCTTGTATTTTGATGAGGTACAAGTCTTCAATATCATTGAGACTCAAGTCAGGAAAATCTGCTTCTGAGAACGAGTAGAGCTGGTTGTCATGTCATCTGACGGTGATCTCAGATAAGAATGTGTAATCATACTTCTTCGATCCTGAAACACTAATCACTGCCATGATCCTAAGGTCACTGTAGACTTGTTCACGAGACTTCTGGCTAAGTTTATACTTGTACCAGTTCTTCCTTTTATCATACCAGTGATGGATTCCTAATTCAGCATCACGATCATAGATCACTTGTTTTTTGATGAAGATCTTCTGGTGAATTGCAAGCTTCCTCAATGGCAGGATTTTGGTAACTTGCTGCAGGAGTGAAGGTAATTGAAGTTGCATACTTCGTTTTGCTCGATGCTCCATGCATGAGTAGTTCAAGATCGTTGTTGAAAAAGAACTGGAAGGGGATTTCTGAAGTTCCATGAGGTTTTCTGATCACGGGTAGTGGCTTAGTCCAGTCTGTGATGTACGGACGGTTTTTGTTGTCACGGCCACCCACCCTGAGTATGTCTGGATTCGTCCAGTCAAACTCACTTGACATTGCGCGAGCAATGTTTTCAAGATGATACTCCAGCTCAGCCGCATTTGCAGATTTGTCTTTAAGAAGAATGAAGGCATCATTTTTGATCCTACGAAGTTCTCTCTTTGTCATTTTCTTCACATTTAGAGTATGTTTGATTTTGTGTGTAAATTCAAACGTACTGTCTTCAACTTTAGAAGCTTCGTCGTCTTGGATCTGAGCACTGGCAAGTTGATCAAACCATTCATTGCCGTTCACATCTTCATCTTCATCAAGCCATGTGACAACAGCTGGTTCTTTGGAGGTTTTCTTGCTGCTTGAAGGTTTTGATTTTGGTGGTGATGGTGGTGGTGATTGTGGCTGATTCTCTTGTGGTTGAAAATCTACGTTTTCTGTGGGGAAGTGCTCATAATGATGCTCTGTTGCTGTCGGATCAGATTCTAGATTCTGTGGAGGTTGAGAGGATGTTGTAGTTGTTCCGGTGGGCTCTGTAATGTGAATTCCAGATCCGCCACCAGGCCTTTGTTTCTTTGTTGTGGTGTCTGGATCTTGGTCATCATTATCACGTTTACGTTTGCCTTTATCAGCTGCAGTCTTACATGATTCCATGTTGGCTCGAATAGCATCCATGAGGGGAATTTCAGTGTAGCTGATGGTGGATTGTGCAAGCAATTTGGTGAGGAGGGCATCTTGAAGTTCTTCAACAGAGTATTCAAGAAGATGTTTCTGTTGGAGTGCTAGATCTTTAACCTTCTCATCTACTTTTGTGTTGATGTGAGCTTCAATATTTTCCTGAAGATCTGGCAGAAACTTCTTGACGCAATGTCTCGTGTTGGCTTTGACTTTATCGCCTACATCATAAGCTAGAAACTCATCCATTTTCAGCTTTGTCTGCTGCAGCTCTCCCATTTGTTGAGACAAATTCTTGACTAAGGTTTGCATCTCAGCCAGTTGTGTACTCGTTTGGCTAACTTTCTTGGCTTGGGCGAGTTTAACTGCTTTCTTGAGTTTCTTTGCAGCAGGTGAGACAACCTCTATTCTAGTCACTCGAGCTATTCTTCTCACATACTTACCTTTTATGGCTGATTTGATTTGTTCAGATACTGTTGCTTTGGCTTTTGGTGATGGTGATCTTGAGGGGGATGGAGTGAGTGAAGGGATTGATGATTGTGAGTTGGTATGAGTAGAGTCCTTAGGAGATGAATATGGAGGTTTTGGATTCGAAGGAGGTGACTCAGGAGGTGTTGTAGGTTTTGGTGATGATATGGGAGAAGATTGAACAGGGTTAGATTTATGCTCTTGTTGAGGTACATGAACTACCATAGCAAGGTCAGATGGAGGGACTGATGGTGATCGAATGTAGCTATCGGCTTCTTTAGTTGCTTTTTAGTCTTCTTCCTTTTGCTTTAATGCTGCTGCATGCTCAGCCTCAAGTTTCTTTGCATCGTCATTAGTTTTCTCTCCAAATATTTCCTGTTCTTCTTCTATATTCCAGTCCATATCATCATTATGGTATTGTTCCTCCTCCTGGTCATTGTTAAACATGGAATCTGAAATTTCTTTATCGGTTAAAACTATGTTACTCTCTTGATCTTTCTCCTTTTCTGACGTTTGAGCTTCCAAGTCGGGTTGATTATCCGAGCTTGGTGGTTGAGAAATAACAGATTCAGCCATCTCGGGTTGATTAACCGTGTCAGGCTGAACTGTGGATGTAACTACTCCAGACCCTCCGGGTTGATTAACCGGATCAGTGTGAGTCAGAGTGGCTTCTTGTGCAGTTCCAGATCCTCCTGCTCCTTTCTTTTCTTCCATCTCCCTCATATTTTCTAATACCAATTTTTCCCTTCTCGCTTCATCCTCCTTTTTGACTTCATACTGGCCTTTGTGGCATTAAGAATATCGATATCATGTTGAAGTTCAATTTCTGCATCAGTCATTTTAACTGTTACTTCTTCCTCTGATTCTGTTTCATCTGAGTCAGTTTCCTTTTCCTCATGTATCCCAACTTCTTCCACTCTGGGTTTTGGTTGAGTTGGCACTCTTCTTTTGAGTATTCTTGGAT
The DNA here is from genome assembly GCA_021014915.2 of Artemisia tridentata subsp. tridentata. Taxonomy (NCBI): domain Eukaryota; kingdom Viridiplantae; phylum Streptophyta; class Magnoliopsida; order Asterales; family Asteraceae; genus Artemisia; species Artemisia tridentata. The sequence goes on from CP139504.1 coordinate 251,090,178, forward strand.
GTTTCTGTGGTTGTTTTGAAGCACTAGAGGCACTCCCAGTCCTACTGCTTTTAGAACGAGTTTTTGTAGAACCCGTTCCTTCACGATGCTTAGAGAACCCGACCTGGCCTTTGTCGTATGCATAGTCATAGTCTCTGTAGGCTTTAGTCTCCTTGATTTCCTCGGTCAACAATTCTTCCGGTAGTCTTGACCCTTGCTTGTGAGTACTATCTTTAGGAAAATAGACTGACTTGATAGGCTTATCCATCCTTATCACATGAAGTTCCCTGTCTTCAGGTCGAGGAGAGATGTCGGAGTTCTTGTCAATGAGATAGCTGATCAGCATCTTTGTGTAACGGACGAATGGAATTCTTGTTACTGGTTTCTTACAGCCTCTTATCTGAAACACAAGAAGAGTTGAACATGTGAAAGTCTTGGGTGCTCATGCCCGCTATCTCTTCCTGAAACCGAGCGAACCAAAATGTAGTAAATGGCTCTCCACGGTTGTGGAATTGATTTAGCATTGATGCTTGAAATTGTTGTGAGTGGAAGATCGGGATTCTCATCATAACCAATGTCGAGAAGAAACTTGAGGATATCTTGTTCAGATGGTACAGGCCAAAATTTGTTTGATGTTTCAGGTGGATCTGGTAGGGATAAGGCTTTGCGTAGGAGTATTGGTGTGACTTTGACTTGTTTTCTGTCCAGAGTGCATGTGAAATATCTGTTGTAGTCATCGAGATCAATGGTACTCCACATTTGATGAATGTACAATTCTGGGACATTATCTGAATTTTCCAAGATGCTGTTGCATTCATGTCTTCTGAGAATTTCAATGGCTATTTGGCAGCTTGTCTCAGCACATTTGATGTTTTGAAACACCACTCTTGCATTGTTGTTTCCATACTTAGCCTTGTAACCTTGAGGAAACAGTTCTTCCTTAGAGATCATGGGTAGTGGTTGTTGTACTGGTGCAGACATTGTGAATAATCTGAGACATCATTTGACACCAATTTGCAAGATACATGTGGGTTAGCATTAGTTAAAACTTAATGATTCACATGAGATCCTTAACTTAGCATGATATTTCAAGTTTATGACACACGTTGGAACATGACCATTTCTTTAGAAATGACAAATTTCTATATCATTTGACACAACTTAATAGACTTGAAAAAATTCTTTAGAATCTGATAATTTCGAAAGTAATTGACAATTGCGAAAGAATATGTCAATTGCGAAAGAAATGATCAATTGCGAAAGAATTAGGCAATTGCGAAACAGTTTGTCAAATGCGAAAGAACTTGTCATTTGCGAAAGAAATGATCAATTGCGAAAGAATTTGACAATTGCGAAATAATTTGACAATTGCAAAAGCAATTTTGAAAAATTTCTTATACAAGAAATTTCGATACTCTTTGAAGACGTACGACTCAGCAGATTTTTCGCATTTTATTTTCACTTGATTTTTTGTTATCATGCTTGATACAATAGAATCCTATGATGTTTCTAAGCATTCTGACCAAGTTATAACAACTTTTAACCATACAATCCTAAGAATCAAACTGAACGTGCACTCGTGTTCTTCATAAACCTTTAAAATCAATTAAGCATATCTGATGTTTCTGGGTTCAATCCAAGGCAAAATTTACTCAATTCAAGGCATAACAACAACACTGGAACACATTAATTACACTACAACACTTGCAAATGATTTTCCCCAATTCGTACGCTAAAACCCTAAATCAAGAACATTCAAACTACAAGTATCTGGGTTCAATTAAGCATGTATACATGGTTTACAATCATATTCTAAGCATAACCGTACCAATAAACACATCACAAACACTTAAAATTGAGTTTCCCCAATTTTACACAAACCCTAGATCTAAAACAATTATTTCTGACAGATTCAACCGTTGGATTGTAAAATCCTTTAAAACCATTGCTTAAGATTATGTTATAATCGTTAAAACACTCACACTTTTGATGAATCTTTAATCGATTTGCAGATTGAATGTGGGCCGTTGATTGGTTTGGTGATAGTATTTACTGCGTATGGTGATTATGTCAGAGAAGTGGTTGAGCGTATTAACTGCAGTGATATATTCTTCTTTTATTTGAATTTAATCTTTTGTCACTTTAACACCAATAGTCCCTAAACCTTATGTTTTTGCAATTAAGATCCTAACCACTTAAGTATTTTCATGTAACACATTTGGCACATAGCACTAAATCCTAGATTATCACCATCATATCATTTTAGAAGCAACAATTTTCAGAAACCATGCAAGTACAGATTTGAAATTTTTATGTCTCCCCCTCAACACTTGTTCGAAAATAATTAATGATGGTTAAGAAAAGGAACCAAGTGTTGATAAGGATTGTACTTGCATTTTTTTTTTATAGATATTTACATAGATAGTTTAGATGTTTGACTCATTTAATTGTTTTTGAGAAAATTTTCCAAATCACTCGGAGTCAAACATCTCATACCAATCCGGTGAACCAAATCCACAAATCTTGCATGAGGCAAGGCTTTTGTGAACAGATCCGCCAATTGGTGTTCAGTACCCACAAAATACAGTTCAACAGTACCCTTCTCCACGTGCTCCTTGATGAAATGGTACCGGAGATCAATATGCTTGGACTTGGAATGCTGCACGGAGTTGCATGAAATGGCAATGGCACTCTTGGAGTCGCAATACATTGGAATCTTGTTGAGTACGTATCCGTAGTCCATCAGTTGTGATCGCATCCAAATGACTTGAGCACAGCAGGCAGACATGGCTACATATTCAGATTCTGTTGACGACAATGATGTGCAATCTTGTTTCTTTGACAGCCAAGAAATGAGCTTGTCACCCAAAAACTGTACTCCTCCAGATGTACTTTTTAGCGTGTCTAAACACCCTGCATGGTCAGCGTCTGAAAAAGCTACAAGTTCAAAGCTAGAATCCTTTGGATACCAAATCCCCAAATTAATGGTTCCCTTTATGTATCTAAGGATTCTTTTAACGGCTGACAAATGCCGCTCAGTTGGTCTTGACTGATATCGGGAGCATAGATACGTGGCAAATACAACATCCGGTCTGCTAGCTGTGAGATACATGATTGACCCAATGATGCTACGATATTTTGTAGGATCAATGGGTGTCCCATTTATGTCAGCATCTAGCTTCGGGGATGAGGAGGACATAGGTGTATTATAGGTGTCACAGCTGGTTATACCATGCTTTTTCAGGATTTCCTGAGCATACTTGGACTGACTAAGGAATATACCACGGGGTGATTGATGAACTTGCAGTCCTAAGAAGAACTTCAGTTCACCCATCATGGACATCTCAAATTTATTTTTCATCAGTTTTGCAAAAGCATTTGAATAATTTTTATGTGTTGATCCAAAAATTATATCATCGACATAAATTTATACGATGAGAATGTCCTCCCCGTGTTTTTGTATAAACAAAGTCGGGTCCACAGTTCCTTTAGTAAAATGGTTTGCAAGTAAGAAAGCAGATAACTTGTCGTGTACCATGCCCTTGGGGCTTGTTTAAGGCCGTAAAGGGCTTTCTTTAGCCGATATACATGATTCGGATGTTCTTGGTCTACGAAGCCTTCAGGTTGAGTAACGTACACTTCTTCCCAGAGTTGACCGTTGAGAAATGCAGTTTTCACATCCATTTGGTAAACAGTTATGTTCTTGTGAGCCGCGTAAGCCAGGAACATTCGAACTGCCTCAAGCCGTGCGACTGGAGCAAACGATTCTTCGAAGTCTATTCCCTCTTCTTGACTGAATCCTTTTGCGACTAGCCGGGACTTGTTACGAATCACAATTCCGTCTGCATCTAACTTGTTTTTCCAGATCCATTTCAATCCAACGACATAAACCCCATCTGGTCTCTCTACTAGTTCCCATACTTCTAACCGCTTGAATTGTTCCAATTCTTCTTGCATGGATTCAATCCAGTTGTCATAAGTCAGGGCTTCCTTAATGTTTTTAGGTTCGCTTGACAAACGGTGAGTGCATAAATGCAGGTTTCACCGTCTGTGTGGAGTCTTTGTCTTGTCATGACTGGGTTTTCTGGATTACCAATGATGTTTACTAAGGGATGGTCCTTTGTCCATTTATGAGTGGATGGATAGTGTTGATAATTATGGTTGCAGGTTTGACGGCTCCAAGTTGCGTGTAGAAGATTCTGCAATATCAGGAATGGTTGGTGCAGGTGCAAATGGATTAAAGAATGCATCTCCGTCATAACCTGATGGTATGGGTACTTCAACATAATTGTGGGGGGAATCTTCAGCTGTCGGTGTAGAAGTGGAAGGTGTTTGATCAACTGACGATGATGGTTCTGTTTGAGGTGCGTCGTCAGCAACTGTTGTGGAAGTAGTTGCTGGTGTATCAGGTGCTTGATTGTTGACGGTTTGAGCAGCGGAATTGGTGGATACAGCAGAGGCAGATTAACTAGAGAATCATCGAACAGAGGAGTAAACAAGTCTTCTATATCCTTTCTGTTGAACGGTAATGGTTCAGCTGAAGATTTAGGAAAGTTGAGACGGTTGTGTGCGGTTCTAAGCAGGTTTCGCTCAGAAGCCATCTCCGTGAGCTCATCAAAATTAGCATGGATTGTCTCTTGAATTTCCCGAGTACGACGATTCCAAATTCTGAATCCTTTCAAATTCTCACAATAGCCAACAAATACTCCTATGTCTGCTTTGGCTTTCAGTTTACCAAGATCATCACGATCATTCTTTGGATAACAGAGAGCTCCAAAGACATGAAAGTAATTGATATTTGGTTTTGACCATGGATAAGCTCATATGGTGTTTTGTCATGGCGTTTGGTGATCATGCATCTGTTCTAGGTATAACAAGCAGTTGAGACAGCTTCAGCCCATAGGTAGTCTGGTAATTGGGCATTAATCAACATAGTTCTTGCTGCCTCCACTAACGTACGGTTGTGTCTTTCGACTACTCCATTTTGTTCAGGGGTGCGAGCAATTGACGTTTGATGAACAATACCATTTTTCTCAGTGAACTCCCGAAGAGTTTGATTCTTGAATTCAGTACCATTGTCTGTTCTGATGATTCTGACGGTGTTTCGAACCTGAACTTGAATCTTCATGAGAAAAGTAATGATCATTGAAGGGGCTTGGTCTTTGGTACGAAGAAAGTAGACCCAAGTCCACCTCGAGTAATCATCCACTATTACCAAGATGTACCGTTTCCCGTTGATGGTTTGAACACGCATAGGACCACACAAATCCATATGAAGCAGTTGTAAGACATGATCTGTGCTGTGATCTGCTTTTGGAGGAAAATGAGCACGATGACTCTTTCCTTGTTCGCAAGCAGGACACAAGTGATCTTTGGCATATCTGAATTTGGGAAGACCGTCGACCAACTTTTTCTTAGCAAGATCGGTCATCGTCTTGAAGTTCAAATGAGACATTCATTTGTGCCATAGCCAGGCCTTTGTGGGATGTGCCTTTGAAAGTAAGCATATGGGAGAGGAAGCTGTCATGCCTTCGAAGGAAATTGTGTATAAACTGGTGCCGCGTTTCCCTTTCATCAAATCATTTCCTTGAAGATCCCGAATAAAACAAGTTTTCTCTCTGAATGCCACCTCCAAATCACCATCACAGAATTGTCCAACTGAGAAGAGGTTGTGACCTAGGCCCTCGACATAATAAACCCTGCTAATTTCGATGTTCCCATTTACATAGTCTCCATAACCCATAATAGCAGCGAAGTTATCATTCCCGAATCTGACCGTTCCAATGAACTTTGCAACAAAGTTTACAAGAAGCTTGAGATTGCGGTCATATGTCAGGAACAGCCACTATCAATAATCCAGAGAACAATTTGGATCACCTGCATCACCAGAAGTTGACACAGAGGCAAGTTTGGTAACGGTGGAATCCATTTGGTTAGTAACACATGAGTTAATCATTTTTGGTACCCATTTAAAGCTATGTGTTTTGTGTAACCAACGCTGCCACGTCCAACTAGTCTCAGCCATTCTCCTAATAAATGCACTTGGTGATTTGTTTGTCCTAGATGCAGCTATGGGTTTGTCAACTGATTCTTCAGAAACTACTAGTGGTGGTTTTCCTAATATGGACTTGGCAACAGTAGTGGGCCTAGAGGAAATGCCACTAGATCGTTTCTTTTTGCGATTCAACAGAGTTTTAGCAACACATTTCTCATGATTTCCAGATAATATACTAGCATGACAAAATACACAACTAGCATCAACCATAATATCATTCATAACATTCAACGATTTAGCATTCATTACATCATCTATAGAACTAGACTTAGACAAGTTTGATTCTACTTCTGACATATCATGCTTTTTATTCAAACTGCTAACATTAACTACTACTTCTTCAGTCTTAGATAGTCCACTCTTAGGGCGCCAGATACTAAACTTCCTTGGTCTCTTGGTGTTTCTTGATCTGCTAGCCTTAGAGGTGTTGCCTAGTCCTGTGGAAGTGGAAGTATTCACATTAGTTGTTTGATCTGATGCTTGCTTAGTTGGCTTGTCTACTGAGTACATTCCTGGGGCAATCACAGCTTTTCCTTTTTCTAAAACTCTGAGTTTCTTTTTCAAATCAACAGTGATGTGTTGGATTTCTTGATTTTTTGAATCCAAAAGTTTGTTTAACCGGACAGTGTCATTTCTGTTTTGAGAAACTTCATCTATGTCTTTCTCATATTCAAACAGTTTATGTCGCAAGACATCAATTTCATTTTTATTCTGACTTTCTGAAGCATGACTGTTTTGGAATGACAAAGATTCTTTTAGATTTTTGTATTTTAACTCAAATTCAATACTTTGATTTTGACACCATTCCAGTCTTTTGTGAAGTTTGAAAATTTCTTTTTCACACTTGTTTTCCACATCAAAGTTGATCTGTCTAAGACTCTCATTCTCTTGTACCAAATTATCAATCTCAATTTTCAACATTTCAACATTAACAGCATGATCATCAACAAGCATTGCATGACATTTTTCAAAAACAGAATTCATAATCACTGAAATCACATCATCACACAGAACACGTTCCAAGAGTCGATCAACCTCTTTTTCTAAAGCTTTCTTTGACATTTTTGTTTTGCAATTTTGTCATCTTTAGCTTTAAAAATACTCTTCATTGATCCAACTTCAGTCTGTAGTTCCTGTTCCCACATTGTTGCGCAAAGTCTCAGGTGTTTAACATGTGGTAAGAATTTTTTCTGAAAAATTTCTCTTTTCTCTTTCTCAGCAGGAGAAAAGATAAAAGAGATCTTGATTTCAGAATTAATTTCTATCACCTGTTCCAAAAGTTTAATGTCATCCATAAATGTCTTAAAATATCGAAGAATTCGACATTCTTGAGGCAGTTGTGGATCACCATTATCTTTTGAACCATTGATTTGTGCGACAGGAGTGGTAACAGGAGCAACTTCAGAAGAAGGATTTGTTTCAGTTCTTAACAGTGTTTGTTCTGGTTTGTCCTTAGGAGGAACAAAAGATTTACTGATGTGAGGTCTTGCTGAATAATCATATGGAACTCTTGAAAATTCTTTTTCTGACTTTGATCGACTCTCAATCTTATGTTCAAGATAATCAGTTTCTTCATCATTACTATACACAACAGCACGTTGAAAAGTATCACCAATCAAAAATTCTGCATTGGATAACTTAGGATTATCTTTGAGTGCTTTTTGTAAAAAATGTGGTTGGTCACAGCCAATTGCAAATCCAAATCCTTTAGGACTCGGTTTAACAGTTAGTCTTTGAATTTGTGTCACTGAATTACCCGTTTTATATACAACATTCTGAAATTCTTTGAGCTTGGATTCCAAGTCCACAATCTCCTCAAGATATGAGTCAACTCGTTTCCTAGTGGCTTGCTTTTCTTCAAGAGGATCCTTTTGAGATGTTGAAAGCTCTGATTGAGTTTTTAACAACTCAGAATTTAAAGTATCAATTTGTATTTTAAATTCAAATTGCTCCTTTTCTTTTTGAGAAAGCAAATCAGCTTTGGAAACTGTTAGCTCACGAACTTGATGCTCTAAATCCTTGACCTGAACGTATGTCTTTTGGAATGCAACCTTTAAGCCTTTCTCACGTTGTGCTTATTTTACATAACTTGAAAGTTGTGTTGTATAGCACTCATTGTCCTTTGTTAACATTGCAATTTTAGCTTTTAAGTTTTGGTTGATCTCATTGCATTTGTCAATCTGTGACTTTTGTGCATTCAATTGTGATTGGGTGGTCAGCAATAAGGTCATAAGCTCTAGATCTTGATCAGGCATAAGATCATCTTGTTCAAGGTGATCATGATTATTATCATCAATAGGATCATCAAATGAAACATTGGTGTTATCATCATCGAATGAAACAACAGTGTTTATTTGATCATCTCCTTGAGACGAGAATGATGAATAATTTTGAACAAGATTTTCTTGTGAAGATGAAGATGCAGATGGTGAAGCAATCTCATGAATAAGGCATTCTGATTCAAGTACCTGAGATAAGCCATCGGTATCATATACCGGGCCTGTCTCGTTTACATTAATTTCCTGCATGTTGGCCATGAGCATCACTGCAGCATTTGCTTCCAAATCTTCCATCTCATCATCAGAATAAGCGTTAGCCATAAAGCTTTGCTCGTTCTGAGTCAACATTCCAGCAGCCTTTTCATCTTTGAGAGCCATTAGAAGAGCTTCTTTATGAAATGCACTACCCTGAGTCCTAAGATTAGGGCAATCATTTTCCATATGACCAGTGCCTCCACAGTTGTAACAAGTGATTGACGTATTTGCAAATCCTCTTCTTTTAGTACCAACATTCTGAATTCCCCTCTGTGCATTCCCCATATTGTTTTTACTTCCCCCAGTTATGTTGAACCTCTGACCCCCTGAGTTAAACCTTGTACCATAATTTCCCATGTTTTCAGACCCAAATCTACCAGAAGATCGATTCTGAATCTCAACTCGACCATCATTTACGACTGCTTGGTTCATGGTGTTTGATGAAGAACGAAGACGGTTGTTTGATTTGTTAGAGAACTTGTTGAATGCTCTTGCAATTAATGCAAATCCTTCATTGAGAGAGTTAAACACATCATCTTCTTCATCATAATCAGCATTAGAATAGAACATGGAGTCGGTATTGTTGTATGGGACCAGTTGGTTATCAGAATTCTGAGATGGTGCTTCATAAGGAACAATCTGATTGTTTGGTTGTGGTTGGAAACTTGGTTGAGACGGTGGTGGAACAAATTCTTGACTTGAGGGTGAAAAGTGTGACTGAGCTATCAGAGCAAGAGAGTTTGGAGTTGGTGCTGGTGAGTAACCTCCTCTTGCTGCAATGTCCTTGTCTACCTCAGATTGGTGTTGCTTGAGATAATCATACAACAGACCATAGGTTACTTGATTGATCTTTTTGGCTTGTCTGACAAATGTTACATATTTCTGCCAGTCTGGTCCAAGACAACCGAGAAACTTTGAATTGATAGCAATCTTTGGTAGAGGAATGTTGTGACGTTCCAGATCATTGATGATATTGGTGAAGCGGTGATAGTATGATTCCAAAGATTCCCCAGGTTCAATCATGAAGTTAGTGTATTCCATGTAGAGTTTCGATTCCAAATCCTCTTGGTTCAATTCTGTGCCTTCCATAAGAAGATGTACATGCTCCCACATGTCCTTGGTTGTTTTCTGAGCATCAATACTTCTGAAGATTGGGTTAGGAATTCCCTGAAGTATGTAAGCCATGGCTATCTCATTGGCTTCTTGTTGAAGAGTTTGTTCAGTGGAATATTGAGATATCGGAATGGGAGTTGTAGTGTCATCTCGTGGAGGTATAGCAGTTGGATCACCCGGAACCAATGTTGAAGGAAGTGGATAAGGTCCTTCCATTATGACCTTTTTGAGATATTGACCATGAGGTTTCCTTAGTTCCACAAATCGAAGAAACCGGATAGACCATTGCACATAGTTTCCCGGAGTCAGCATTGGTGGAGTTTCAAACGATCCTGCTTCATGCCTGGATTGCTGACTACTGATAGCTTCACACATTTTTGTAAACCAATGAGGTTCTCTTGATGAAGGTTGGTAGTTTTGCATCTGCATTTGAGTTTGTGGAATGATTTGTTGCTGAGGTACTGATTGTTGAGGGAAAAACTGATGTTGTTGCACAAAAGCATGTTGTTGTTGATATTGAGGATGAAATTGTTGTTGTTGCGGATGAAATGGTTGCTGTGGATATTGCTGTTGCTGATTGAAGTAGTAATTGTAATGTGGTGGTTGAGACATTCTTGTGTTTTTGTTGATCGTTAAGATAATTAAGATGTGTGTTATGAGTTATGAGGTTTGGTTTTGGTTAATTGAGATTTTTGTCCAATTTCGAAGAAATGTTACTGTTCACTCCAATTGCGAAAAAACACTGTTCACACTGCCAATTGCGAAAGATTCTGCGAATTGCGAAAGAAACATCCAATTGCGAGAGAAACTTCCAATTGCGAAATAACAAAGAATTCCGAAACTTCAACAATTTGCGAAAGAGAATTGATAATTGCGATAAACTATCTAATTTGCGAAAGAACTTAGCAATTGCGAAAAAATTATCTGAATTGCGATATAAAAAGGCAATAGCAAATAGATTACCATAGGCTTGGGAAAGGATCAAAAACCTCCTCCACTAGGCGTAAGCACCTAAGATAAACTATCAAAGAGGGCTTTTAAACGGGTTATAACGTTAGGTGTAGGGATATGATAAACACGGATTTGTTGGATAAGGGATATTTTACTGGTGGCGAGTTAAAGATCTTGATTAATTACATGTACAATATGGCGTTGCTAAGCCAAGACTAGACTCGACTTAAGCTAAAAACAAAATAACAAAAACATAAAATAAACATAAAATGAAACGGGATGGTAGTCCGTATGTTTTTTTCTACTTTTCTTTTTCTCATTTTTTTTATTTTTCTTGATTTTTTTTTCTTGATTTTTTTTTTCTTCATACACTCTTGCCCTACCATCCAAAATAATACATCATAGGGGCGTTGCATTCCCCTTACACTTGAACTTTTACATAACTTTACAAATAATTATTCTAATGACTCGAATTAAGATAATCGAAACACTTGGAGTACTTTTAAAATATTTAGCACATATGGGGGTAATAATGTTGTTCTTCCCCATTACTCCATTACACTAGTACTTTACCCATGAGTCCCAATCGTCCCAAAACAATATGTACAAGGATATGACTCGACTTAGCAACCATGTAATCAATTAGATAATTAACTTGGGGTTTAAACAAATGTTGTCACAATAATGCACTAAAAATGAGTGCATATAAGGTAGGCTAAGGCGATTTGGGTGTACATTTAAGTGGGGTGTAACAAATTCTTCCTTTAAGTAAAATGCTTAAAGGTCGAAACGAAAAGATAGGCTCTGAGGGGTGTACTAGGGGTATCGTGTACTAAAAATGAGTACAACGTAAAGGGTGTGGGAGAATTACTTGACCAATGTAGCCAATGTAATTATAACAAAAACACAGGTGTAAAACAATGGGTTAATCCTAATGCCTCTTATCATGTAGTAAATCTAACTACACGAATGTAGTCTCACTTGTGGCCTCGGAATGGTCCTAACGCAAGTTCTAGAATCTAAGTGCTACCGGTACACACATCATAGAATAAATGCTTTTCCTACCAATTCTAGGGGCGAACCTCACATATTTGGGGGTGTAAAATTTTTTTAGTGGTACGGTTTTGTGCTAGTCATATAACTCCTATCCATGAGACGCTCATTAAGATCAAAGTTTCACTCCTATATGTTGTAAAAAATTTTAAATTTGGCACTAAAATTGCCCTAACAGGTATTTATCTCAGTTTTATTACACATCTACCATTAAACAAACAAAAATCAAGCGTAATAGCATTCTCTAAAGTATCGTACTTTACCCCCCTTACACTTAAGATGAACATTGTCCCCAATGTTCAAATAACAAGATGTAAAAGTAACAAGGTAAAAGAATGAAATCAAATACTCCCCTGATTCGTTCGGTAGATAAAGAGGTAACATGGTTAGATCTTCTTCCAAGGGAATGTAGAAGCTTCAAGACTAAAGCATCGCCAAAAACTTGATTCCACATACATCTCCTTGTCCAAAATAACCTGTTAAACCTGAGAAAACAAACACGAAAACCTGCATAACATCGGCGGGATAAATTCTATATAAGGATATAATGCTTGTGGAATGATTATTTTGCAGATTCCTGGAGTTTATAAGTTAGAGATTTAATAAAAACTTTTTATGAAAACAAAACTTTCAAAAATTTCAGAAAATTAAAACCTGACGCCGTCAGGTTGTAAGGCCTGACGCCGTCAGAAATGATCTGACAGAATTCTCATATTAAGTTTCCGGAAAATTTCTGGAAAAACCTATACCTTACTTCCTGGAAATCCTGCAAAATATCATTATGACTCGATACAAGCATTTGACTCAAACAATTACTAATATGTATGTTAATTTATTATTGTTATGATTCATGTTCATTTGTTCTAATAAACCGAATTGGATTTCCCTTACATTTAATTTTTGAAAAATACCTTTATATGTAGTTAAAACGAAGTTAAAAACAAGATAAAGCATTTTCACAATTTAGTTTTGAACATGAGTCAATAATAATCAAAATTAAACATACATACGGAAGCAAATAAAATCAAACAAACAAATAAATAAACACACAAAGCAAATAAAGCTTGGGTTGCCTCCCAAGAAGCGCTTTTCTTTATTAACGAGTCTTGTAGCTAGACTCAAAGTCCCCGTACATTACGTGACTCCATCATTGGTCACGGTTCCTAGGCCATTCTCATTTCCGGTTTTATATTCCGGTCCTAATTTCAAACAATCCTTGTAGAAACCGGATATCCTTTCCATAACATAGTCTACTCCTTTATTTCTATCCTTATCATTCCTATAGTAGACCGCTTGCTTAAGCTCCTTCTCAACATTTGACAAGTGTTGGAATTGCTCTATCTTATATGGCATTTGGTAGTTTATCTCATCGGTCTCATCCTTAAATTTGACTATCCCTAAGGAAGGTTCATAAGTCATTTTAGAGACCTCAACAAATGGTTTTCCAAAAACTACTTGAGTTAAGGATGCATCGACTATTGGGCGGATATCTTCTACAATTACAAAGTCGGTGACATAGGTGAAGTTTCCTACATAAACCGGTAATCCCTTAACTCTTCCCGTGAAGTTTCTCATCCAACCCTTATCAGGGAACATCCTATACCCAAGTTGATTTTTCATTATTAAGTTGTAGTGGGCTCTAGTCATGATGTTTATGGGCGATCTAAGGTCGATGTAAGCTTTCCACACATGCAAATGTCCGATGTTGCATGGTATGTTGAGATTAGAAGGATCACCTATTTTTATGATTGGTCTACCTAGGAAGTATGGTGTCTCGGGGTCATCGAATAAGTCTGTATGATATGCGCGCTCTTCCTTAGTGGGTAGCCTATTGAAGTAGTCCTCATCATCATTTACTTCTTCAATCTCACTTTTCCTAACTTCTTTATCAACCTCGACTTTCTTAACCTCATCCTCAGGTTCACTATTATCCTCATTCCTATCAATTGGTTTGATAGTGACAATGTTGACGAAGTGGACGTGTTTGGATGAAGAGGGGTCTTTTACTTGGGGTCCGCTATTTGTGTTCCTAGCGTCCTTATGTGGAGGTGATAGCACTTGGTTATTGAGGGCTTTCAATAAGTTGTCAATTTTATTGGTCATCTCCGTTTGTTGTTGATTGAATTCGGATTCAAACTTGGCCAAACGAGCTTCTTGAGATGCCATAAATTGGGACATCAATCCTTCAAAGTTATTGGTACTACCATTGCTGGAAGGATTGTTGTTGAAAGTACGGTTCGAGGATGAACCGCTTGATTGGAAACGATTAGGTGGGTTGGAAGAATTGGTTTGTTGCGCGTTTTGGTTTTGTTTCCACCTAAGGTTTGGGTGATTTTTCCATGAGGGGTTGTATGAATCACCGTAGGGGTTTGGCTCGGGTTTGAAAGTGTACCACTTGTCTCCCGCTCCGTCGATACGCGAGGATGCGTAGTCCGCAAAAGCTTGTTCGGGGATTTCCATGCAATCACGAGTGTCGTGGGGACCACTACATAATTCACATGAAGAAGTGATTTTGTTCACTTGGCTTGAAGGTTTAGGAGCCTCGTAGGATTTCATAAGAAACTTGACTTGGTCTTCAAGTTCTATGATCCTACGGTCGGAAGTGCTTGAATTGTTCGAAGGCAAAGATATTGCCTTGACCATTTTATTCAAATCACGGGGATCACTCTAACTTTCGTTGTCATAAAGAGCAAGATCTTCTAGGAGAGCCCATGATTGTTCCGCACTTAGATCACGTAGCTTACCACCGGCCGATTGGTCAATGGTTTGCCTCGTGGAGAGATTGATATGGTCATAGAAGATTTGGACTTGGAGCCAAAGTTCTATGCCATGGTGAGGGACTTTTTGGAGTAAGTCCTTGAATCGAGTCCATGCCTCGTAGAGGGTTTCGCCTTGACATTGTTGGAACATCAAGATATCATTCCTTAGCTTGGTAGTTCTTCCTGGTGGGAAAAACTGAGCAAGGAAACGAGTGGTGAGATCATCCCAAGAGGTGATGGATCCTGCGGGTAGACGCTCTAGCCATTGACTAGCTTGGTCCCGCAGAGAGAATTGAAAGAGGCGCAGTCGGGTCGTCTCTCGAGTGGCAACATCAAGGTCTATGGAATCAACAATTTTGAGAAAGTCCTTGAGATGTTGATTAGGATCTTCGGAACGAAGTCCATGGAATGCGCATCCGCTTTGCACCAACCGGATGGTGTCGGATCGCAAGGGAGTGACATTGGCTCCTTGAGTGAGCTCAATGGTGTTTCGATAGCCATGGTGGCTAGGATGAGAGTAGTCTCCTAAGGTACGGGCTCTAGGAGGTGGGTGTTGTTGTGGTGGTGGGTTGTTGGGATCGAGGATATTACCACCTTCCATGATGTCGGATGTTAATGGTTACGAACAAAGAAACGAAGAAAAAAGATAGAATAAAGAAAACCTAGAAAAATAAAATAAAAATCTCACTAGAAAGGAATCTAGTGAGTAGACCTAATAAAATAAAAATTCAACCTAAACAATAACTATTCCCCGGCAACGGCGCCAAAAACTTGATGCGTGGTTTTGCGACCTTACAACAGGTTTTACCTCTCGAGGGATCTCGAGAGGCTTGCAATCCCCACGAGGCATTGTACCTGACCGATGTAGTATAGTGAAGTGGCAAGTACCGAGGGATTGATCGTTCTCTAGGGGAATAGTGTCGTTAGGATTGAAAAACTACTCTAATAGGTCTAAGGGTGAGGGAAGATTCTTTTTGTATTTTTATATTTTTTTTATAAAAGCAAGTAAAATCTCGGGTTTGAAGGAGTGGGCGGAATTAGTTGCTAGTCAACTAACCCAAATAACTACAAATGCAAATAAAATAAAATAACAAAAAATGAAAAGGTTGTGAAACTTATATGGAGAGAAATGTGTTTACTTAGATTTCCTTACTCCCTAACTATCTTTTACCGGTTGATTAGTGTGTATTAATTGCGTGGATGACGGGTGTATTCCTTAATACCAATCGTGGGGTGGCGTACATACTTCCCCAACTCTACAAGCTCCTACTTCACTCCTATGTCGAGCCGGCTAAGAAGCTCCTAACATGGGATCACTAGAATTCGCTCATGCATTAAATACAACCATAATAACCTTAGTACGCATTGGTTCATGTTTCTTAAGACGTTCAAGCAAGTTACCGTATAGGAGGTTAGCCAGTTTTCTTAAGCCTAACATCGATAAACAATCACCCAATACAATTAATAACACACTAATAACCAATAATCAATAGTTAGGTTTCATTAGATCTAAGCAAACACAAGATAAATCTAGCCTAGCATGTTAATTAAAAGACAAGAACAAGATATAATCAAACAACACATAGACATATTGATTGATTAAGTGATTACTTATCTTCAATTAAACATGGGAGATCCAAGGGTATGAAAACCCTTAAAAATGGCAGAAATTCGTCTTAGGGTTTCTCCTCACAAAGTTGCCCACACATGACTAAAAATTGCAAAACTATATATAGAACTTAGTGGCTGACGGCGTCACGTTATAGATCTTGACGCCGTCACCTCGCCGTGGCTAGGGTTCCCGGATGGTCTTCCTGACGCCGTCCCTCGTTAATCCTCCAAAATCCTCCCTGGCTTATCAAGGCTTGACGCCGTCTCTCTTTAACTTAAACCGTGATGGCCTTGATCACCTTAAAGGGTGACGCCGTCAGACTTTCCATTGCAAAACTCTCTGGCGCGTCACGTGTATTTTTCATATCCACCTCTTTTGCCAAGCCATGACGCCGTCAGGAGCAATACTTGACGCCGTCAAGTAAATTTTTCCCCAAAATCAAATTGCCCTCCTTCCCAAATATTTCATTGACCCGCCCATGTTTTTCAATACTCCATCCCAAATATCATTTACACCAATACTAGATTTGGTCTTGTTCTATCTCCTCAACACTCTCCTCACCAACGCCACCACCCCTCGATGTTCCTCATACAAATTAAAAACATAATAACCACCACAATTCATACCTTGTGATATTATACCCAAAATCATTTCATCATTATTCATTCAATCCTTGAGTAGCAGCAAACAATGGAGAACAACAACAACTTTGATCAGGTACAACCCTAACTAACTTCACATATCTCCATCAATCAATCTTCAACACAAATTATAATTAATTTTCAACAGGATTTGGTTAACGCAATTTTCAAAATGATCTGGAGCAAGAAAGCAATCGGTTAGCTATCACACACACACACACACATTTAATTTATTTATTATTTATTTACTGATTTACTTTTTTTACAGAGCGTGAGAAGAATGAAGACGCTGAATATTCTAAACCAGAGGTAATAAATTAGTTTTCGATATCGTTAGGTTTTTAATTTAGTCTTTGATTTGTGTAAAAAAAGTTGTAATGTGTAATTTGTAGATTTTTTAGGTTAAATGTAGATTTATAGAGCTAGTTAGGTTTTTTTCTCCATATATGTGTTGATTTGCGTAAATTAGATGTGTGTTTTGAGTGTGTGTGATTGTGTGATGCAGGAACGTCAAAGAGAAACCGGCCAACGTCTGGTAAGGCGCGTTTTCGAGTTAAATTGATTATATAGGTTTAACGTCTGAATAGGTTATAATATTTGGTTTAAGTTTTTGAGTTTTGAGAAGAAGTTGATGCTCTGGGTTAAAAATGATTTACCTCAACGTATTTGTAAATTGTAATGTGTTCTGATAGTGGACTCTTATTGATTTGTGGCCTTTTTAAGCTGTATGATACAAAAGAGAAATTGAATCTGTTGTGCGTAATGTTTTCGTGAATACAATCGAGATCGAGTCTTGTAGTTATAGCTCATATTAGGCTACTTACTAACTGAAATAACAATCTAAATCAATTTAACAACTCTGAAAACTAACTAATGCGAATTCATAGCTTTGCCGAGTGTCAGCAAGGGAATGCGAAGTTAGGCCGCCAAGAACACCGCTTGCACCACCACCACACTCGCACCAACACCATTGCTAATTTTTGCACACCAAGTATTTGAGTTAATGTCAACATAAAGCTTTCTTAGTTATGGTAATGTTTTAATGATATGTAAATGTTAATTTGTAGTTACACTCCTCCTCTTCTTCAGCTTCTAAATGAACTCACTGCCCGCAAAGCTCCATCACTTGCAGACGGCCTCAAGGTAGAGATACACACACTTCCTGTAAAAAAAATAAGTCCTTACTACACTCTCATTTGCTATATAATCAATTCATCTATTACTTTTTGAAATTCAACTTGATCAATGTAACATCCATTTTGCAACCTGTTGTTTTCTCTTAAGGTGTATAATGTGTATATATTTTAGGATAACATGATTTATTGTAGTTTGTTTGTGTCTGCAGAAAGAAAAACTGGAGAGGGAAATGGAGAAGTGGCTCATACGCACAAAACCTTTAGGTAAAGACAGGGATTATAACAGGTACTGGTTTTTCCGCAAGGACACAAGGATCTTTGTTGAAAGTTGCGATCACAAACAGTGGGGCTACTACACCACTAAACCTGAGGTATCAGCTCTTCTTCAATCTACATATACAGTGCTGTGGCTATCTTTTTCATAATATTGACTCTTCTCTTTTCTATACACAGCTCGACTCTTTGATGGGATCGCTAAATGAAAAGGGTGAGCGAGAAAGAGCTCTTAAAAGGCATCTGGAAAAACGTTATAACAAAATATCATAAGACTTCCCAATTCTTATCATCCTTTACTGGCACACTTTACAAATTCTAACTCATTTTGGCCGTTAAGGTTTAGATTTTACTTGTAGTTTGAAAATTTGATAGGCATGTAAGATATATAATGGGGGATAAAAGAAACAAAATAACGTTTTCCTGGTTCCAGAGCCCAGACACCATTTAGCGTAGTATACCTGAGTCAACTCACTCAGTTAGCCAACCTATCTGAATCAAGCATGCTTGTTGGCCATAAGCTTCTATAGTTTCTTTCTGGTTATCAAGGACTACAATGTATAGGGAGTTGTGGGTGTTCACGACTCTATTAATCAATCATATGAGAAACTCAAATACAAAATATCTATAAAGTATTTAGAAAGGCGATTTTGGCCCACAAATCTTCCTTGTCTTCCTTGTTTTGAATTTCGGGATAGATTTTGACAGCCGTGTAGCAAGTAAGGATACTCTAATGTTTTTCTTCTTTTTGTATATAATAGCATTAAATTATTATTTTCGGCTACCACAGGGAGTGCCTGAACAAAAGCTACGAGGCCACTTGGGTTCTTTTGGTGTTACTGGGAATCTTGCTCTACAACCAATGTACACCTTGTCTGGTATGTCTTGTCTTTTATTACCTCTATTTTTATCATTATATGTATAAGTTCGATTATGGTTATGTGGAACGTGTTCTCCTTTCACTGTCTCAAAACTTTAGTTTGTGTTGTTACAGGTGGTCAGAAAAGTAGGGTTGCTTTTCCAAAGATAACCTTTAAAAAGCCTCACATCATACTGCTCGATGAGCCGTCAAGCCATCTTGTAAGTCGCAGTTGTTACTTTTTATCAATTGTAATCTGTACTCAAACACTTTAGAATGGTCAGCGGATATCAGTGAGTCATGACACCATCTTCGTGTTTGTGGCATAGCACTATACATTGTAGTAAACCTACTGTATTATTTATAAGCATGTCTGATCATTATAATCATTTTTTTTGGATGATAGCTTTAAACCAGAATCACTTTTAATATATTTTACGATCCCTGTAACTAGAGGTGGCAGGATATAGACGTATTTGGCAATGGGTCGATATGGTTTTGGTTCGAAACAAGTAGTTTTCTAGTGTGGGCTGGGTCGAGCGCATGGAACTTGATAACGAATCTAGGGGCAAGATATAATCAAGAAATATAAACGCTACTATTTTCTGATCTTTGTTATCAACGCTTGCTCATACAGTTTTTTTTATTTCTTCGGACATCAAATTATGGAGCTCCAGGAATTTTATAATTCACAGCTGCTAATAACTGCAAGTTTAACAAAGAAGCTTGAGAAGACAGAGGTATGATGTTTTCTTGAATCCATGATAGTAACTTAAATTAAAATTTCATCAGGTTTCATTCATTTAAGCGATATTGAAGAATTATACTTCTTTGGTTTCAGATTAAACTCCAAGAAACTGAACATTCATTGTCTGATCACGAAGAAAAGCATAGACAAGCACATGTAACGATCAAAGAGAAAGAGTATTTTATCTCCAACCTTCTCAAATCAGGTAATTTCAAAGTTAAGACTGCTAGTGTATTAGTTACAACTGTTAGTTATAAGTTAATACTGTTGGTTCATATAGTTAGTACTGCTTATATGATATGCATTAGTTGTTTATGGAAAAGATTATAGATACTTAGGAAAGTATTGTAGCTGACTAGTACTCCTTGGTGTATAAAAGGAGGTCCAATTTTATATTTGGTTCAGTTATATACATTCCAATTTTATTGTATTTGAATTTGTTTTGATATATATTTGAATTTGTTTTGATTTATATTGATTTTTTAAATGTGTCTAAAAGATGCTTATAGTCACACTTATTAACATTTTTGGTCACTGTTTGCTTAATTCATTGTGTGACTATATATTACAAAAGGCCACACAAAAAAACATTCATGTGGCAATTGGATGATCAATAGTCACACAAAATATGCATTTCTTCACTTTAACCAGCATATGGTCACACTTATTAACACTTTTGGCCACTTTATGTTTAATCGTATTTGACTAAATACCTAAAACAAACATGCTTTGTGTGACTAAATATTACAAAAGGCCACACAAACATAAATTTCATGTGGTCATTGGATGATCAATAATCACACAAAATACACATTTCTTCACTTTAAACAACATATGGTCACACTTATTAATACCTTTGGCCACTTTTTGCTTAATTGTATGTGACTAAATACCAAAAAAAAATATGCTTTGTGTGACTAAATATTACAAAAGGCCACACAAACATAAAATTCATGTGGCCATTGGATGATCAATAGTCACACAAAATACACATTTGTTCACTTTAAACAGCATATGGTCATACTTATTAACACTTTTGTCCACTTTATGTTTAATCGTATTTGACTAAATACCTAAAACAAACATGCTTTGTGTGACTAAATATTACAAAAGGCCACACAAACATAAAATTCATGTGGTCATTGGATGATCAATAGTCACACAAAATACACATTTCTTCACTTTAAACAACATATGGTCACACTTATTAACACCTTTGGCCACTTTTTGCTTAATTGTATGTGACTAAATACCCATAAAAAAACATGCTTTGTGTGACTAAATATTACAAAAGGCCACACAAACATAAAATTCATGTGGCCATTAGATGATCAATAGTCACACAAAATACACATTTGTTCACTTTAAACAGCATATGGTCATACTTATTAACACTTTTGGCCACTTTTTGCTTAATTGTATGTGACTAAAATACCCAAAACAAATATGCTTTGTGTGACTAAATATTACAAAAGGCCACATAAACATAAAATTCATGTGGCCATTGGATGATCAATAGTCACACAAAATACACATTTGTTCACTTTAAACAGCATATGGTCATACTTATTAACACTTTTGGCCACTTTTTGCTTAATTGTATGTGACTAAATACCCAAAACAAACATGCTTTGTGTGACTAAATATTACAAAAGTCACGAGCTAGTATTCGGTGGAGCTCATGGGTAATCGAGCTACTCTCTAAACCCTCTCTTATACCAAGAAACGCCCTAGGGACAATGCTTTCGAGTCATGATTTATATAAACGCAGATTTATGTAGTTTAAAGATTAGTACATGTTATACTTGAAAGTAATGGGGTGTTTGACATAGTGCCTATTCTAACCGTTTTGACCCATTTTGTCTTTGGTACGGGTCTAAATGAATAACATGTCTTATGTACAGTTGTTCTTATGTTATATTATGGGTATGTTCAGGTTTGTCAAGCTTGCTTGCGAGAATTGGTTTTCCAAAAAATATGCAAGTATGTGTCATTTTGTAACAGCAGCAGCATAAAGCCATATGCCTGAGAGCATACGGCTGTATGCTATATCAGAACATTCTGATACAACAGCATAAAGCCATATGCCTGGAAGCATACGACTGTATGCTAATATATATATATATATCTACATATTATATATAACAGGATGCGTATGACGTCATCAAATGCAGGATTGATGAATAAGCGCTGGATTTATGAGTAATTGTTGGTCCCTTTACACGATTAGAATTAACTAGAAAGTTAATCTATTAGTGTTAATGACTAATACAATGTTTAAGGATTATTCTAACAGTTATAAAACGTGAATGTAAAAACAACAATATTTTTCAACGTTTAAATTCTTATTAGAAATAATTCCAAGAATCTATACCCAAGTGTTTTGCGGAACAAACACTTGGGATTGAATAGACAAGGGTATGGGGTGTCTCCTATCGAAACTCAAGCTTTGCTTGAGTGGTAACAATATACCCACTGAGCTATCTCAGTGAGTTGTATACTCTTTGTAGGAGAGAAGTTTCTTTGTAAAAGTTCAAGACTTTAATTATACAAAGCACACTTTAACTTCTCTCACAGTTGATCTATTTATACACAAGTATTCTAAGTATAAGTGATTAAATATAATACAAGTTGTTGAGGTTGCGTGTCTGACAATTACAAATAGTAATTGTCATTTCCAAGAACCAATAGGAAAGGGCTAAATAAGTCTTTGGGAGTTGTTGGCTGACACTCCATGACTTTTAGCCGCAATAGGGAAGGTAGAGTCTGACAAGAGAAGAGTGTTGGGTTTACACTCTTATCTTCTCAGATCTTTTCCCTATTGTTCCCGCCTTTTCTTCAGGCGTTGGTTCCTCAGTCATTCAATCACTTTGTTGGTTGAGGAGACTGGGGTTCAGTGAGCTCTTATCCAATACTCACTGAAACCATCATCTTCTTCTTTGGCTTAAGTCCTACTCAGGGAGTACCGCCTTCCTGAGTAGTGAATCCTTCTTCTTGAATTCGCCTTAAGCATCCTGAAGATGACTCACTGAGAGGCTGTTCTCTCAGTGACTTGAATTGTTCTCGGTTTAAGTTAACACTTAGTTAATTTGTGTCCAAATCATGTTCGAAGCATTCTTGGGTTTTACAAGACCCAACAATCTCCCCCTATTTGGATATAAATTATTCCTAAGTGTTTTTGATCAGATATGAGTGAGCTAAAGACTTCTGCTCATACTGAATGTACTAGAATGTAAATAAGGACACTGAAATAATAAAAAAATCATCTTATTAATATCATTTACAAGTCCTAACAAAACTAAGTACAAAAGGGATAGTGGTGGGTATTCAGGCAGGTCATCAGTTCAACTTGATTCCAAGGGCTTCAAGCTTGGGCTTCTTTGACTGCAGCTCATGTTGGTCAGGATGTTCATTGATTTTTCTTTTCAGGTCATGACAAAACCTTACATTCTCAGGACTCTTGAGTGGAGAGGCCATTATCAGAAAGCCTAGCATAGCTTTGATCCCTGATAGATCAATATCAATCCACCTCTGGAAGGCTTTGTCACCAAACTCATCAATGAAGAACAAACCTCTTTCAGGCTGTTCAATGACCATATTGTTCCTGAAAGGAACACCTTCAGGGAGAGCCCTATTGCAGTCAAGACCAGGAATCTTGATCTCAGGCTCAGCTTCTATCTTCTTTCTTTTCCTTGAAGAAGACTGAGAAGTAGCAGGTTGTGCAGATTCAGGTAGAGGAGATTGAATGCCAAGTTCCTTAGGTGCTGCTGCCAATCTTTCATACCTCAGACTCAAAGACTTCATCAGATTAGGGACCACAACATTTGATTTCTTTGCTATTAATGGACCCAACTCGTCCAATTCAGTGATCCCAAAGTCAGCGAATCTGAAAGGTGAATGAACATCAAAGTTTCTCTTGTCAGCACCTCTGTAGACAGTGACAACGGCAGGATTGGTGTTTCTTTGAATATGAACATCAGTGATTGGTTCTGGCTTTAACCTTTCATTCATGTACCACTGATATTTCTTAATCCTATTCTGCCTGATCTCTTCAGCCCGTTTGGCTCTTTCCTCCCTTTTCTGCCTGAGAGTGGTCATCTCCTCAGACTGAGCTTTCACAAAGGTCATACCACCTTTTCTTCCTGAGAGATCCTTAGCCTCAAGACCAATTTTCTCAGCCTCCTCATGAACAACCTTGATTAAGGCAGACTTGCTTGCCTCCTCCTCTTCCTTCAACTTCTTCTTTGCCTCCTCTTCCTGAAGATAAGTACTGAGTTCATCAGCTGAGAAGTGGTAAAGAACTCCATCAATTTCATATGGGATCCTGAGAGGTGATTCAGGATCCTTTGCAACCGTGATAGGTGCTGGTTGAGGCTCAGGCTCAGTGAGAATGCCTTTGCCTTTATCTTGATGGGAGGAAGAGGCTTCCTCAGTGTGAGAAGGAATCTCCCCCTCAGTGTGAGAAGGAGGTTGTTGGCTTGAGACTCCAGTGTCTTTCTCCCCCTCAACTGTTGCATGAGCCATGGTGATAGCAAGAGTTGGAGTCACTGGAGTAGTAGGACCTTTGAAGGCCTGATAGATCTCAGTCATCATTGATTTGATGTCCGAGGTGTCTTTCTGAAGACTCGAGATCTGATCTGCCAGAGAAGCCTGAGAAGCTTCGATGCCTGACATCCTTGAGCCAAGAGACCATGCCAAGGATGTGGAAGATTGTGCCCAAGTACCAAGATGTTTTTCCTGAAGACCCATGGTAGTCCTGATTGAGTCCAAGGAGGTAGTAAGACCCTGAAGTTTAGAATCCTTCAGTAAGCTGAAGAGATCATGGATTTCAGCTGACTGCTTCTGATAAGTCTCAGCAGCTTGAAGGATCTTTTCAGTGAGTATGGGGTCATCTTTAACAGCTGTCTGAATAGTACCAAGGCTTTTGGTGATGCCTTCAAGAGAAAGATTGAACTTCTGGAACTGAAGATCAATAGCTGTCAGGGAATGTTTGGTGTCTGATTGGATTTCGATCACATCTTCATGAAAACTTTCAACATCTGCCTTCAGGTTGGCATAGTGAACAGCTGCTTCAGTGTGTTGATCAAACATCTCTTCAGTGAGACCAGTGAAAAGAGCTCTGTTGGTCTTAAGTAGGAATTTGACCAATGTTCTTTCAGTGAGGGGAAGAGAGTTATCATACTTTTGGAGGATGTCCCCAGTATCAGAAGATTCAGGAGACTTCGAACCTGACTTTTCACTTTGGCTTGGAGAGGACTGATGTGATGGTTCAGGTTGTTCAGGTTGTACATCAGTTTCCATATCCTCTCCTGCCTCAAAAATCTCTTCTTCACTCTCTTCCCTGAGCTCTTCATCAGACTCCATAAAAGCCTGATAGTCCCCCATGGACTCAATACCCAAAAAATCAACCGGCTCCTCTTTATAAAAAGATTTGCCTTCGGTTTGGTCAGGTCCTGACCCCTTTGTCATAATAACTGAGTGGGTTTTCTCAGCCTGACTAGCCATAACAACTGGGGTAACACCAGCCTGGCTTTTGGGGGCAGTTCCTGAAGGACTGGATCCGCCTGAGGGGTTGATGGGTTCCATATCAGCGGGTTGTTTCTTTCCCTCTGAGTCTTTGTCCCCCTTAGCACCTTCAACTACTGATGGGTGCTTTCCAGTAGTATCACTAGGTACTGATTGTGAAGATTTGTGGACCCCCTTCCCATCAGGATTGTGCTGTCCTTCAGGGGATTTAGGGTCCTTTACTCCCTGAGATCCTGAGGATGATTTCTCAGGAACGTTAACGGGATGTGAATGTTTGTGGGTCCCCTTCTCAGTAAGGTAGTGCTGCCTTACCGAGGATTTAGAACCCTTTCCTCCCTTGGGAACTGATTGTTTTTTGACAGCTCCTTCATCGGGATGTGAGGGGGTGTGGATCCTCTTCCCAGTAGGGTGGTGCTGCCCTACCGAGGGTTCAGGACCCTTTCCTCCCTTGGGCACTGATTGTGATTTATCAGTACCTTCATCGGGATGTGAGGGGGGAATGCTTCCTGATCTGTCTGACTTGTTTTTGTCAGTTGGACCATGTGGAATGGGAGTGCCCGAGGTCACTGAGGATGATTGCTCAGTGACTTCCGTTGGCCTTTGTTTTGAGGTCAAGAGGGTCTCAGAAATGGGTGTCTCAGAGGTCTCGGCCTTTTTCAACCTCTTTTTGAGGTTGAGTTGGTTTTGAGGATCAGTCTCAGTGGCGAGTGGCTTGGGTCTAACCACCTGGCTGGACTGACCCTTCTTTGTCTTCTTCACCTTTTTGGTCGGTGAAGGAACAGGAGAGATAGCGTCATTGCCCTGAATGACTGATTGCATGTATTCAGTCAGGGCAATCTGTGTAACCTCACTTATGCTACTAGTGAAGTTTGACTTGTGCAGTACCTCAGGCTTCGTACCTTCTGCATCAGTCCTCACATAGTCAGAACCGAGTAGGTCCTGAAGCACACAGGAAACAAATCTAGGATAGGACATGTGCCTTTGCCTATGTTTTCCTGAGAGCTTAGCAACGAGGTCTCGGAAGATTATTCCTCCGATGTCTATTTTTGTACCCTCAAGGAGACTGAACAACATCAATTGTTGTGATGAGTTCAATTGTTCCGTAGAGGATTTATTTCCACCCAGGACCTGAATGACAAATGTCATCAGTATCCTCCAAATAGGGTGGAACCATGTTTTGACTACTGGAGCCTTTTCCAGTAAGCCTCCCACAGACATTTCAGGGCGTCTGGGGTCATGGGGTGCAAGAAAGATCAGTTCATTCTTTATTTCCTGATCAGTAGGGTTGGGGGAAAAGGCTTCAGCAAAGTCAAGGCCTGTGGCTTTGATGAATGCTGAGTAGTCAAAGGAGAGGGTTCTGCTCCCATTCATCACCGTGAAGGTGATGATTGACTCTTTGGTGTCTTTGGGGCTGGTTGCCACAGCCGTACACCAGAATTCCCTCAAATAGTCATGATAGATGACTGAGGGGGTATGGGTGAAAGCCTTTGCAAGAAAACAATTACGAAGATATTTCATAACGTTCTTGTAGGCTGGGTACATTTGTGGATATGAGAAATTTCCCACCACATTATTTTTGGTTAGGTCTACACCCTCCATTGTGAAATCCACGTTGGGGGCATATTTCACAGCTTTAGAAGAAGCCATTTATGGGTAAGTCTGGGTTTGACTAGGGTTAAAGGGGTTCTAAAGCTTAAGAATGCACACACAATTTGTTTTTGAGAAAAGAAAATGGCAGAGTTTAGCTTAAAAATTCTATAAAAACGTGTGTGTGAATTCTTCTGGTTGGGGTATTTATAGGAAAGAGGAGATGGGGGTGTTTTGGTCATTTGAGCAAATCGTTATTTATTCAAAAAAATTATTTGGAAATTGATTTGAATAATAAGTTTTGGGATCCGCATTTAATGCCAACACTCCACTTTCCAGGTTTAGCGCAACAGTCGAGGTGAACAGTTGAGCAGTTCTGCAAAAGTGCAACTTGCAGAGTTGAGTCATCACATATTTGAAATGTGATTGGAGAGGCATTTAATGCCAAGTGGGAATGTGGTGGCCCATAGGTGGAAGCCAGAAAGGCTAAAAGGAACAAATATTCTTGAATTAAATATGTGTTCAGTTACCAACCTCGGACATTTACTAACTAGATACTTAGAGCATTTAAGTTAGTATTTAATGTCCTTTTCAGGGTCCTGAATGACTTTTCATTCAGTGATTGGTATTCAGGGACTTGGGTTTAGTCACTGATGATTCAGGAATGAGGATTGATTCCTGAGACAAGGATTCAGGAACTTGGGTTTAGTTCCTGAGGATGATGATTCAGTGAGATGTTTTCACTGATATACATATTGAGTCAGGGACCTGAGATGTTAAGAATTTACACTTTTGTTGGAAAAATTAGTCAGTGGACTGATTCTCTATATCCAACATTCCTAATTCAGCTTTCAGTCTTGTGAAGGTTGGTTCATCCAAAGGTTTGGTGAAGATATCAGCTAACTGATATTCAGTAGGAATGAAGTGTAATTCAATGTCACCATTTATGACATGGTCCCTGATGAAGTGATATCTGATATCAATATGTTTTGTTCTCTGATGAAGAACAGGGTTGTTAGAGATTGCAATTGCACTTGTGTTATCACAAAAGATGGGTACCATCTTGTACTGAATTCCATAGTCACTGAGTTGACTTTTCATCCAGAGTACATTTGCACAACAACTAGCTGCAGCAACATATTCAGCCTCAGCTGAGGATAGGGCAACTGATTGTTGCTTCTTAGCACTCCAACAGACTAATTTCCCACCTAGAATTTGGCAGGAGCCTGATGTGCTTTTTCTATCCATGTTGCATCCAGCATAGTCAGAATCTGAGTATCCTTTGAGATCAAGTCCTGAGCACTTTGGATAGTATAATCCAAGGTTAGGAGTGCCCTTCAGGTACCTGAATATCCTTTTCACAGCAGTGACATGAGATTCTCTTGGGTTAGATTGATATCTGGCACATAGACATACTGAGAATTGGATATCAGGCCTTGATGCAAGTAGATACATCAGTGATCCTATCATTCCTCTAAAGAGAGTTTGATTGACTGGTTTACCAGTTAGGTCAGGACCAAGGTTGTTTGGGGGAGCCATGGGAGTTTTGACTGAGGCACAGTCACTGAGATCATACTTCTTCAGTAGATTCTTTACATACTTCTCTTGACTGATAGTGGTTCCTCTATCAGTCTGCTTGATCTGAAGACCAAGAAAGTATGTCAGTTCCCCCATCATGCTCATTTCAAACTTCTTTGCCATTAGTTTTTCAAATTGTTTGCAAAGTTTGAAACTTGTTGAGCCAAAGATGATGTCATCTACATACACTTGTACTAGTATGACATCATTATTTGTCTTATAGATAAACAATGTGTTGTCTATCTTGCCTCTGACAAATTTGTTTTGGATTAAGAAGGCTGAGAGAGTCTCATACCATGCCCTGGGAGCTTGCTTTAGTCCATAAAGGGCTTTGTTAAGCTTATAGACATGATCAGGAGACTCATGGCTTTCAAATCCAGGAGGTTGCTCAACATAAACTTCTTCTTTCAGTGATCCATTTAAGAATGCACTTTTGACATCCATTTGGTACACCTTGAAGTTCATGTATGTAGCAAAAGCAAGGAAGATCCTGATGGCTTCCATCCTTGCTACTGGTGCAAATGTTTCTTCATAGTCAATGCCTTCTTGTTGATTATAGCCTTTGGCTACAAGTCTGGCTTTGTTTTTAATGACTATGCCATTTTCATCAGTTTTGTTTTTGAATACCCATTTCATGCCAATGACTGAGACATTCTCAGGACATTTGACCAAGGTCATTACCTTGTTTCTGTCAAATTGTTCTAGTTCATCATGCATGGCCTGAACCCAACTTGGATGTTTAAGTGCTTCTTTAACACTTTTGGGTTCAATTGTGGAAATGAAGTCCACAAATAGGCATTCATTGGATGAGGCTGCTCTCAGTTCAGCAGCCATGCTTCTTGTGAGCATGCCTTCAGAAGGCTCACCAATGATATTGACAAGTTCTATATCCTGAGATCTGGTCCAACTATCCTGAGGTCTTGGGAGTGGGTTAGAACTTGTAGAAGCCTGATGGGTATGATCAGGATTGGACACAAGATTTCCATTTTCTTGTGTGTCTAAGTGGGTTGTGTCATCACTGAGATTGTTTGGGTCCTGAGTATTTTGTTCAGACTGAAGGATATCATCAGTTCTTGTATGTGCTTCAACAAACTCAGTGATGGTTGGGTTTGGTAGGTTGTGAGGGATAATGTAGTAGGAGAGGTTAGCATCATCTTGATACTGGGTAGAAGAATTGTTTTCAGACAGATATTCATCAGGAGGATATCTAGAAGAATTATCAATTCCTATTTCATCTACTGAGGCAGTTGAGAACCTGATAGTATCAGTGCTCTCATCAAAGGTAACATGAAATGTTTCCTCAGTCTGCTGTCTCCTTGTGTTGAACACTTTGAAGGCTTTTGAGACAAGTGAGTATCCTAGGAAGTATCCATCATCAGCTTTTGCATCAAATTTTCCTAGGTGATCCTTGTGATTATGAATAAACACAGGACACCCAAAGACATGAAAGTAGCTGATGTCAGGGATTCTTCCTTTGAATAACTCATATGGGGTTTTCCCATGTCTCTTGACAATTATGGATCTGTTTTGTGTATAACAGGCAGTTTTGACTGCTTCAGTCCAAAAATGGTTGGAAAGGACTGATCCACATAGCATTGTCCTGGCAGCTTCAATGAGTGTTCTGTTTTTCCTCTCAGCAACACCATTTTGTTCAGGTGTGTATGGAGAGGAAAAGTTTTGGGAAATACCTTTCTCATCACAGAAACTTTCGAGTTCATTATTTTTGAACTCAGTCCCATTGTCAGTTCTAATTTGTTTGACTTTAATGTCATTTTGATTTTCAATGTTCCTGACAAAGGACATAATTGTTTCAGCTGCCTGACTCTTTTTGATCAGGAAGAATACCCAGGTGTATCTTGAGTATTCATCCACTATGACCAGAGTATACTTCTCATGGTTAATAGACCTTGGACTGACAGGTCCAAATAGATCCATATGGAGAAGATGTAGGCAGTTCCTGATGGAAAAGTTGGTTTTGGTTTTAAAGGATGCTCTGTGATGTTTACCTTTTTCACAGGCTGAGCATGGTTTATCCTTAGAAAACACAAGTGATGGTAAGCCAAGGACCTTGTTTTGTTTTACAAGATTGTTAATGTTCTTGAAGTTCAGGTGGGTTAGTCTCTTGTGCCAAAGCCAGTTGAGTGCATCAGTGGCCTTAGCAAAGAGACATGTTCCATCCTGAGTTAGACTTGACATGTCTAGTACATAAACATCTTGTCTCCTAGGTGCAATGAGGACAATTTCCTTATTTGCATTGAAGATGGTTCCTTGCTTATCATCAAACTGAACTATGTACTTTGCATCACATAGTTGACTGACACTGATCAGATTATACTTAAGACCATTTACATATGCTATCCTAGTAAAGACAATACCATTGCAGTTGACTGAACCATAACCTTCAGTGAGACATGATGAATTGTCAGCAAATATCACTTTGGGTCCTGGTTCTTCTACATATTTGTGCAGACACTCCTTAACACCAGTCATGCTCCTTGAACATCCACTATCTAGATGCCAAACAGGATCCCTAGCATGTTTCTGCACAAATAGTAAACTAGGTCAGTTCTTTCTAGGACTCCATTTCATGGAGGGTTTGGTATTGTAGGTCCTTATGAAAGTATTAATTGATTCATGGTCAGTGGTTGAGTGGACTGAGCTACCACATGTTTTGCATTTGGTAGTAGGGTTAGCCTCAGTAGTCTGAGAGGATTGCTTTCTTCCTCTTTTTGACTGAATGACCTTGTCTTTTCCTGAGGATTTCTGAGTGGAGCTTCCACTAGATTCACCATGTTTGTCATATTGACAATCGTCAGGATGGTGGTCATTAAATCCACACAAAGGGCAGGGAGGAAAAGGCTTGGCCTTTTGCTTCTGTTTCTGCTTAGAATCAGAAGGATAGTTCAGGCACTGAGCCTTGAGTCCTGAAAAGTTTGACATGACTGAGCATTGTTTATGATCAGAGGTCCTGTGATCTTCCTTTTTGCAAATCATGCAATAAAGAACTCTATAACAATCATCAGTGAGATGATTTGTATAGTTGCAAAGCTCACATCTTTTCAGTGGTTTGGTGGTCTTGGGTTTGGTCTTTGAGGAAGTTGGTTTTTGTTCCTTCTTGGATTGAGAAGATTTCTCAGAAGAGTCAATCTTTTCTCCTAGCTTCCTGACCATTTCAGCCAACTGATCAATTTTTGAGTCAGGGCTTTGGGTAGTTTCTTCAGAAGGGACTGAAGTTGATGAGTCATCAGTATTTACTGAGACAACAAGGTTTGCTCTTTTCAGGATGGTTGTTCCCCTTCCTGATCTCTCCTTAGGAGAGTGTGGTGAGAAGACCATAGGTGGGAGGCCTAGGTTAGGTTTAGCACCCTGTAGGGTATTCAGTGGAGGAAGTGGAGGGTATGATTCTGATTCAGACTCATCCAAGGACTCAGTGAGTGGTTCAGTGAGTTCAAGCTTACTGAGTTTTTCAGTGAGTCCTAGCATATTTTTCAAGGCCTGACTTTCAGGAAGCAAGATCTTTCCAGTCTCAAAGTTTGGTAACTTACTGACTGGGTTGTCCCTGACAATCCAGTCATTTGACTTGGGAAGCATTTCTTGCTCAAAAGATATGCCAGCTGGAACAAAGTTTAATTCATTTTGACACACAATTGGATCAACCATAAGAGGGTCAATGCCAATGGTTTTCTGAGAGATTAATCCCATAGTGTCAAAAACCTTAGGGTTCTTCTTGGTCCAGCTTTGAATGATAGCCTTTTCTTTGTTAAGTTCAGTGTGAAGGACTTGGTTTTGTTTCAAAATCTCAGTGTTCTGAATTTGTAGAGTTATTGTTTCTAGTTTGGCTTGCTTAAGTACAAGCAGTTCATCTCTACATTTATTCAATTCTGACACAATAATGTTATATTTTGAAAGCAAGTTAAGCCTTTGTTCTTCAACAAACTTTAAATCAACACAAATGTAATTCATGTAAGACTTCCAATCAGAATCATCATCCATAGAAAGTAAAGTATTAACCTTTTTCATGGTGATGTTGACCCACTCTCCATTTCTAGCATGGCCTTTTCCTACAGCCACCTGATCCTCTTCAGAAAGTGCCATCAGTGCACTAACTCTTATTTCCTCATCCGAGGAAACCTCTTTATCATCCCAATCATATGCTTCAGCTATTAGAACCTTGTTCTTTGTCTGAATAGGTTTAGATGTTTGAGCAGCCTGAGACAATATGGGGTTAGTTTCAAGAAGTGCAAGTTTAGCTTTGACATTCCTATATTTTGTTTCAAAATCCTTTTGACCCTTGTTTTGGTATTGTTGGGTGGACTGAAATATTTTAGGTTGAAACTTGCTAGTTCCTGAAAATTTGTAAGAGGGTTCTGAGAAAGTTTTAGAATAACAGTCTTTAGCAAAATGACCCTTTTTACCACATTTAAAGCATTCAGTGGTTTCATTTGCTTTTGATTTTGTAAAGTTGGACTGATTTCTTTTGATGAAACGTTTTGAACTAGCAAGGAGTGCCCTCTCTTGGAATTCCAAGTTCAGGTCATTTAGGTATTCCTCATCAGTCCTTTCATCAATTTCTTCTTCAGAAACCTCTTGAGTATCCTGCACAACACCATTAGAATAGAAAGCAGTTGATATGGGTGTTGAGGTTAAGGCCTTTTTGGACTCATGTGTTTTTGAGTCAGGGTATCTCCTTGAGATCAAGTTGTCTTCATAGACAAACTTCCCATAAATTTCAGGGAGCTCGAGGGTCTGAATGTGGTTAGCATTCCTCAGGCCTTGTGAGAAGTTGAGCCACTTCTCAGGGAGACTGTTGACAAAGCCAACATTTGTCTCATGTTTGGTCAGTACAACACCATCATTTGATAATTCATTTATCAAAGTTTTGTATCTGGTGTAGGTCTGTGAGAGACTTTCAGAGTCCTTTGCCCTGAAAGTATTATACTCAAGTTTAAGGTCCATGACCCTATTTTCCTTGGTATCTGAGGGACCCTCAAAGCTGTTTACCAAGTCATCCCAAGTTTGCTTGGCTGTTAGACAGTTGATGACTGATTCCATTATATCGTCAGGAAGACATGATATAAGGATGCTTTTCAGGCGTTGGTCTTGATTGACCACCCTCCTCTCATCTATGGTCCATTGGGCTTCAGGCTTGTTTAGCCCTGTGCCAGTCTTAGGGACAAATGGGCCATCCCTGATACAGGTGATGTAGTAGGGTTCCATACCAGTAAGATAGCAAATCATACGCTTCTTCCATTTGCTAAATTTCCCAGTTTCAAGTCTGGGTGCAACAGCTGAGTAGCTGCCACCCTTTTTGTCGACTAGCTGGGGTACATTGATATCAGCCATAGTAGGATCTTGGTTTTTAAAAACCTAGAGCACTCTTGGTTAGTTTAAAAGATTTTATAAACCAGAGGCTCTGATACCACTTGTTGGTCCCTTTACACGATTAGAATTAACTAGAAAGTTAATCTATTAGTGTTAATGACTAATACAATGTTTAAGGATTATTCTAACAGTTATAAAACGTGAATGTAAAAACAACAATATTTTTCAACGTTTAAATTCTTATTAGAAATAATTCCAAGAATCTATACCCAAGTGTTTTGCGGAACAAACACTTGGGATTGAATAGACAAGGGTATGGGGTGTCTCCTATCGAAACTCAAGCTTTGCTTGAGTGGTAACAATATACCCACTGAGCTATCTCAGTGAGTTGTATACTCTTTGTAGGAGAGAAGTTTCTTTGTAAAAGTTCAAGACTTTAATTATACAAAGCACACTTTAACTTCTCTCACAGTTGATCTATTTATACACAAGTATTCTAAGTATAAGTGATTAAATATAATACAAGTTGTTGAGGTTGCGTGTCTGACAATTACAAATAGTAATTGTCATTTCCAAGAACCAATAGGAAAGGGCTAAATAAGTCTTTGGGAGTTGTTGGCTGACACTCCATGACTTTTAGCCGCAATAGGGAAGGTAGAGTCTGACAAGAGAAGAGTGTTGGGTTTACACTCTTATCTTCTCAGATCTTTTCCCTATTGTTCCCGCCTTTTCTTCAGGCGTTGGTTCCTCAGTCATTCAATCACTTTGTTGGTTGAGGAGACTGGGGTTCAGTGAGCTCTTATCCAATACTCACTGAAACCATCATCTTCTTCTTTGGCTTAAGTCCTACTCAGGGAGTACCGCCTTCCTGAGTAGTGAATCCTTCTTCTTGAATTCGCCTTAAGCATCCTGAAGATGACTCACTGAGAGGCTGTTCTCTCAGTGACTTGAATTGTTCTCGGTTTAAGTTAACACTTAGTTAATTTGTGTCCAAATCATGTTCGAAGCATTCTTGGGTTTTACAAGACCCAACAGTAATCATGCTCTTATTCCACCTAAGCATGCCATCTAAGCAATGTTTGACCAAATAAAATTCGTATGTTGACTTTTAAGTTCGGATTTAATTTTTAAAAAAATTGTCATTTGCAAGATTCGAACTTGTGATATTTAATAAACATACAAATGCTTTAACCACTAGACCAAGCCATTTTTTTGTGATTTACAATACAGAAAAAGTAAGACATGCTTAAAATTTGATATTGTTAAGCTATAATTAAGGAATAGATTATGCATATATTTTAGAGTATATACCGGATTAAGAACTTGAGTATATACCGGATCAACATCAAAACCTCTTTGTTCTTTTATTCCGCAAAAAGGTGTGTACTAACTCACTCACTCACATATGATATTGATAGGATCTTCCCATCTTAGAAGCATACATGGTTTATTTAAAGGTCAATGTTTAAAGGTAATATTTTTATTAATTTTCTTTTGCTAATTGCATATGGTTTTAAAAATTTGTTATATCATATATATAGAGGCTTTGATTTAATGTAATCTTTTATAGAGATACCCGAATTTTTCTCAAAAACCTGTGATTTATGCCAGCCAGAAAGGTCAACATGGTGATTTCAATTGGTATGTGTATATAGTTTTTATATCCTGATGTATTACCTTCATAGACAACCTTAATTTCATTCATATCATCGAATTCCTTTTTTTCTCTAATGCTCATCTACTGATTTTTTTAGGTGTTCATGTATTAGAGCCAATTAATTTTAATTTGCCTAGGTTTGTGAGTTGTTATTTTATAGAAAATAAATTGATCATTAATACTGCTGGCTCAAGAAAGTT
This sequence comes from Artemisia tridentata subsp. tridentata, assembly GCA_021014915.2. Classification (NCBI taxonomy): domain Eukaryota; kingdom Viridiplantae; phylum Streptophyta; class Magnoliopsida; order Asterales; family Asteraceae; genus Artemisia; species Artemisia tridentata. The sequence goes on from CP139504.1 coordinate 251,125,761, forward strand.
AATACTGTTAGCTTTATCGGATATATTGTTAGTACTGCCAGCTTTGTCAGATATTGGACAAAGTGCATATTTGGTACTGGGGTATGTTTTTCTTTTTAATTTTTATAATCGTTTAAAACACGATTTATGGTTTTTCTCTTATTTGATTTTCCACGACTTCATCATCTTTATATAAATACAATGTATTATAATATATGATGTGTTTGGGATTGCGTATTTGCTTATATTTGAGTAAAAAAAAAACACTTAAAAATAAGCCTGTGCCCTGTAGGTACTTGCTGAATTTTAAAGAGATAAGCATGAACTTGATGAGGTTTTGCAGCGGGAGGTAAGTACTAACCTTTCATTCATAGACTTTGAACATCGTATATGTATTCGCTTGATCAGTAATACTTATAAAGTCTTTTAGATTGCTAATACCAGTTAGTTTTCTGTATATAATACTTACTGTATGTTTATATGCAGACATTAGTTCTTTAAAATTTAAATATCATGTCAATTATGAACCGTATACAAAGTATTTGTTGGTTTACTTTTAGGTTTCTTTGTGCTTCTTAGGATTCGAGAATATTTGGCTCAGTTATATGTCAAAGACATTAATCCTGATGATAAGCAGGAGCTTGATGAGGCTTTGCGGCGGGAAGTAAGTACTAACCGTTCATTCATTGACTTTGAACATCGTATACGTATTCGCTTGATCAGTAATACTTATAAAGTCTTTCAGATTGCTATTACCAGTTAGTTTTCTGTATATAATTAAGAAGCTATGGACTTTGCTAAATGATAGAAAATACATGTTACTCCCTCCGTCCCACTATAAGTGTCCACAATGGTATCTTTGCTTGTCCCATATTAAGTGTCCAGGGAATATTTTCAACCAATGAGAAGAGACTTTAGTGGTTAATAGTGATATTTGATTGGTGGAGAGTGTAGTTGGCCCCACTTTCCTAAAACTTTGTGCAAATGGAAAGTGGACACTTATAGTGGGACGAGGGAGTACTATTTAGGTCAATACGAGTTGTACTTGATCTTTATGCAGTTCCTTTTTTATGTCTCTTTCTAAACAAACTAGACTGTTTATACACATACTTGACATATATACTCACGTGATTTAATGATTCTAAAAAAGGCTGTCAGTAGACGCCCGTGGTTTCCGTGTTCTACGTCTGGCATTGGTACTGCATTAGATGTCCCGGAACAAAACATACTGGTTTAGTATGACAGGAAGAAACTGAGCGATGTGATTAAACAACATACTCGTCAAGAGCACTTAAAATATATATATTTATATATCTTGAACTATATGTGATGTCTTTGTGTATATTCTTATGCTACAAATTTTATTTAGGGAAAGACATTGAAAGCATGTATGGTGGTGAGCTTGGAATCACCATGACAAAAGATGAGGTATTCCAGGTTCTGGTGGTTTTGTCATTTTGGCTGGGTTGAAGTTGTTTAATGGTCAATTGGAATTCTTCAACATGGATGAGCTTGAAACTATGGCTACTGCAGAGCATTTTTAGGCAAAAAAATATTGAAAGGGATCCTACTGGAAGGTAACTTTTAAATCATAATGGGTAGCTAAATGGTAGTTTGTGAAATGTTTGAGTAAAGGCGCTTGCCGTTCTAAAAAAATTATGTGTCCGGTGCTTTTAATATCATTAAGTTAGATTGACGAGCGTTTGTATATACGTGTTTTTATTCAATATGTATGAGGTGCTCATTGCAGATTTATTGTATCAGGATTCCCAGAAAATTGAATCGTCAGAATGGACCAATGAGAAACACAATTCATACTTGAAGTCAATAGAAGCATCGTTCATTGACCAGTTATATAACTCTTTGAATACACGAAGTTGTCAAACACAAAAAACCTCTTCATCTGATGCAATTTTAGCTTGGGAGATTCATACCAACGATTGCACACCTTTTGGCCAGGTTTAACATCTCATCCATTCTACACCGTCATTAATATCTCAATAAGAGTTCATATTATGTATTCTAATCATTTGATGCATTTTATCTCTCGGTTTAAGATTCTTCAGGGTGGCCGTTGTTCAAAGAAAAGTTTTAATAGAGAAAATTTACGAGGAAAAGATGCAGATAGACCCCAATTATCTCGAGGCAATAGGCGGATCCAGCATTTCACAAATGAGAGCAATTGCCTCCAGAAACGGTCATTGTCATCTGCAACTTTACTACAATATCCTGTTCCTGAGTCTGTGTTGCATGAACAGACGGGTTGTAGTGATACAGTTACTTTGAAGATGCTTATACTTTCACCAATTGGCATGTTTTAATGTATCTATCCATTTATTTTCTTAATGCTGTATCTTATGCACTCTATCTTAGTATATGATGACTAAACTATTCTTCTGTCCTAAATTTGGTTTTTACAGAGGTGACGGATCAAAATTTTGTTGAAGACACACCACACAGAAGGAAAAGGACGAGAACTTCTAGAGTCCTTCACTCGAGCAATGATCAGGTAATTATCAGGTATCTTTCTTATGTCATTACTTGAAATAGATAATATCATATTACCGTTATGTAACTGTAGTTTGTTGGAACTTGAGCTTTTTCATCACTGCTTGAATCTTTGAATGACTAACATGCCCTTAGATACATGTTCTGTATGCAATGCTGTGATATCTTAGAAAGGATAAGAGTGATATACTAATTGCATAATACTAACTCTTTATTAACACTGGAGATGCATAGTCTAAGCCTTTAAATGTTGGTAAAAGGCAGTGAAACCACAATTGTTTTTCTTGGCCGACCAAAATAACTGTAACAACTACGTACTTTTGTACAAAGTCACTACCCAATTCGTGTTTGGTATAGAAGGGAGGCCATTATACCCGACTTTGGTTTTTCGATTACAGAGACCAACAAAACAATAGTTACCTTTTTGATCAATTCAGTTGACCTAGGTATTACTGCCCGACGTCAGTTTTTACTCAATGAAGAGAGGTAAAGTGTCAAAGCTCACGACCCTCAAGCAAAGACAGGCGAATGCTCTTTTCTGGTCAGCAAATGGCAGATTTGTCATTTTGGCTGGGTTGAAGTTGTTTAATAGTCAATTGGAATTCTTCAACATGGATGAGCTTGAAACTATGGCTACTGCAGAGCATTTTTAGGCAACAAATATTGAATGGGATCCTACTGGAAGGTAACTTTTAAATCATAATGGGTAGCTAATGCTCTGCATACTCTTTGTTGAAATGAACAAATATTCACTTGGTAACTATGTTTATAGGTATATTGCAACTTCAGTTACTTCGGTGTATGAGATGGAAATTGGTTTCAACATATGGTCGTTCAATGGAAAGCTACTCTACCATATTATGAAGGACCATTTTTTAAGGTAATTTAAACTTTATCAATTGTTTCCTTTGTTGGGGATAGACGTGTTTCGCTGTGGGCGCAGTAGACAGGATGAGAAATAGGTTGAAACCTCACGCGTCGGGTCTGTTTGGAATTATTCACCTCACACTTTTTAATTATATATACGTCTATGATAAGTAAAAAAGTTTAGGCCCATTATAGGAAGGCGCAAGTAAAATAGAATTTAGCTTCAAAGAAATCAGTTCAAAACTTAACCAACATGCAATACATAACATCACTTATGTTGTATTTTTTTATTTTCTGGAACACAGTTCGGGCCCGGCTCTGCATCTGATGGTAACCGGCCGCCTACTACCAAAGGTCTGTCGATTCGGGTTTATCACAGTATCTGGTGATCAGTATTAAGTTGTTTACTTTTGGTTTATGATTCATGTTTCATAGATGAGTATAATGAACCTATATGTAGTTGCAGTTCAGAGTCGTTCTTCGGTCTTAAATATTTCTCAGCGAAGAAGACAATTGAATCAGTCTACGCGGGCCAAACAAGGTATACATGTTCAATTTTTCGATTATGCGGTTATCAGATAATGATTTCATTTGCACCTTTGGCTTTTCTTTTTCTATTGGAGGTACCCACCGTGTTTTCTTCGTCGCTGTACCGAAGAGTATACTGCCATTGGCTCCATAATTTTTAAATCCCTTTAATCTTAAGAAGCTACTTTCCCTAGATAGTCAAAATATTTACTCCAATTCTATGACCCCCCCAATTTAGGGAAAGTTCACGGGAGATGCATGATAAATCAGTTTTTAATGTAGATGATGAAGTTATACACTTACGCACATAGTCAAATTAAGAAACATCGAAGGTATCCCATTCCTAAAGAAGTTTTTCTTTTCAGTTCTGATATGGTCGTCAGCAGTTGTTCGTTTAGCAGCTTACTTTCCTCTTCTCCTCAATTCCACAAAAAACATTGCATAAACATATGTTCTATTTTTTAAACTACGTTGCACCATGCACCCTATATCTTACTAAATTATATGTTCCATTGTTAAACGCCAGGTACTGTACATTGTCGAAATAAAGATCTGGAAAGGAAAGATGTGTCTTAGATTCATCTCAAGTGTAGTCCAGGAAACAAGGATATGTCATTTTAGAAGGAAAAATATAAACAAGTTGTAGGTTTGTCAAGCAGATATGGAGTTTAGCATGTTGGGAGTCGTCACTGAAAACTAGCGATTGCAAGTTGGCAGTCATCACTGACCGATTTTTGCACAGCGTATAATGATGAGTTTGGCATTGTTACCTTCATTTATATCCTTTTTTTTTATCGTCGTGTCACATTTACCTGTTGTGGCATTCCTAGAAGATTTGAGAATGGGGTGAAATTTGAAACGGGAAAAGTTCTTATTTTGTGTTTTTACATCTATTTTATCCCTGTTCACATGCATCTTTGTGTGTTTCACTATTTTCTTTCTGAATTGTTGGAAAACCTTGCTTATTTGGTCATCTTTTGTCCAGGGTGCCAGAAGATGTAGAGGCAACAGGCGGCAAGTGCTACATTTTGAAATGGGTCTCAGGTTAGTAGTTATTCCATTGAGTTAAGCCTTCATTTTAATATTATTAAGTGTGGTCTCTAAGAGGATACTAATTTTTAACGCAATTAGTAACAAATGCTTCAAATGAGCTATAGTGTCATCATGATTTGGTGGTCAAGATAATAATTGAGATTTACGAGGTATGTAGATTTGTGTTTTGAAACAGATTATTATGATTCGAAGCTGTAATTATCAGTTTTGGGATAAGACCCGAACCAGGTTTCAAATAAAGAATCTAAGAACTGAACCCAAATACCAAAATTCTCAATGAAGTAGTATAAGAATTGTGTGGGAATGAGGAATTTCTTATTAAATCAAAATCGGTTATATGTGTATCACTGTTTTTTGAAATAAGTTGTTTTGAATAAGCACTTTCAAGTTGAAGACTTGAAGATTGTCATTATTAATGAAGTACAAGTCTTTTGATTCGAAACATTGACGTCCATATTTTGGTTCTAACTCTATGGTTATTTTCTGCAGGTGGTTTGTTTGGACAGGAGGGCGGAAAGCAATAGATATGCATTTGTATCATAGATTTTTTTATATTTCAGTTCCACAATTTTTGAACTTTGATTTTTTACAGAAAGGTAAAGACGAGATGTTTGGATGTGCCTGTTGATGCTGATTATTAGTGGTGTCAATTTGGTTGGTTGGGTAAGATTATACGGATTATTAGCTGAAAAAATTGTGGTGATTCTCTGAAAAGAGACATTTTGCTGAGGCATTTAAATAGCATTATTTTTATTTACATGTAGCAAAGCAATTCGTCTGTGGTGTTTTTACTCATGAAACATGGAATAAATGGTGCATGTTTTTGTTTGTTTTTTTAATATGTTTAATTCTCATATGTTTTTGTATGCGTCATTGCACGTTATCATTATAAGGGCAATGCACTATGTATGAAACTTCATTTTATGTAAAGAGCAATTGGATGACATTCCATATCGTGATTCAACTATCTCAAAACATTACACAATGTTATTTGCTTTATACAAAGAGGACATATGAAGTACCAAACAAAACTACGAATACGTTATATTAATTCCTATTTAAATAAGATGTTAAATCAAAATTATTTCAATCAATCACAACTTTGCACACTATAAATCATTGTTGAACGGGTCAGTCGGGTTGAGTAATAGTCAGTGCTGAATATTTTCATGGGATCACAATTGAGGTAATTATGGGAAATTCAAACGGCATTACATTATATACTTGCCCCTATTGTTGACATGTGCTATCAAGTAACCATTTAGAAAAGGAAACCTGTGACTATGAGCATACTATCGTTACACAATGGCTACAGGTTTCCCAGTCTGTAAACAAGTCCAACAATTGGCCGATGATCAGACTATTTTAGTAACAACCTACAAAGGGACTCGCAACCATTGTCTCCCACCAGGAACAGTGCTACTCTCAGAATCAATGTCGAGCTCAGATAGTTTCATGGTTGTAGCACACCATAGCTGTCGTAGCTTCAAAATATGCTCAGGTAAAATCTATATCTAGCATAAGTAGTTACGGGTTGAGCTCATGTTCCTAGACATAACATTTATTTCTGGCTTTCAGGGATATTATCAGCCAAATGCAAGGGAACTAAATAGAATTAACGGAACCACAAAAGCCCCCGTGATTACACATCTGAAACATCGCTTGGAGTGGCAACAATACGAGCATTTAAGATGCAAGACAGATTCTACAAAGACTATCTTAAGTTGGTGGATGAAGATGCAAGTACTTTCATTTTCTGAAATGCAACCTTAGAATTGTTGATTTTGATAACAGAAGCATTTATGATCGTGACCCTGATCACATCATGCCCGCCTGTAGGGCGGGTTTTGAATTTTTAATCATACGTAATTGGCTCTATTTTATTGTATTTAATATAACAAACTTAAAACATGTTTTTAAGTTAACTAAAACCATCCAAATTAAAGTCATGCCCGCCCGTCAAGGCTACTTAAAATGACTTCATAATAAGTAAACCCATGCAAATGAAAATTACAAATCATGCCCGCCCATTGGGCGGGCTTTGAAGTCTAGTGTATATATATATATATATATATATATATATATATATATATATATATATATATATATATATATATATATATAAATATATATATATGTATATGTATATATATGTATATGTATATGTATATATATGTATATGTGTATATATATATATATATATCTCTACATTATATATAACAGGAGGCGTTACACGTAGATAATGCCACATAAATGCCACCTCAATGCCACATAATCATAAAAATGCCACATAAGCAAGCATACTTTGGATTAAAATTCATATTTAGTGTAAAAAGCAGTTACCAAGATTCGAACTTGGGTAATAGGCACAAATAAACAACACCTCAACCACCTGAGCATTCCGATGGTTGTGAAAGAATTCGCAGGTCAAAACCTAAATCCTAAGGTTTACGAAATATGACACAAATTTTGTAGGAGCTATCCATTCCTTAATTATAGCTTACAGAATTATATGTTAACCTAATTCCATCATTCACCAAATCACAGAAATCCTCCTAAAAGCCACGACATTAGTCTCCTTCATTTGATTATTTTTTGCAAATCGATTTGAATTATTCATGATGATATGTTTAACTTGAAAATCGACCAGTCATGTATATATGTACTGTGTTGTTAACCCAACCAGAATCAAGCAACATGGAAGAAGAGGTATTTTAGATTTGATGATATCTATGTTCTTTATTGATTTACTCTCTAAAACGATTTGAATTGCAGCTTCATAAAAGATTTAAAAGATTGGAATGACATCTAATACCCAATTGTAAGCCTTATTTGCTTTATAATGACATGTAATACTTTTTTTAATTGAATGTTTACTATCACCACATGTGGAGGAGTTTTAATGTTCTTTTTTTTCCTCAGTAACATATTGGATTTCAAAAACATTTATGTGCAGTTTGTTACTCTTTGTTTCTTGAGCTATTAATAATTGTAACAGAGTTTAAATTCTGTTGGACTATGCCATGATTGCAGGTCAGCAGGTGAGATGTAGAACATTCCACTGAAGCTTTCAAATGTTTATGAATGCGTGCGTTGTGATTCTTATGATCTCCAGCCACTTGCAATGTCTCTAAGGTATGTATGTATTTAAGATTATTTGTTTCTCATTTTTTCGCTCCCAAATTTGTCATCTGAGACTGCTTGATAGAAACAGCATAACTTGAGAGACAATTGACACATAAAGCAGGGTTCAAGGTGTTTTTGCAAAACTCTAAGAGGAGGGGTTGGGGTTTTTGCATAAGGAGAACTAGCAAGCAAAAAAGAAGTTTATTCATGCCTAAGATAAGAAGTGGTTATGGTATATTTATAGAGAGCAAGGGTTTGCAGGTTATCAAGAAACATTATGACTATCATGCTACAACTGATGCAGAAAAAGACTAAAACACGGCTTACCATCAGATGGTGTTTGGGATTGCATAAAAAAGTAGCATTCGGTACATGGAAATTGATTATGATTATCAAATACTGTATAAAATGTGGTAGTTGTTAACATCCTAACAGTAACAAATAACTATTCATGTGCATCTAATTGATATCCAATTCTGATTTATTAACAAATAATTAGTTTCAAAAAAGAAAACCAAACATAGGGAAAAGGAGAAATACTACATTGCGTTTAGGGGGACATCTCCTGAAGAAACCGCTGCCACGATACTGATGACAAGGGCTGCAACATTGATTGTGAGCTGGAATTGTATGAACTTCTGTACATTTAATTGTGAATAGGTCAAGGTGGGTATCTTTAACGGATCAAAATGGGCGAAATAAAAAGTATTGTACTGATTTTTTATTATAGTTATGGTTAAGTGATTCACTGAGATGGATCTTACCAGAAATTGCAGATGAAGCAAGCTGCAAAGGCAGCTGCAGCAAGCAAACGTTTATGCTTCTTCTCATCATATCACGTAAAGTTTCTTGATAACCTGCAAACCCTTGCTCTCTATAAATTATACCATAACCACTTCTTATCTTAGGCATGAATAAACTTCTTTTTTGCTTGCTAGTTCTCCTTATGCAAAAACCCCAACCCCTCCTCTTAGAGTTTTGCAAAAACACCTTGAACCCTGCTTTATGTGTCAATTGTCTCTCAAGTTATGCTGTTTCTATCAAGCAGTCTCAGATGACAAATTTGGGAGCGAAAAAATGAGAAACAAATAATCTTAAATACATACATACCTTAGAGACATTGCAAGTGGCTGGAGATCATAAGAATCACAACGCACGCATTCATAAACATTCGAAAGCTTCAGTGGAATGTTCTACATCTCACCTGCTGACCTGCAATCATGGCATAGTCCAACAGAATTTAAACTCTGTTACAATTATTAATAGCTCAAGAAACAAAGAGTAACCTTTAGAGTCTGTCAATAAGTTGTTCTCCCTACACCACCTCCAATAAGAATTGCAATAAGTTTTGCAGCTTCAGTTGTTACTCCTTCAAAACCAATTCTCAGCAAACCCATATATCGAAAACTAGATGAAAAGACATCACATGTGAGGTAGAGCAGTTCTTGACGCCAATAATCTTCGTAAACAAACAATGAATCCTGTGACAGTGGCGGTTGCTTTAGGAAAAGGAAGACGCATAATTCACTTTTTACGCATAATTCCCTGTACCCAAATTCACTTTTGTATGCAATGCCAAACACCCTCTGGATTGAACTCGGCAAGACCAAACATTATAGTAACCTGTTGAGGAATTTAAGCTTTCTTTATCCTAATGTGAATTACATATGACTTTGATGACAATATGTTACTTAATGATTACATACCTCGCCAACTAAGATTTTAGCAGCTAGAATACCATGGGCGATTGTCATATGGCTCAAGTATGCAATCAGGCTTAACAAGGTAGAATCGTGCTCATTAGGGGTTGTTTGTATAGCTTATTTCAGCAGCTATTTAACCTTCACATGTTATTATTAGGGAATGTTCGTATACCTTATTTCATCAACTAAATAATCTCGACCTGTTGCTATTAGGGGTTGTTTGGATAACTTATTTCAATAGCTAATTAACGTTTACATGCTGTCATTAGGGTGTTTGTGCAAATATGACAAGCGAGAACCAAAAGTGATTATGGTTTGCAGGTTTCTGAAAAATGGAGGTGTGATGATTTTAGCTTCATGGCTGAGTCAAGTAGCAATCGAAGAGCAAACTACTGTCCTTCATGTCATTCTTCGGGTAATTATTTGAGTTGGGTTTTGTTGCATATGTACTGTTTATTATATACTTCATCTACTGAATGAAAACTGCCTTTAGGTTCTTTGTCACTTGCCATTACATAAAGCTCTCCCAGCCCATATGTCAGCCATATTGCAAAGTGTCAATAAACGTCGATTTTACCGAGGATGTGAGCTATGATGTTTGAATAAAACTCTCTTAGCTATACTAGAAGGAGTTTTAGAACATGATTTTTACTTATAGTTGTTAATAGTTAACATAGTCTAAAGTTACATTATGATTATATGACTTGACAAACTACTGATTCCGATTCTTAATTTTTTTTTTTTTTTTTTTTTTTTTTTTTTTTTTTTTTTTTTAATTTTATTTTAGTTGATACCTGATGACATGGAGTTTCAGTCTGGGGACATGCCTAATTACACAACTTCTGACGGATCTGTATGATTTCGATATTATTATTATCATCTTTTATGGTCTGTACTTACCGGGTGATGTTTATATGATATAATCCCTTTTTGACTTTTCCAGGTGAAGATTCAAAAGGATAGTGAAGTTCGGTTGAAAATCATTGGGACTCGAGTTGATGCAACAGAAATTGTAAGTCATCAGTTCTATCTCCTTAATTTCATGACTTCATGTTGCATAGTCCATGATGATAAGCATTCAAAAATTGTGGAATGAGCTCATCCCAAATTCAGAATGACCGCTTATGCTCTGTGTTACATATAATTTTTTTGTTTTTTTGGTCTCATTTCGTCAGAGATTTACACACTTTAGTTTTTATTTGTTGACTTACATTCCGTATTGTGTTACAGGAAGATGACAAGAGAATTGACAAAGGTGCTAGAACTAACACTAACAGGTAAAATAGCAACCTTGGGATTACTAATTGTGCTTATTAAAGGATTGTTCACTAATTGTGGTTATCTTAGATGTGTTTTAGTTCATTATATAGTTGTGTATCTTATATAAATACCTTTTTACATCTTTAAAATTAGTTTCACTAAGCAATCCAAAACATAACTTTTTTAAGCATGAGTTCCGGAGCAAACCCAAACACCCCTATATAAGCAGTTAAAATAAGCAATCACAAACAGAGCCCTTTGCACTTTGAATATGAAGTTAAGCTTATTTGGTCGTTGTGTTTTTTAAAATCATACAATCAGTTTCAAGTATTTGGAGGAGATATGTTGTAGTAATAACGATACGTGAAAGAATTACATTTAAACCGGACTGTCAACATCTCTGTACAGTTTGGAGCTTATTCGAAGTTTGGTACTGATGATTTGATATCGAAATCTTTTGCAAGGTTATCTAACAGAAATGCTAACCTGGCTTTTCTAAAGGATCACATGGGTGCTACTTTTGAGACACGATCTCAGCCATGGACTGCAACTATCGATCCAAATGATGTCCATTCTGGTGTCTTTTTAGCGGTTTCAAAGATTCGTGGACGATGGGGTGGATTTGAAACATTGGAGAAATGGGTTACCGGGGCATTTGCTGGTCACACAGCAGTTTGTATGAAGGATGACCAATGAAATCTTTGGGTTGGTGAATCAGGTCACGAGAATGAGAAGGTAAAGGCTTTGCTGATTCAAATCTCATAATTTATCAAATAATTGAACTAGCTTTCATACACATACATATTTCTTTTGTTAGCTCTCTCGAGCTATGGCATCCAGCTCCGTCATTGTGTTTGGATTCGTGGTTGCCTTACTCTCTTTGTCATTGTGGACAGCCTCTGCTGATATTGTCGAGACTTCATTTGTTGTAAGTACCCACTTCTTTTGTCATGTCTCTTTTAGATACTTCGAAACGTACTACGGTCTTAATTGTTAAAGTGATTTGATGTTCTTTTCCTTAACAGATGGAGAATTTAACGGTGAATCGATTATGTCAAAATCAAGTCATTACTGCAGTTAACCGAAACCTTCCAGGCCCAACTTTGAGCGTTAAAGAGGGAGATGCACTTATTGTTCAAGTCTTTAACAGATCTCCTTATAACCTTACTATTCATTGGTAAAGTCTACATTTAGCTCGCTATTATATGCTCTTACGAATTTTAGTGAAAGAGGTAGTATATGTAGTAAAATCGAGTATTCGTTCTCATTTTAATGCAGGCATGGAGTGTTCCAAAGGTTAACTCAATGGGCAGATGGTCCTGAGTTCATCACTCAATGCCCAATCAGGCCGGGAGGTAACTATACTTACAGGTTCAATCTCACCGGACAAGAGGGGACGCTTAGGTGGCATTCACACAACCAATGGCTCCGAGCTACTGTTTATGGTGCTCTAATCATTCGGCCACGTAACGGTCAAAAGTACCCTTTCGTTAGACCCTTTGGTGATGAAACTATTATGTTAGGTACCTTATCTTATTCTATTTTATATATTCCTTGCCTGTTTAATTTATTTGTTCTACATACTTTGTATATGATGAAACAATAATAATGTTACAGGAGAATGGTGGAATGCTAACCCTATTGATGTTGAAAATGCTGCACTAGCCAGTGGTGGTGCTCCTACTGACGCTGATGCTTATACCTTCAATGGATGGCCCGGTGATTATTTGTATATTCTCTTCTTTCCAATGCCTGGGAACATGTCTTTGGTTAAGGCTGCAAGCAAGTCAAGGTGAGATTTTGGTGCAGTTTTTATTTTATATTTGAGACGTTCACGTTCACGTACACGCCACCTTACCACTAGGCCACCTTGAGATTTGTAGCGTATTTCAGAGGGTGTTTTAGATTAATTATCTGATATTGTCTTTTCAAGCTATAGATAATCAGGTTTTAGCGCTTGGGTATAGTGAGATTGATTCTGGTTATATAATCAGTGAGGGCTAAAACATTTAGTTTTGGATGATCGATTTTAGTGGTCTTTAGGATTGCTTACTAAACCTGCGTATTAGTTTTGATCCATAGATAAACAGTTTTCAAGGTGTTCGGGAATGCTTCTCCAAAATGATTATCTGAAGATTTGTGAATGAGACAAGTTGTTTAAACAAGCAGCTTGATACCACTTATTCCAATCAAGAAGCGATAGTAGAGAAGCAGGTTTTATAAGCAATCCTAAGCACCTAATTAGGACTAATTTCAACAAAACTGATTCAACTTATCTGATTAGTTATTGGTCATTTTACATGTAATTTCATAATTATCATAATCCGCACAAAAACTTAAAAAACAACTGATCAAAGCGGTTATCAGCATTGTTGTATTCTAACTTGCCCCACCCACCATTTGACCTTTATAGTGTAATGATTGAAATATAACAAACGTTGTAACAATGGTGAAATGCATGGTAATAGGTATTTCAAGGTGATATTCTCTTTGGCTTGCACACTTTTGTTATTGAACGAAAGCCTGCTCCATGTAGAAGCTACACATTAATACATTAATATCTATGGTCTACAATTTATAAGTAAATTCACTCCATAGGATCCATACGAGCATCAATCATGGTGGATCTTTTGGAAGCCTTAGTTTAAGAAACAATTACAGTAACTTTTAATGTAACATTTAGTCTCTTAAGTTTTCCTTAAGTCGAGGACAATGATGCGGCCCTTTTTGGAAGGATGCTGTCTTCCCGAAGCTTTAGTTTAGGAATGGTACTGAAGTTCAAAGATAATTCGAGGGCTATGTGTGTTGTCTGTGATAAGTTTAGGGTGGTTTATCACAAATACAGAAACCCTCATTGGTGTGGTTGAGCCATATGCATGTATAGGTTTTACCCTTTGCTGTCACTTTTTGCATGAAATTAGTCTTATCATTTAAAGATTTATATATTAAGAGAAGGCATGTACTTTGAAGTTTAAAGCATGTTTATTATAGTGTTGATATTTTGTGGTAATTTGTACAAAAATGAGATTATTGTTTCCTTTTTATCCATGTTAGTCACTCAGAACACTGTAATTGTGAACACCATGTTATTTAAATGTGAAACCTAATGTGCTATGTACAATTATGCAGGTAATGCATTATGCAAATCACTTTTCCAGAAGCATACTCCAAAACTGATGATTAAATTGGATGATACAAGGAAATCACACATCCTTCAGGCCCTTTACGTTTCTATTTTTGAAATAAAAAACTCTCACTAATTGCTAAAAAAATGTTTCACATAACTTGAATTACTTAAATTGATTGATAATATGTTTTTCGGATATGTTCTTTTTGTGGAATTCTTTTATGCATGTCAATGAAAAAAAACATTATGTGATTGTTTATATTATCAAGTTTTCCATTTTAGATAAGTATTTTTAGAACTTGGTGGCCAACTACGAATGAGGATATAAACTCATGGGTAGGCATTCATTAGTTAATTATATTATTTGCATACATATATAAGTGTTTGGTCCAGGCTATAATAAGAACAAAATGTATGATGAGTTCAAATTCTTTAGTTATGATACGAAAATGACATTAAGCCATAGACAATGCGCCAAACTTTAGAAACTTTCATTCTGGGAAAGGTTAATTTTGTATGCTAAGTACTAATATGTGTTTCAAAAAGTCACTTGAAAGTATACTTGGGTACCCGTTGAATCACACTCAGACACATGGGCTATTGTTGCAGAATATGCAAATAAAAAAGATGAACTCAAAGTGGTAAATTGGCCACCGATTGCGCTTTACCTCGAATGATAAAATGACTCGAATACAAGAGACAAATTAATTCAAGTGAGTATTGTCTACAATCATTTTGGAGTAGGTCTTATTCAATGAATGCAAATGTACTAAATATCGGATTAATTTCATATAAACACGTAAGCAAAAAGTAACAAGTCATATAACTTATTTTTTTATAAACGACGACATGGGTATTTCCATGTGGTGAATAATGATTACACTCATTGGGAGATGTATGCTATCGGTGGAAGTGCATACCCGACCATTAACAGTCAAGGAAGTGCAGACCCGACTATTTGCTAAGGAGGAACTGATAGTTAATAAAAATCTCTTCCGATAAATAGTTTAGCTAAAAGGAGAGTGGTTTTCATCGTATGTGGATCTTTTTAAAAGCATATTCCAGGTATACTTTATGATTGGTGCAAGTTTTAGTATTATGATTGACGATTGTACCATAAAATGATGGGAAACTAAACCTATTATTGTCTTTATTCACTCACAACTAAATCGTAAATGTTAAAAATGTGTTCTAAATCAGTGTGTTATTGAGATCTATTCTTAATAAAATTGGATAAAAAACATTAAGTTGTTGCTTAAATTGGATGAAAACCTCCTATGGATTAGTTTGCTAAAAGGTTAGAAACCACGGTCACACAAAAAAGTAGCATGTAAATATGAGTACTAAATTGAGCTCAATGGGGATTACGTCAGAAAATGTTTCACAGCGCTTTGGCGTGACGAGGAATGAACAAGATCAGGCTGCAGTGAGTTGAATAGAAAAACATAGAAAGGAGAGTGATTCATACCGACCACTTTTAGACACATGACTTACACCTAAAATATAACAACAATAATTATAAGTCATGCTCGCCCTTCAGGGCGATTTCAAATAAACTACCAAATATTTAAAAAAAAAAAAAAAAAAAAACTGTATAATCAATAAAAATAACTACTACCTTATATTAGTATTATTCATTATTTTTTCGAAGCCTTCGGTGGTTATTTGACTAAGGCTGGAAAGAGGTGATTGCTATATGAAGCTAAAACCTTCTTTCTTTGATTCTTTGATCGGAATACCGATGAAATCCCACTATGTTGGCGCTCATTTTGTCTTCGATCACTAATATCTAATAATTTATTTACAGAAATCTAAAAGTTTTTATGTACAACCCTTTCTTTCAACATGCACAATTTTCAACTATTTTTTTACCACTTCTTTCACTATAGTAAAATATGCCAACGATAATTATAAGTCATGCCCAACAGGCTTACAAAGCATGCTAATGATGCGGTTATAGTTATACGTACAGGATTAAATTAAAATGTAAATTACAAGTCATGCCCGCCCATCGGGCGGGCTTAGAAACTAGTATATATATATATATATATATATATATATATATATATATATATATATATATATATATATATATATATATATATATATATATATATATATATAGTTTTCGTATGTTAAAACTGATCAGTAATCTGGACGACTTGAATTAAAGGATTTTTAGACTATAGTTATACTTAATAATAAATTCTGGAAAAATTTGGGGAAGTTCTTAAGACATATAGGAGCGTGTGTGAATTTTTGTGAATTTTATCTCTGAGTTCTTATAAAGATGAAAAATTCGACTAAACAGGTCCAGTTCATGTCTAAATCTGTTAGAAGTGTAAAATATATTAAAAAGGTGTTATGTGGATATTTTCCAAAACTAAAGGGTTTAAATGATCATTTTTTTTTCTAAAACTAAAGGACTTAACTTGTAAAAACATGTAACTTGGTAATATTTACATTACGAACCCTAAACTTGTGATAATTGCATAATGAACCCTAAAATTATGAAAACTACATTATGAACCTTAAACCACTAATATGGTCATCTCTAATACTTTAAGTTGATAAACGGACATGTTGATAACTAAAGTTACTAAATAAGGAAACTTACTATTTTTGGAAAATTACAAAGTATGGAAACTTGCTATTTTTGGAAAGTTACTTAAGATGGAAAGAAAACTAAAATGAAACCTTCGTGATTATGAAACTAAGAAACTATGAAATCATAAAACTATGAGTCTTATAAGTAAACTTATAATTCGTGTAGATTCGCTGAAGAAGGAGTTTATTCCGATCCTTATGTTTCTAGTGTGTGTTTTCCCTGGCAGTTTAAGGTACAGGTATTCTACCCTTTTTCAGTAAGGGTGCTTTCGATCTCCTGACTTTTGATCTTGATTCATTAGGATTCCCTAAGCCATTGCTATGTTCCCTTATACTTGATTCGTTCTTCGTGATCCATTTGACATTCGTCATCATGACCCTATGACTTAAGTATTCGAATCACTTGATGATTAGAAGGTTCATTTGATTTTGTAACTGGATGTGAAAACCTTTCTAAATTTTATCATGGAAATTTTGAGAAAGATTAATTTTAAAGTGATGTTTATGAACGATGCGATACCACTTATATAGGAAGTTTTACTAAACTTTTATGAAAAACTACTTTTAAAGATTACCTTTATGGAAACTGTTTTAAAGATCATTTTATGAAAACCATTATTAAAAGATTTCTTTAAATGAACATTCGATAGAAACCTCTAAGTTGAACCTTGCTATGAACCATTTGATTTCGAACCTTTGATTATGAACCTTTAAGATCCTATACCTGACGTGATTCCCTCATTGACTCATGACATTCATTGATTGATTGTTATTCTTATTGTTCCACTCTGACATTTATTTTAAATGTCTCTGCCATGCTATGCTTATGTGTTTTCCATGCTTATTTGAGTTACTTTCTTGTTTCTCTTGCCATGCTAGTTTTGATTTTGTATGATATGATAGATTCGTGCCTGAGCTTAACTAGTTCTAGAGGTACTAGGACCATGTCTTTGATGGCACCTTAGGCATGACACCCCCGTAGAGGTGTGATAGATCTACGGCGTTCCCCCCTTATGTATATGTATTTTATCGCGATTCACTATTGGCCAACCTTTTATGTGTGCTTAGTCTAGAGCTGACACACATACTTATGTTAGGGAGCGTATGGATGCATCCTAGGTTTTATGTATATGTAGTTATGGTGACCAGGTGGTGTGTGCCTTGCACTCCTTCTCACACTATTATTATTTACTTAGAGGTCTCCCCTCTTCGTATACTTGTATTTGCTCTAGTTTGATTTGACGGATTATGTATGGAGTTCTTATGGCACATCCTTATATGACCCTTCTTATCATTTTCATTCCATTCCTTGATTCATTATTTATTCAGTTCTCATGCATTCTTGATTTTATGTTTTCTTAATATTCGTATGACTTTCATGATTATGCTTTTCGTTTTGTATTCTTATTCTTTTGCTTATGCTTATTTACCGTTCTGTTACGTTATATATATCTGTTCACTGGGCTTTTTAAGCTCAGCCGCATTTCTTTTCCTGCGGCAGGTTATAGTTGGAAGCTGGGTTATGAGTGGAGTGTTTTGGACTTAGAAGACTACGCTTAGATTGCTTTCATGGATTTAGAGTTGACTAGAAGAGCTTATATTTAGACTTAGTAATCATTGTATTCCATTGTAACCTTGTATCTTCATATTTCCTTTGTAACCATTGAAATTCATTTTGTATTATTTAGTCATATGCTTATGTTTGTTTCTGATATGTCACTATAACGTAATACTTCTACCCTTATCGGGTTGGGGTGTTACAATTATGGTATCAGAGAGACAGGCTGCGACTTGTAATGCATTTACCCTTGGCCTGTGTAAGTTTGGACCACTAAGTTTCCACTGTAGGCGCTCATAAGACAACCTTTGAGAAATTGCTTTAGGATTTCCCCATAAGAACTTAAGTTATTACCGGTGAGGAATGGGTAGACTAGGACATCTATGTAAGTAGCATTGCTTCCGCATTACTCTGATTCGTGCCTATGCCTTTAGATATGCCTTGTAAGAACATTTGTTTCAGAAGCTAGAAAGTTTTGCAACTTAAGCTTAGTGACCAAGTAAGTTTGGAATTCCTCGAGAACTACATGGATACCTTGCACCATTTAAGTTTCACCTTCTGATTTTGATCTCCAATTCCGATCTGTTTGATAAACAGTTAGATACCTTTCCGACCATCCAGATGGTCATTCAACCATAATGTGTTTGACACATTCTATGAATTCATTACTCATGTCGGATATGAAGTGTATCATCTGATATTACTTAATTCTGCGTAATCCATTACTACTCCTATGAGAACCCTGGTAATTATCAACCACGAATATAAGAAGTTTTGTTCCCTCCCTTTAAATGATTGAACCTTGTCGGCCAACCAGTTCCTTTGGAAGGATATGGTGTAAATACTATCTCAGCACGGAATTGTTAACTGAGCATGAGGATGCTGATAACTAATATTCCATATATCTCACTTTTAACAGTTATACGATGTTCGTATTTCTTATGATGCTCACCCGACCTACCACTTATGCTAAGAACCTAAATAGAATTTCCATCATCTCAAACTGTTCGCTTATCTATCCCGACACTATGATGAACCATGTACTTGACCTTGACATATGAACTACTCGTCTGGCTTGACGACTGTATTCGTTCTACAAATCTATTTACTTTTGATATATTTGATTTTGAGGTCTTTTGGTTATGGATTGGCTGACTCTCCATAAAGCTACCAAAGACTACTATATCTGATATAAGACTTTTAGCAATTTATTTTTCATCCTACTTTGTTATGATGACTCTCTACCACTTAAATCTCTTAAGATTAATGATGCTATGGAAACACTTACTTCGATCTCATTTGATTGTCAAATTTCTCCTGACACCTATTAGTATCCGCCCTTAGAAAGCTCTGGCGTTGGAAGTATTTTGTTGTAAGGAAATTTTCCGATATTCTCTGATGAACCTCTTGGGATTCCCTCCTGTTTGGGAGGTAGAGTTAGCATTGAACTGATTTTTAGTCAACAAAATCTTGATGCCATAAAAGATGAGAGAGTGAAGGAACTGATGGAATATGATCTTGTTCACTTCCGTGTTTCTATTTGGATGTCCCTGCTGGTTTATGAAGAAGGAAGAGGGAAGTATGCCGCGACGTATCAACTATCGTGAACTTAACCGTATCTTTATCCAAAATCATTATCCATTTCCGCATATCCATGTTTGATTTGATCTATCTTTGAAACTCCGTATCAGACGGCCTCATTTAATGTTTGAAGGACTGAAGAAGCAACCACAAGAACTCCTAAGAAGGTAGTTGACTAACTGAGAGTAACCTCCGTGAAGCATTTCGATTTTATTCGTGAAGAGGAAGATAGGTGATGTGAAGTAGATATGAAGTTTCCCTGAGACAATTCCTGAAGCTGCTTTCGTATTCGTTGTGAATCATTGTGAATTTTAAAGGATGCCAATTGTATTGGCTAATAGAGTCATGTTTTCGCGAGTATTCGGAAAATTATCATAGTACGACAGTGTATTTGTGCTCAGAGACGAAGGAGGAAGGTATAGAGCACTTTCGTGTTAAGTAGTATGACCCGTTGTTATGGAAGAGTATGTTTGATTGGCGTTCGGAGATTGTTACAGATAGCGCTTCCAGGTATCTTGCGATGACAGAGTTTTCCACAGAAAGGACCAAGATTGAAGACCGTTGTTAGAGTTAGGAACCTTGTAGAAGAGTAGTAGAAGATGTTCGTGACCGGCGTTACCATGGAAGAAGCATACAAGGAGGAATTCACGTTACTACACCACAGTGTCCAGAAGAGGTGCCGAAGGCTTGAGGGACCAGACTCAAGTTTATAATCCCTTTCTACCCTATGATCATATGGACAGACGTAGACAGACAACTTGGATTTTGGAAGAGGTTTAAGATCATGTACTTGAATGGATGAAAATTTTGAAGCGAACGTTTGTGGTTGGAAGAGTTGATGCTGTGAAGGATGAAGCTATGGATGACGTAATTCACTTCCTCTTAACCTACTTAAGTTTCCGTTACCTGATGATAAGATCCTTTGAATGATTAGATTCTCTATTAGTAATTTCGTTCTGCGTTCATTCTGCGTTTGTTAGATGATGGTTTTGTTATGCGAATTCTGGCGAATTGTGGAAGGAACCTTGAGATTTATGTCCAGAAATGGGCGGATTTTGAAGCAACCACTTATAGTGACTGAATTGACTTCGGCGAGTGATGAAGAATTGACGCTATTAACGACGTACCTTATTTTCGATTGACATTCTAGGATTTCCGTTACCCTTTCGAGTAGTTTCGTTCTCCTCTTAGTTATGATGTTTGATTTTGATGACCTCTGAGACCGTAGAAGGACTAGGTGGATTAAGATAAGTTATTTTGTTCACGACTTGAGATAAAGTATGACCATCATGAGGGCATATTTATATGATGCCAGTATTAAGACGTCTGGCCAACGTGATAATACTTATATCATATAACGTGCACTTGTTGTGGGCATAGGATATTTCGAGAAGTGCCTTAGAAGCCTTAGAAATTTTGATAGTTGTTTGAGATTATCTGAGTTAGTGAGACTTTAAGTTCATTCTACCTATACGTCTGATCTGCCCTATCGCCGTACGATTCGATACGTTTGGATTCTCGACACGCGTTTACTGACCTCTATATTTCTGATAAGAATCTTAGGTTCTGTTGTAGAACTTTCTGCCAGTGGATGTCATCGACAATCTGTTTTCTATACATTCTTATCTGATTTGTCTAATCAAATTCTAGGGACGGCGTATCCGTCAAATCCTACGTATTCCCTGTATCTCTTCCGAGAGAATACGATTAACATCTCTTACGTTGGTATATTATTCTTTTGATCTGGATTCAGTATGTTATGTCTGTTCTGAGAAACCGAAGCTATTTTCGATCGACAAGTTCGAGTCATGAGAAACTAGTCATTTCACATTTCCGTTCACTGTCCGTTATGTTTTCCGTTTCGTTTCATTTCAATTTTCGAGGACGAAAATTTTTTTTAGAGGGGAAGAATTGTAAAACCCCAAAATTAACACAATCCGAAATGACCAAAATATCCTCTAATTTTTAAAGTTTCAAGAACTTATAAAATATGCTATAAATTAAAACTTGAGTTGTATATCATGTTACAACTCGAAACCATACAATATGAACGTATAACCTAAATTAATTTACGAATGATACAAGAACCTTACGAAATAAAAGTATGGCACGTTTCATGTGTCCTCTTTAGGCTAAAAATAATTAAACTTGTACACAAAATAATTACAAGAGATAAGTATGAAAATTTGCTAATCTTGGAAGGTACAAATCACTCTTAATTCCCTTCCTAATTTCCATCACATCCTCTCCTAAAAACCCTCACCAAAACCGTGTAAGCCTCCCCTCCCCATCTCATTTGTACGACACATCAAAAAAAAAGAGAGAAACAAAACCCTAACTCCTCCATTCTATTATACGGTTTTCAAAAAAAAAAAAAAAAAAAAAAGAGAAAACAAAACCCTAACCTCTTGTGTACTCCCTCATTCGATCAGCAGCAGCCAAGGGAAGATCTTAGTTGTGTTCTTGTTCAATCCATATCAAGGTAATCTTGTTCTTGTCAAAGTAATCCATACGAATTAATGGCAAACCCTAATCGAACCCTTTGTTCTTTTGTTTTCTTGCTGCCGTGCGTACCATCAAAAAGGAAAGGAGGAAATCGTTGGTGATTCGTGTGTTGTTCTTGGTTCTTTGATCACGCTACGAGGGTATTGTATCATCCTCCCTTGTTCAATCCTTGCCATATTCTTGTGTTCTTGTCGAATTTTGATATCACATAAGATAATAAAAATTGTTACTTAAAATAATGATCATGAAACCCTAAAACCTAATATGTATGAATCGACCCATGTGTGTGTATAATGAATTTAATTGTTTTGATTATGTTAAGACCAGATATAAATCGACCTAGACATGTTATAAACTCATCAATAATCGTTTTGTGTCAAGAACTAAAGTTTGGAATGACAAAACCCTAAATATTTGCATGAAATCATGAGACTGCTACTGATCTGAAAAATTGTCCAACTTTAATCGAACGTAATTAAATGATGTGAACGGGTATTTAGGTGGTTTTTCAGTCTAGAAATAATTTCAGGAAAATAGCTTTCTGGCAAAATTAATCATGTATTTTTTTGAGGTCGGGAAGGCACTTTTTTCTAATTTATGAGATCGGGTGTCAAAACTGTATTTCGGGTTACGAAAATTCACTTGTAGTTTATGATTTTTAGTTTGAAATCTATAACGAGTTATGAACTAAAATTTTTGTAGGATAATATTTGGGATATAATTTAGTTACTGTAATTTTTTTCAGATTTTTATAAATTTATTTAATGGGACTATAAACTGCATAGTTTTCGTATGTTAAAACTGATCAGTAATCTGGACGACTTGAATTAAAGGATTTTAAGACTATAGTTATACTTAATAATAAATTCTGGAAAAATTTGGTGAAGTTCTTAAGACATATAGGAGCGTGTTTGAATTTTTGGGAATTTTATCTCTGAGTTCTTATAAAGATGAAAAATTCGACTAAACAGGTCCAGTTCATGTCTAAATCTGTTAGAAGTGTAAAATATATTAAAAAGGTGTTATGTGGATATTTTCCAAAACTAAAGGGTTTAAATGATCATTTTTTTTCTTCTAAAACAAAAGGACTTAACTTGTAAAAACATGTAACTTGGTAATATTTACATTACGAACCCTAAACTTGTGATAATTGCATAATGAACCCTAAAATTATGAAAACTACATTATGAACCTTAAACCACTAATATGGTCATCTCTAATACTTTAAGTTGATAAACGGACATGTTGATAACTAAAGTTACTAAATAAGGAAACTTACTATTTTTGGAAAATTACTAAGTATGGAAACTTGCTATTTTTGGAAAGTTACCTAAGATGGAAAGAAAACTAAAATGAAACCTTCATGATTATGAAACTAAGAAACTATGAAATCATAAAACTATGAGACTTATAAGTAAACTTATAATTCTTGTAGATTCGCTGAAGAAGGAGTTTATTCCGATCCTTATGTTTCTAGTGTGTGTTTTCCCTGGCGGTTTAAGGTACAGATATTCTACCCTTTTTCAGTAAGGGTGCTTTCGATCTCCTGACTTTTGATCTTGATTCATTAGGATTCCCTAAGCCATTGCTATGTTCCCTTATACTTGATTCGTTCTTCGTGATCCATTTGACATTCGTCATCATGACCCTATGACTTAAGTATTCGAATCACTTGATGATTAGAAGGTTCATTTGATTTTGTAACTGGATGTGAAAACCTTTCTAAATTTTATCATGGAAATTTTGAGAAAGATTAATTTTAAAGTGATGTTTATGAACGATGCGATACCACTTATATAGGAAGTTTTACTAAACTTTTATGAAAAACTACTTTTAAAGATTACCTTTATGGAAACTGTTTTAAAGATCATTTTATGAAAACCATTATTAAAAGATTTCTTTAAATGAACATTCGATAGAAACCTCTAAGTTGAACCTTGCTATGAACCATTTGATTTCGAACCTTTGATTATGAACCTTTGAGATCCTATGCCTGACGTGATTCCCTCATTGACTCATGACATTCATTGATTGATTGTTATTCTTATTGTTCCACTCTGACATTTATTTTAAATGTCTCTGCCATGCTATGCTTATGTGTTTGCCATGCTTATTTGAGTTACTTTCTTGTTTCTCTTGCCATGCTAGTTTTGATTTTGTATGATATGATATTCCGTGCCTGAGCTTAACTAGTTCTAGAGGTACTAGGACCATGTCTTTGATGGCACCTTAGGCATGACACCCCCGTAGAGGTGTGATAGATCTACGGCGTTCCCCCCTTATGTATATGTATTTTATCGCGATTCACTATTGGCCAACCTTTTATGTGTGCTTAGTCTAGAGCTGACACACATACTTATGTTAGGGAGCGTATGGATGCATCCTAGGTTTTATGTATATGTAGTTATGGTGACCAGGTGGTGTGTGCCTTGCACTCCTTCTCACACTATTATTATTTACTTAGAGGTCTCCCCTCTTCGTATACTTGTATTTGCTCTAGTTTGATTTGACGGATTATGTATGGAGTTCTTATGGCACATCCTTATATGACCCTTCTCATCATTTTCATTCCATTCCTTGATTCATTATTTATTCAGTTCTCATGCATTCTTGATTTTATGTTTTCTTAATATTCGTATGACTTTCATGATTATGCTTTTCGTTTTGTATTCTTATTCTTTTGCTTATGCTTATTTACCGTTCTGTTACGTTATATATATCTGTTCACTGGGCTTTTTAAGCTCAGCCGCATTTCTTTTCCTGCGGCAGGTTATAGTTGGAAGCTGGGTTATGAGTGGAGTGTTTTGGACTTAGAAGACTACGCTTAGATTGCTTTCATGGATTTAGAGTTGACTAGAAGAGCTTATATTTAGACTTAGTAATCATTGTATTCCATTGTAACCTTGTATCTTCAGATTTCCTTTGTAACCATTGAAATTCATTTTGTATTATTTAGTCATATGCTTATGTTTGTTTCTGATACGTCACTATAACGTAATACTTCTACCCTTATCGGGTTGGGGTGTTACATGATTGATGATTTAATTAATCACCTTCATGATGCAAGTTCCTCTTTAGATCTCTAAAGATCTAAGATCAAGATACCCCTAGTTATAGATTCGGGAAAGGGATACCTCAAACAGAGTTTTTTAAACCAATTGTGGGCAGTATGAATTCGTTGTTATGCCATTTGGCTTACCGAATTCCCCAACAGCTTTTATAGACTTGATAAATCGGGTCTGCCATCTGATGTTAGATAAGTCAGCTATTGTATTCATTGATGATATCCTGATTTATTCTAAGTCAGCTAGTAATCATGAACTCATTTACGCCAAGTTTTCAATATAGAGAAATAAGAAAAGCTTCATGCTAAGGTCAAAATATGTGAATTCTGGCTACGAGAAATCAATTTCTCGGACTAGTCAAGACATTAAGGTTAATCCAGCAAAAATCAGTGCCATTAAGAAATTAGGAGTGACCCAAAACTCCCATAAAAATCAGGTCATGAAAATTTTCAGTATTTAGCTCAGTCTCAGTATATGCCACAGTTCTGCCTCCACACTGTGATATAGCTTAACTCCAGTTTATATTATGACATAGTTTAACCTCAGTGTCATACTTGAAGCTTAGTTTTTATACTCAGCTTAGTCTTAGTATTCAGTAATAGCTCAGCTTTAGTATTCAACTTAACTTAGTAACATGATGTAGTCAAGCCCAGTAATTAGTTCAGCCTAAATTTATATATGAATATTATGTGTGAATAGTTCTAGACTCAGAACAATTAAGTAATAAACTTAGTATTAGTCAGTCTTGAATGGCGATAAATGCCTTATACACTCAGTAATGAGCATGAGATGTTTTACACACATTAGTCAGTCTTAGTTGCACAGATAATGCCTTATGCATTTTATAAGGCGCATGACAGTGTAGTGCTTATGCACTCAGCAAGTATAGTATTATGAGTACTCAGTCAGCATGTGCTTTACGCACTAGATATTTACTTATGTACTTGATTAGTTATACACTCAGACATTGATGTATCTTAGGTACCTATTAAATATCATGTTATACGCGTGCAATTCCAATAGTAAGTTCCAAACATAATGTGACAAACAGTAATTTTCCACAATTATTTAAATAATAAATGATAATTTATTATTACCGGACAAATAAAATTAGGCATACATGAGCCTACATAACTATTTCGAGAAAACAAACCCGCACATTTTAGCATACAGAAACTCACCCAAAACTATTCAATCTCACTAGAAGCAGTAAATTTTCCCCATTCCCACATTTACAGACTATAACATAATATAAACGAGAAATTATCTCGTTTCCTCCAAAAAACAACACCACACACGTACCGACACCACATCAATAACAAATTAATCTCAGAATTTAATTTTGAGTCAACAAACTCTATTTCTATTTCAGTTTTATAAAAACGTCTCCGAAATTTATTTTCTCCATGAATATCGAATCTGGAAAACCCGATTTCACCCCAGCTCAGCGGGACACGAGGTATACTTTACACACTCTTTTAATAAAAACAAACCATATACTCCTTATCTTTTCTTTTTCTTCTGTACACCGCCCACTCACACCCATATTCTTCTATGTCTTTTGGATCGTCTCTCCCTTCCCCAAAAGCTCCATCGATTACCTCCCCCTCCAAATGAAAGAAAACAAACCTGGTCCTGATCAGTCACTTTTTCCCTTTCTCTCCTTCCTATGAAAAGTCACGGAGAAGCCTCAAAGGTGTCAAGAGATAGCGAGATACTCGTTTTGACCACCTCATGGATCGAAGCTAATAAAGGTGGAGTCAAACATGGCTATTTTTCTCCCTTTTTAACCACCGATCGATCTTCAGGAAACACCACACCTCTCAATTTTTTTCAATAATCAAGGAGTTGTTGTGGTGGTTCCTGCTTGAGGTCGGCTCGGATTTTTGTGGTGTTCGATCTCTTCCTTTGGTCTTCCGTTGGCAATCAATCAATATCTAATTGTAAGGATTCCCAGAATAAATTGCTATTCTTAATTTGAATATACTTTTGAAAGTTATATTTTGATCTTGTTTGGGTAATATAAGTCGACATAGTGTCGTTTTGTTTATACGATTTTTTCTCCTATTTGTTGTTGTTGATTTTGTATTGTGTGGCAAAAAAATCCTAATCAAGTCTAAGTATTGGCTCGTTAGTTGAGATCCATGTCTCGCTAGTGTTATGGTCAAAGTTCGGTTAGAATTTGGATTGGATTAGAACCAGGATTATGATTTTGTGGTGTAAATTTTGTGTCGAAAACCCTCTTTCGAGTTATCATAGTGTAAGACCTGGGCTTGGTCTTGGTTGAGATAGATTATGGCCGTCCTTGGTTCGAGCAAACACCACCCCCACAAGGGTGAGTTAGGCCATATTCTCGGACCAGTTGAATCTCACCAAACAGCCACCCAAATAGGGTGTGCTGTGGGTGTTTTTAGTCGAGGGTTAACCATCCCAAAAAGGGTGAGATTTGAGTAATATAATCCCCACCCGGCAGCCACTGGGACGGGTGTGCATGCCTTGGTTTAAAGTCTTGTTCTATCTAGGGAAAATAACCCCTCAACTTACCCACTTAGCAGCCTAATATAGTGATACAAACTCGGCGTTAAGGATGTTTGGTCGAATCTTTCCCCCTTGGCTCAAGAACAATCCATGAAGGGATGTTTTGAGTTCAATCCCATTAAAACCCCAAGGGTGATCGGGTGGTACTTGAGTCCCACAAGAACCCCAATGGGTTGTGTTGATGCAAATAACGTTCTAAAAACGTTACTTATATCTTTCGATTACTTCACGTTTTGAGGATGACAAAATGTGAAATCACGTTACGTTAAAATTAACGTAAACAAGTTTTTAATCGGAAGATCTCATTTCCATGCAAATCACTCTAGAACAAACTTACAACTTGACAAACGATCAAAGAAGTGATTTTGGGTTTTAAGACTTTACATTTTAATGAGACAAAACATTTTTTTCAAAAATATACATGACAAATTATTTTTGAATAATTAAGAAATGTTTTAATGGAAAAATAAGTTTAAAATTCATAACAGCTTTTTTCCCCCCAAAATCAGCTCCAAACTTCCCCAAATAAGTTTTCACCAGAAAAGACAAAATTTGGAGCGTCTTTGTCTGGGACGGCTCCACGGTTCCACTAAATTTAGTGGAGCCGTGTGTGATTTAGTGGAGCCGTCCACCTGTAACGATCAGATTTTCTTTGCCTATAAATACCAACCCACTTTACAGATTTTAGGCACCCTTTCACACATAGAAACTTCCGAGTTTAAACCTCTCACACCATTTTCTTTTCTTGATCATTTAGTTTAGTTTTTCTTTTATTCAAGAGTAATCCAATCATCCAACTTAGAGATCCTCTTCATTCCTCTTCAATAGCAAGAGAAGAACACAAAGTATCCAAGTTGATACAAGGTGTTGTCATTCCTCTTCAAGTGCAAGAGAAAAACTCAAGGTATCCAAGAAGATACAAGAGTTATAGTTGCTAGGTTGTTTGCAACACTTGTTACATACTTGATTGTATCATAGCATACATCAAGATCATTTTTTTTATGGGAGTGTGAGTGAAGATCATTGTGATCTTACAAGAGATAGTGAACATCTCTTGAAGCCATTGGGCTTGTGTGATTGATCAAGAAGATCAAGGGTCATTAGGATAGTGTTAGTCAAGTGATTGTTGATCTTCGTGATCGTGTCGAGATCTTGGTGATCTCTTGAAGCCATTGGGCTTGAGTGTTTGATCAAGTGATCGTGGTAGATTGTTGCTAGCTAAGATTAGCACTCGACATCTAGCTTAGTGTCGGAAATAGGATAAGCGACGTGTACGGTTTTCTCCGTCTTAAGGGAGGTTGTTAACATAGTGCTTGAAACTCTCGAGTGTGGTACTCGGGGAGTGGAGTAGGGCGAAGAGGTGCTTCGTAGTTGAACCACTATAAATCCTTTTGTCCCGGTTTGATCTTTCCATCTTTTCTCTTTACTTACTTTACTTATTATTAGTTAGTTTAGTATGTAGTTCATATTGGTGTTGATTGATTACACATAAGATTCGAATCAAGGTTTTTAATAAGTAAACTTTTAAGAAGATTTTAAAAGAGTTCAAAAACCGGTAAAACTATTCAACCCCCTCTTCTAGTTTTCTACAATTGGTATCAGAGCCAGGTTAGTCAAGATTTTAAAGTATATTGTATTTTAAAACTTGAATCGATCAATGGATTCCAACAAATATCTAGAAGGGCAATTTATGCAAAGACCACCACTTTTCGAAACCGATTGTTTTATTTATTGGAAAACAAGATTCGAAACGTATGTGAAATCAAAAGACATTGATCTTTGGCATGTTATTACCGAGGGTGACTTTAAACTGATTCAAATGAATCCGAAAACTAAAAAGGATGAAATAGTTTCTTATGATAAACAAAGTGATGAACTTAAAAGAACACTAGCCAAAAATAATGACGCTAAAATGATGATTTACAATGCTTTGCCTAAAAAGGAATTTGAAAGAATTTTCATGTGTAATACGGCAAAAGATATTTGGAAAACTTTGTTAGTCACTCACCTAGGTAATAATCAAGTCAAAGAGAACAAGATTGATCTTCTTGTTCAACAATATAAACAATTTTCCATTTCGGAAGATGATTTAATAGATAATTGTTTTGCTAGATTTAATACTATTATCACTAGTCTTAAAGCTCTTGATGAAGGTTACTCTAGCAAGAATTATGTTAGGAAGATTCTTAGGGCTCTACATCCTAAATGAAGAGCAAAGGTCACCGCCATTGAATAGTCAAAGGACTTGGCGACATTGTCACTCGATGAACTAATAGGAAACTTGAAAATTCACAAGATGATAATCAAGAAAGACTCCGATATAGTTAGAGGCAAAAATGAGAGAGTTAGATCTCTAGCATTAAAGGCCAAGAAGGAGTCTAGTGATGAGGAATGTTCGAGTTCCGATAGTGAAGATGAAGAACATGCATTAGCGGTTAGGGACTTTAAGAAATTCTTTAGGAGAAGAGGTAGGTTCGTTAGGCAACCTCGTGATGAAAAGAAGACATCACAAAAGAACCGAGTTGAAAAGAATGGGACAAGTGATAGGAGATGCTTTAGATGCGGAGATTCTAATCATCTCATAGGAGAATGTCCCAACCCACCGAAATCCAATAACCAACGAGCCTTCATAGGAGGCTCTTGGAGTGATAGTGGTGAAGAAGAAGAGAAGAAGCCCAACGATGAAACATACCTAATGGCTCAAGCTTCTAATGAGGTACATTCCGACTCCTCTTACTATAGTGATGATAATTCGTCAATAAATGACACTAGGTTACATGACGAATACAATAAACTATGCGAGGTTAGCTCTAAGATTTTAGGTAGAAACACAAAACTAAAATTAAAATTGCAAGAACTTGAATTGCTAATTTTAGAACTAAAGGATCAAGTCAAAAGACTTGAGAAAAATAAAGAAGTAGACTTAGGATGTGGGTCATGCATAAGTCTTCAAGTAGAAAACGAAAAACTCAAAGAAAATGCTTTGAGAATCATTAAGTTCGAAGAAGGAACTAAAGCACTTAATGAGATGCTTGAAAACATTAGATATAATGAACATGACCGTACGGGTTTAGGATTTGACCCAAATCAGGCTTCTACAAGTAGTACTAAACAAGTAAAATTTGTAAAACCTGAAGTTTCTGAGTCTGAAGGTGACGGCACCACTAAAGGTACAGACGGCACCACTAAAGTACCTATTGCTAGCATAGAGGAAGTCAAAAGCTTTTACAAATCCCCGTCAGCTCCTGAACTTGGATTTGTAAAACCCGACACTAGGTCAACGACTCCTCCACCTAGAAAAATAAATTCACCCAAACCTCGGTCTAGAACTCCTCTACCGAGAGGTAACTTTAGAAGACAAAATCATCCAAGTGACTTTCCCGTAACTTGGAGTAACCGTCAATCTCAAAGTTACCTACCATGGGAAATGTGTCCTCCATTCTCACATCCTAAACAAATGCAGCGAATGCGTAGGATGTTTAGCACTAACAACTTTGGACCCATGAGATATTGGGGACCAGATGTTTGAACTTCTGTTTTGCTAGATAAACATGGTTGTAAATAAAGTTGAAGTCTAACAAATGGAGAATGATTTGTGATCAAACAAATCTTGTGACGCAAAGTCAAGTCGTGTTTCATATGTCTAGCTTTCAACAAAGGTAGTCTAGTCTTCGAGTTTTAAGGGCAATACCTCAGGCTCAGGTACGCTTTCTTAAAACACCCTTTGTTAGTAGAAATGCTAAGCATATAGTGTATTTAGAATCTAACATGATAGGCACTGTAACACAGAAACTAAATTCACATCTCATCATGACAAACTCAACTTGTCCAGAAATGTACAATGATCGTTCAAAGATCATGCGTGACAAGTATGAGATGAGCAATGATGAGTGAATCAAGTTTCTTCCCTAGCCCGTATATAATACTACCTGAAGAAAGTATCCCCATAAACTTAAGTATACTATATGTATAAGATACATAGCTTAGAAAAATCTTAATTAACATTAACGCCCATATCCGCAAAAACGAATCTCACAAGAGACGATGAAGGTGAGTGCGCGGATATCACTAGGTTAGGGGCATGATAGTGTTTGATGTATCTTCCGATGCATTAATGGCACTATACACTTGAGATTATGATATCTCAAGGGGATTGATGTACAAATTGTTGTCTATATCAACCATGATAATGCGGGAAAGAATGTGGAATGAAAAAGAGTGGAGTTTGCACCTTCATAGGTTGTTGCCTAACTTCTTGATTCTTCAAGAACAAACAACTCTTGTTATCTCCACAACCGAAGCCGAATACGTAAGCGCCGGAAAGGCATGACAACAAGCACTATGGATGAGACAAGCTCCAATCAAATGAGGCGTCCATCTCAACAACACTCCAGTAAAGAGTAACAGCCGAGATGCAAATAGACTTGATCGAGAACCCCGTGGTTTGCTCATGAACGAAGCTCATCAAAGTACGTCATCTCCTCCGTCACGACAATGTCCAAAAAGGAATCTTTTCTTTGGAAAAGTTTCCCTCTAAGGACAACATCGTTGATATTCTAACCAACACATCCTTCACATCCCGCTCATGACTATTTGAATATTTCTTTGGAAGTATTGAAGTCATCCCTCATATCTCATCTCATGACTTTGTAAATGTTTCACTAGAAATATTAAAGTCATTTCTTGCGTCTCATCTCATGACTTCTTAAGTCATCCATCTCATCCCACTCATGACTAGTTCAATATTTCACTGGAAGTATTAAAGTCATCTCTTACGTTTTATCTTGTGACTTACTCAATATTAAGTCACTCATCTCGTCCTTCTAATGACCACTCAATTATTTCATTGGAAATATTGAAGTCATTCCCGACGTATCGCATCATGACTTTTCAAGTCATCTCTTTTACTACTCTCATGACTATTAGACATTTCTCTTGAAATTCTAAGTCATTTCCCCACGTCTCGTCACATGACCTTTGAATATTTCACTGGAAATATTAAGTCATTCCTTACGTCTTGTATCCCGACTAATTAAATATTTCATTTGAAATATTGTAGTCATTCTCCAAATCTCAACTCACGACTTTTACTTATTTCATGGGAAATACTGAAAGTCAATCCTATTTTCCTCCGATGACATATTGGTTATTTCCTTGGAAATACTAAGGTCATTCCTTGTCCTCCCGCCTAATCGTTTTCGTCAAAAAGTTTATTAGGTATAAACTTCTTCCTCGCGTCAAAAAGTCTTGCTAAATAAGTAAGATTAATCAGTCAAGAGTCGAAACAGAACAAAAATGGGCCTTACAGACCCACGGCTCCACTAAAGTGGCACGGCACCACTAATGTTTAGTGGTACCGTGTATCTGAGAAAATGCTCGTTTTTCTTCCACTTTCCTCTGCACACTCATTTCAAACAAACAAACTCATTCCCTCCTGCTGACACAAACCAAACCCACAACCTAAATCCATTTACACACTTGCTAATCAAGTTCAAGGCATTGGAATCAACAAATCCTAATCAATTCAACACAAATTGTAAGTCAATTATCTTTAATTTCTTTTCAATTTGAGTCTAGGGTTTGTTCATATGCATAAATTTGAATTGGGGATTTTAAATTTTTGATGAACTTTTGTGAAATTAGGACTATGATTAGACAATGTAGTACTTACATGATTCCCTAAACCTAGGATTTTCATAAACCCACTTATATTGCATAATCTAGTCTGAATTTTCCTATTTAAATTGGATTAAGATTAATAGTTTTCAATGGAATCATGACTAGGATGATTAAAAATGGATTAGGAATGATTAACTTTGAGGCTTTTCAATATTTAGATTTTTGGCGCCACATTAAGCCGTTTGCCAAACACCCCAATTCCATTGTTTTCAAAAAGGTTAACGAGTCTAGGATCATGAAACATTTTTTCGTGCATTGTTGATACAAATTAAAAATGTTTTAGGCATGCATACATGAACTCTCAAATATGGATCGACCTACATAATTAATATGTATTATTCGACATATTTGATTGAGCAAAAGTAAAGTTGGGAGTGTTTGGGTAATCTCATTAGGTTTATTTTAGAGTCGAGATTACCGCACCTCCACATCGTTTGCATTTAGGCACACACACACATTAAAGTTGTGATCACTAAAATGCAACAAGTTAACATATATAAAATTATATTTTTGTAGGTAACGATGCCTCGTACTGATTATCAAGATACCAAACCCTACATTCCCCGTCTTGTAGACGATCCAAACATCCCCATTGAACAAAAAGCATATCTTGCTAAAGTCCAAGATCGATATATACACGAAGGTCGTGTAGTCGATGCTCATTACGTTCTCTTGGATAACATCCAAGTTTGTTTCCCCACTATTGACTTTGATTGTTTATACAAAATAAACAATCAAATTTGTCCTCGTTTTGTCCTCGAGTTTTATAGTCGAGTCCGTACCTTCACTGATGTGGATGGTAATGTCTTCCTTGATTTTTGGATCCAAAACCAAAATATCATCCTGTCCGTCTCCGAGATTGGTGAAATTCTCGGTGTTCCTTCGTATGGTCAGTGTGCATACACTGAAGACCATTCCCTCGAGTCTCTCTTCTACAATCTAGAAAATCAAGGTACTTATCGTACCGAACTCCCCGACCTCGAGTCCATCAAACGTGTCATCCAAACACCTCGAGTCGTCCACACGTACCAAAAACGTGATGGTTCCATTGTCCACCTTGACCCCAACCGCATCTACCTCAAAGAGCTTCTTCTCGACCTTAGAAGTTGGGAACTCCTTCTACGTGAAAACGTGTTGAGCGGCGAGTCTCGCCCACATGCTCTACTGTCTTAGTATCGAGGAACCATATAACCTCGCATACTATATGGTCAAACGGATGGCCAATATTCATAGTCGTTCGGATAAGCTCATGCCATATGGTATGTTGCTTACTCGTCTTTTCAACTGGGTCATGGAAACTTTTCCTAATCTCCGTAGTGTCGACTATGTCCTAGTCAATCCGGTCATGAAACCTCTTGGTGGACCACAACGTCGCACAAAGCAACGTAAGGACAAAGGGTCCAAACGTGGTCGTAAATCCACTTCCGATATTCCCCTCTCTTCCTCCTCCTTCGGTCACGGTTCGTCTTCTCAACTTATGGATGAGGATGATGATGAGGTGAATGAAGAAGGAACGTCTCGTCTTAATACTCCCTCTCCCGACACCTTCTTTCGTAACCTTGACACCTCATCATTCACATAAACCTCCGATGTTGAATTCGGACAAACCAACTTATCCACGATGATGAGAAGGCAAACAACAATGTACAATCGACAAGTCTCGATGCATGAGCAAACAATTGGGGGGTTCAAGTCCATTGGCAAGGCAATCAAAGGGCTCGGGAACAAGATTAAAAAATTAGAGAAGAGAAGAGACTAGATAGGATTAGCTTAAGTAGTACTACTAACTTAAGTATTATTAAGCTATTATAAATAAGGTCATGGCAATGTCCATTTGACATAAAATGTCATAACATTTCCTACTTGAAATTGGTTACTTTTATTAGTTAATCAATCTTGATATTTTATGGGCTTTGCTTAGTTTATACATTTTTTTATTGCATGCACTAGATGATAAAAATGCTTGGAATGATGCATGCTTGCTAGTTTGCCTAAACTTAGAAGATCACATGATAATGTTAGTTGCTAGTTTAGCCTAGTGTTAGGAAATTTATGTGATTCCTTCTTTAGTAGATTGAGGCTTTGAGATTTGCAGAAAATTGATTCCCTAGAATTTCCCCATTTAGGCAGCCTAGAATCTGCAGACCTGGAAAAAGGGTCAACTGGAGGCCACGGCTCCACTAAATATGGGACGGCTCCACTAAATTTAGTGGTGCCGTGGTACCTTTAGTGGTACCGTGCCCTTGGAAGACGAAATTAACAGTTCTCTTCCACTTTTTGACTTTCTTTTTCCTGGAAATCTGCAAACATAACCTGATTCCCATGCACCCAAATCCCCAAATCCAACATCCTCTTCAACCTTGCATGTTTTTATTTGGCTATATAGCTAACATCATACATTGCCATCCTTACCTTTATCACACTCACCATACAACCATCATGTCTTCCACCATTGCCACTACTTCACACAAGGCCAAGAAACCAAGGCTTAACATCAAACCAACAAATGAAACCACTCTTATTGATCAATGGATCAAAAGTGTTCACACACCACAAGCCTCAACCAAACCAACCATCAAAGAGATAACTTTTATTGATCTCACATTGGATGATGAAGATGATCTAAACACACCCAAAACCTCAACCAAATCATCATCTTCCATCACTACACCCCAAGCTCCATCTAAGGCAACCTCAACCAAACCAACATCTTCATCCTCCACCACCATTAGAACCAACACACCTTTATCTCAACCAAGTCCTCCTCAACCACTAGCTTTAACCTTCACCCAATCACCATCAAACTCTTTTGGACTTGGTACTAACACATCATCCACTTCACTATCACCATCACCATAACCTTTGGCTCTCACACTAACCCTATCACCTACATCACCCTTTGTAACTTGACACTAACACATCATCCTCATCACTATCACCATCACCACAACCTTTAATGGGTTATCCCATTCTTTATCCCCTACAACCACATACCTTGAGTTGTGCTTGTTGCCACCACAACCAAAATCACATCATGAGCCTTAGAGATGAGTTAACCTTTAGGTTCTCATACCTTGAGCATCTCCTCACACCACCAATAGGCCCCATCATCCTTCCACCTCCACCACCACACAATAGCCCAAACTAAACATACTTATGTTTAGTTGTTCCAATAAATACTTAGGAACCTTTTGAAGTTGGAAGCAAATCTTGAAGCCTCACACTACTATTGATGTTTATGTGTCTTCTTGTTATTTAATTTGCTTCATTGTTGTAGTCATACTCATGTATGACATTAATTTTATGTTTATGAAATGGGCTTTAATGTGGTTGTCTCATGTTTATGTGGCTACTTAGCTAATTTTTGTTGGATATTTGTCAAAAGTGCTACTAGTTAGATATTGCATATATGTCTTCTAACTTTGTTTTGTAGCACGAATCATTGCTCGATTCCTTGGTGTTCTCCAAATGAGGGGGAGTATACATCAAGGGGGAGCCTTGCAACCTTTTTGCTTCGACAAAAAGGGGGAGAAATGGGAATAAACTCATTAAAAAGTTGTTAAAACTAATTTTAACTTAAAATGAGTTTATGTTTTGTCATTATCAAAAATGGAGAGATTGTTGATGCAAATAACGTTCTAAAAACGTTACTTATATCTTTCGATTACTTCAAGTTTTGAGGATGACAAAATGTGAAATCACGTTACGTTAAAATTAACGTAAACAAGTTTTTAATCGGAAGATCTCATTTCCATGCAAATCACTCTAGAACAAACTTACAACTTGACAAATGATCAAAGAAGTGATTTTGGGTTTTAAGACTTCACATTTTAATGTGACAAAACATTTTTTTCAAAAATATACATGACAAATTATTTTTGAATAATTAAGAAATGTTTTAATGGAAAAATAAGTTTAAAATTCATAACAGCTTTTTTTCCCCCCCAAAATCAGCTCCAAACTTCCCCAAATAAGTTTTCACCAGAAAAGACAAAATTTGGAGCGTCTTTGTCTGGGACGGCTCCACGGTTCCACTAAATTTAGTGGAGCCGTGGGTGATTTAGTGGAGCCGTCCACCTGTAACGTTCAGATTTTCTTTGCCTATAAATACCAACCCACTTTACAGATTTTAGGCACCCTTTCACACACAGAAACTTCTGAGTTTAAACCTCTCACACCATTTTCTTTTCTTGATCATTTAGTTTAGTTTTTCTTTTGTTCAAGAGTGATCCAATCATCCAACTTAGAGATCCTCTTCATTCCTCTTCAATAGCAAGAGAAGAACACAATGTATCCAAGTTGATACAAGGTGTTGTCATTCCTCTTCAAGTGCTAGAGAAGAACTCAAGGTATCCAAGAAGATACAAGAGTTATAGTTGCTAGGTTGTTTGTAACACTTGTTACATAATTGATTGTATCATAGCATACATCAAGATCATTTTTCTTTTGTGAGAGTGTGAGTGAAGATCATTTTGATCTTACAAGAGATAGTGAACATCTCTTGAAGCCATTGGGCTTGTGTGATTGATCAAGATGATCAAGGGTCATTAGGATAGTGTTAGTCAAGTGAGTGTTGATCATTGTGATCGTGTCGAGATCTTGGTGATCTCTTGAAGCCATTGGGCTTGAGTGTTTGATCAAGTGGATCGTGGTAGATTGGTGCTAGCTAAGATTAGCACTCGACATCTAGATTAGTGTCGGAAATAGGATAAGCGACGTGTACGGTTTTCTTTGCCTTAAGTGAGGTTGTTGACATAGTTCTTGAAACT
The DNA here is from genome assembly GCA_021014915.2 of Artemisia tridentata subsp. tridentata. Classification (NCBI taxonomy): domain Eukaryota; kingdom Viridiplantae; phylum Streptophyta; class Magnoliopsida; order Asterales; family Asteraceae; genus Artemisia; species Artemisia tridentata. The sequence continues at coordinate 251,164,214 of CP139504.1, forward strand.
CTCGAGTGTGGTACTCGGGGAGTGGAGTAGGGCGAAGAGGTGCTTCGTAGCCGAACCACTATAAATCCTTTTGTCCCGGTTTGATCCTTCCAACTTTTCTCTTTACTTACTTTACTTATTATTAGTTAGTTTAGTGTGTAGTTCATATTGGTGTTGATTGATTACACATAAGATTCGAATCAAGGTTTTTAATAAGTAAACTTTTAAGAAGATTTTAAAAGAGTTCAAAAACCGGTAAACTATTCAACCCCCCCCCCCTTCTAGTTTTCCACGAGTTGTGTTTTTGTTGTCCAATCGGTGGTTGAAACCCAAATAGTGCGTTAGACTTCTTTCCTTCCAAATTGTCTTTACATCAAAAGTCTAAGTTCAAGACTTAGTTATGGTTGTGTTGTCCTAGTGAGACTATGGTGTCGAAACCAAATCTCTCACCTCGTACAAAGCTTATGGTCGTTAAGTCGGATGGCCGAGTAGTACTCGATATCGACTGGACTTGTGGCATTGAGGAATAGTTTTAGAAACAAGAGTCTGCTTTGCGTTCCAGGAAAACACACAAGTCCCATTGGACTTGTGTGTGTATCGTATAACATTAATTCCAGCCCACTCAACTCTATCCGGCCCATTTGTGTCTCTTGACATCAAATCCCACCAGGCCCAAGTGGGATGTTTGTTATTCAGCCCAGTCCAATCGGATCCTTTCCCCCTCCTTTGACTTAAGTTGGGCCACAGCCCAACAGGAAGACAAAATCATGTATATGTAGCCGTATATATATACCTATCGAAAATTCGACAAAACAAAAAGTTCATATTCTAGCCGTACTTTTACTTATCTATAATCGACAAATCAAAGGTTTATATTATGGCCGCCGTTTTAAAATACGAAATTTCATAATCTCGTAAACAAATTATTTCATAACTCGATCTCGGTTAATTTCTCTTCACGGAAGCTCGTCATAAACTCGCAATAATTTTTAACAACATTAAAACTCGACACAAACTATATATACACATATGTATATACACCCGTCATTTTAAACAATTACACATTTGCTACATTTAAACTATTGATTATATTGTTTTACGAAGTGTGTATTCTGTTCTTCGTTATCTTGTGTTATGATTCCTATTTCAGTAGCACCCCATGACCCGAATGCTTCCACCAAGCCAGATTTTGGGGGTGTTACAGATTGGTATCAGAGCCTAGGTTATAGAGAACTAGGTACATATAAACCCTAAACTATAACCATTTTTCAAAAAGAAGTCCCTATGACCACCATTTGCCTTGCTTGCCACTATACTTGCTGTTTACTTGTCTTAATTAGATGTTACTATTTGTTGATTTTTACTTAACTACATGTACTATAAATATTTTATATATATTTATATATACTTAATTTACACAAATTACCACAAGTATCTTCTATATACTTATACATATATACCGTTTTTTCACAGACTATGCCTTCCCACAACATCTCTCAGACCTCACCGGGCTCGAATGATCCCAACATGCAGATGCTTCAGGATTATCATGCATCAAACCTTAACACTGTTGAGCCTACACCACCACCACCACATACTCATACCACACCAGTCACTCAGGTCACTCCTACTATTCCTCGCCATACTACACTCATAATCATACGCCCAACTACTAGACCAGCATCTCACACTACAGAGGGTACTCAAAGCCCTGCTCACACTCTTCTGTTATCATTATCCCGTTATAGGTCCCTGTGCACCCGCATGGGCACCCCTACTACTCCAGCATCACCACCACCCACCTCATCACCACGTTCACCTACCCACTCACCTCCACGTCAGAGGCTCAGACGAAACAATGACTCTTGCTCAGCAGAGGTTCTAGAGAGGAGTGATGAGTAGATAGTCGCTAGGTAGACGTTAGCTGAGAGTACTCCTACCGAGGGTACAGAGGTTGATGCTGATTTGGATTCAGGTATGGAGAAGAGAGCAATTGTGCCCCGGATTAACATAATACTGGAAGATGTGCCTAGTGCTTTTGAGGCTGGAGAGAGCTCGAGGAGAGCTCAGGATGAGATAGAGGGTAGCATGAAGATATCACATTCTTCACTTCCAGTAGCATCGCCAGCTGCTACAGAGACCGATGTTATCTCACAGATTCAAACCCAGCTAGATTTATAGATTGATATACTAGGTCTCCACTCTGACCTATTTGACGAGTTACATCTGGCTCGTTTTAAGTAGTACGATGATGACTTCAGCAAACTCTATGCTAGGACACACTCCAACAGTCGAGACATCCTTGAATTGGGAGACAGATCGGATAGAATTGAGCAGACACAGGTTGTAGCCCAAGAGGAAGCTCAGGTGATGCATGGGAGGATGCTGATCCTCGAGGCTCAGGTTGCAGCATTGTTGAGGGTTGATCAGGCACACCGTAGGGAGAACTTAGCATTGAGGACTCGCCTTGTCGAGATTGAGGCACAGCTTGGGGAGTATGCTTTTAGGTTCCGGCACCTGGATAGGACCAGGGGCCAGTCTTAGTTATGATTTGTAGTTGTCATATTTCACTTAACTAAAGAGTTCTCAGTAAGTGTAGGATATTATTAGGGAGCTTGTAATTTTCAGATCTTGTAATCAACTCTTAATCTATAACAAGCTCATTTTGTTATTTATCTCTATTACTAATTAAACCCTTCCCTTTCATAATCTAAAGTGACGTTATCCATTCGTATGATGACTTTTCCTTGCCTTTCCCAAAAATCTCACCGTTGTCTTCTCTTATAAACAAATAGTTTCTCTATTATTTTATAAACTATATCACAACCATTAATGTCCTATAAATCATTTTGTTTATCTAAAAACCACCTTAGCCACTGAATTACAAAACAACAAAAATTGCGTAACCACCGCTTATAAACCATTTCACCTATACATTATAAATCAATTTTTCATCACCCTACAAACTATTTTACTACCATATCTTAAAATGAGAGATTTCGACCTTATTAATACCTTATAAACAACAATTGTTTTCTTATTGCCCTATAAAACATTTCACGATCAATTTTACAAACTATAGTGCTACCGAGTAATAAACCAATTCGTTGGCTTACTACTAATTCACAAACCAACAAATAGTGTAATAAACAATATATAAAATTTGTTACAATTATCCCACAAGTTTTACCATCAACTTATAAATTATTTTGTTTTCCTATAAGCTACTTTAGTCATTACCTCATGAAACAATAAACCATGTCGATGTGACTTTACAAACTATTTTACGGGTATTTCACAAATCATTTTATTATTATCCTACGAAATTACGTCACTATTTAATCACAAATCAAACAACAACTTTTCTACTACCTTGCAAATAAGAAAGCATATATATTTTTTTTTATATAATCTGTGTTACAAACCGTTCTATAATATATATATTATTATATATATATTTTTTTTTCTTCTTCGCTATCAAACCATAAACTAACCACTTTTCTCGAAGAATACTTCTTACTATCACCCTCATAAACAAATAACCGATAAATTCCTGGCCACTAAACTCAACATTTCCTCACCAAACATTAACCCTACATAGCCTAATCATCCACATATAACCCAAGTAGAACAGTGATATACTAGGGACAGTGACCCTAAATTCTTGTCACAGAGCAAATCTTCTGTTTCCATTCCAAAAAATCAAAAACTAGCATATAAAGATAATACGAGACTTGGGCATCCGTGCTAGATGCACAGTAACCAAATAGACCTTGATACCATCTTACTACATAGAAATTTGTCTTGCCTCATACCACGTCCTCATAAGATAATCTACACCCCCAACCATCATCGAGCAACCCCACCAATTAGCATCTCATTATATACTATCTCTTTCCAATTATGAACCACTTCAACATCAATCCGTCAAGTCTTTAAATTCGATAGCTACTGGGTATCTCATAACCCCGTATGCGACTGGAACGTATTCTCGCTCTATAGCAAATGTGTCAAATGGCTACGATGGTTATAAGCAAATCCTTAATAGAAATTTCATCTTCTACACAGGATGCTAAGCACTCGAACAAACTGACTGGCCGATTGCTAGTAGCAATCAACATTGTGCTGCAAGGTTATACCCTCCGCGTTAAGTACTCAGCCCCCTACTAAGCAGACTGATTGACTGCTAGTAGCAATGAACACCATCCTTTCAGGCCGTAATCTAGATCTATGAGACTTTCCATACTAATTTGGGTGACCCGATGCCCACAATACTTGGAAAATTTCGACAGCATCCATGGTGTATACTGGATGTCGAGATGCCACGCCATAAACATCTGTAGAGAGAAAAGTCTATTCATATACCCTAGGCGGATAAAATCCTAGCAGCACAAGAAGGACCCCTCAACAAGAATAAACACGAGTGAACCACTAGATTTTAACGACCCGGAGACTTAACGGAAGCTTTAAAACATCACGGAATAACCCAAATCATTACTATAGGAGCAAATGGCTGACCCTTTATCAATCCCTTAGAAATACAAGCTGACCTAGGACAAGAAGTTTTATCAAAACACCGTTATTCACTAAACCCAACCTGAGAGGCGACTCAAACGCCTCCACCTCAAACTATAGATATCAGTATAACACTTTGATGATGTTCATCGAAGTACAATTTATCATCTTCATTCCTTGAACATGATGCACTCTAAGGCCACAAACTATTGATATCGGTATGACACACCTTGATGATGTTCATCTGGACTGTAAGGCCTCATCGTTTTTCTATAAGACCTCATTTCTATGCCGAGCTATTTAGAAGTCTTAACATACTGAATAATTATTCATACACAATTCTCGCTAGTAGCAAGTAAGACATTCCTCATTATAGTATCCGACCGATGTATTCATTTCAAACCATTGGCCAAACAATTTAGGTCAGGACACCTCTTAAACAAGACTTGAGGTAAATCGAATACTTAAACCTATAAGTTTCTCCTGCTGTTAAACATCAAGCTCTACCCAGCTTAGACAACTAGGTTATGCCGTAGGACACTTGAAACATATGTAGGTGTACATACCCAATTACACCTCCTTCCCAGATAATCTTTCTTTAAGAACTGCTCTTTCAAAATGTGTTCTATCAATCATAAACTTGTGTGACATCATTCTTCTATTTAAACATTCATTCATCATCATCTTTTATAGGGTAGATAAATGACTCCTACAGGAAGGACAGCCAAGGCCACTCATTGTCAACCTGTTGCTGCCACTATCCCAACTGAGAATGGAGCAAATATGCTTATCATAAATCCAGCCATGTTAGACCTATTAGTTAATAACCGTGTGGCCGCAGCATTAGCTGCAGCAGAGGCCAACAACTCGACTGCTGATATCGGGAACTCAAAACCTAAGGGAAACAGCATCCGCAATTGCACCTATCAGGAGTTCCGAAAGACCATGACTGGAGGTTTTAAGGGAGCTGAGGGAACTATTGCTGTGATCAGATGGATTGAAAAGCTGGCAGCTGTGTTCCTAGCACGTGGTTGTACGAAGAAGGATAAGGTTAAGTATGCATCACTCACCTTCACAGATGCTTCACTAACCTGGTGGAATGACTATTTGAAGTCTGCAGGCATTGATGCTGCATATGCAATGCCATGGGAACATTTCAAGGAGATAGTGTTCAGA